>PVKU01002094.1:0-248453 GCA_004027475.1 Anoura caudifer
GGAAACTCACCTGCCAGGCCGAGAACACTCAGGGCTCCCTGCACCTCTCTGTGAACCTCCTTCTGCCCAGTGAGTGCACCAGGGGATTGGGGAGGGGCTGGGGGAAATCAGCACCCACTGCACCCTCACATCCACCCAGCAGCCCCTGAACTGTCTAGGGCAGTTCAGCTCTGATCTGGGCAGGGCTGTGAAGCCTGAAGTTTCTGTGGTAACCAATGTGTTTCTGTCTTCCTCCTGCCTGGGCATGACTGTGGACTGGAGTGGAGGCTGGGAGGGAGAAGCAGGAGGACGGAGGTGGGTCTTAGGAGAGGGGACAGGGTTGGACAGGTGTGTCTAGGGACATGGAATCCTTGCTTTTCAGGCTGGGGTGTGGATCAGGCCAATAAGACACTGATAATCCAAAGAAACCTCAGGAATCAAGAGAGATATTACCACAGTGCAGTATTTCTTTTTCACAAAAAGGAATACACATTATATTTTACTAGGATCACACTATGAACAATCGAAACTAATCCAGGCTGCAACCCAGCTCTTGTAGGCCTCCCCAGCCTCACCCTCACCCCCACCCTCTCCCTTGTTCCTGTATTTTGTTTCTGATAAGGGAGTGAGAAAACAGAAGTGTGGGGTCCTTCAAGACATAGGAGGGGAAAAGACTGTGTTCCTCAATGGGAGTCACTAATAATAGTTCAACCTCTCATCAGGAAAGCCAGGGTCTCTATCGGGAGTGACGCTGGGGGCCCTCTTGGGAGCAGGTGTCAGCACTGTGCTCTTCCTGTTCTGCATCATTGTCTGCATGTGAGCTCTGACCTTGGGGAGGGAGGGGGTACCCTGGGCTGGGGAGGACAGGAGGCCATGGAACCCCAAAACCCAGTGCTGGAGGGACATGGGGGGTTCAGAGCCTGAAGCGAGGGCAGAAAGCAAGCCCCTGGCACCTGGGTGGGTGTCACAAACCTCTGGTTCCAGGAGAGGGGAGCCTGCATTCTCAATCCTGGGACCATCTCAGTCACCCCCAGCCCTTTAAGAGAGAACAGAGGGGGAGCATCAGTCTCTCTACTGCACCCCAGCTGGCTGGACTGAATCACTCTCTGGTCTCTTCACTCAGAGTGAGGTCCTACTGGGAGAAAGCGTCAAGGGCAACAGTGGACACGGGGGACACAGGCATGGAGGGTGCAGTTGCCACCACAAGGACAATCTCTCAGGTATGTGACCTGGACATCTCACCATCCAGCATCCGGCCTGGATATCTCCTGCAGGGTGGCCCCTTAGATTGCTCTGCTCAGCGTGGCCAAGGTTGCTCTCCTCCTCTGCCCAGATCCCACCACCCCATCTTGCTCACAGCATGACAGCCCCCTCCTCTTTCTTTCAGGCCAGGAACAGAGTAGCTACCTTCTCTCTGTTCTCCCTTTCTTCTCGCACGACCCCAAATTCACCACATTTTTTCCTCCTAAGAACAGCTACCGTTGGTTCCCCTCTCTCCGTCTTGACCCCCATTTTTGCCGAAGCTGCTGAATCTTTTCCTGGATCCCCTCATTTTCCTGCTTTCAGTCCGTTTCACTACACGGTGATTGTATAAAGGCTGTCAGTCCAGCTCCTCTGCCGCTGAGCATCTTTTTGCCCCCATTGCCTAGATCAGAAGCTGGCAAATGTTTTCTTTTTTCTTTTTCTTCTTTTTAATCCTAACCCAAGTATATGCTTATTGATGAGAGAGAGAGAGAGAGAGAGAGAGAGAGAGAGAGAGAGAGAGAGGGAGAGATGGAAAGAAACATTGATGCAAGAGAGAAACATTGATTGGTTGCCTTCTTCCCTGCACCCTGATGGGGGATTGAACCTGCAACCTTTTGGTGTAAGGGACAATGTTCCAACCATCTGAGCCACCCCATGGGGGGGCAAACTTTTTCTATAAAAGGCCAGAGAGTAAATATTTTTGGCTTCATGGGCCATACAATCTCTGTTGCAGCCACTCAACTCTGCTGCTGCAGTGTGAAGGCAGTCAGTCATATACCACCTGTACATGAATGAGTATGGCTGTGTTTCGATAAAACTTTATTTACAAAAACAGGCAGTAGGTCAATTTGACCCTTGGGCTGCAGTTTGCTAACCCCTGACCTTCAGAATAAAGTGCAAACTTCTCAGCCTGCAGCTGTGCATGTTCTGGCCACACAAATGCCCACCCCTCCAGAAGGACTGGGGTTAGGGTGAGGTGACTGAGGCATTTGCCTCAGAAGCAAAACTCAAGGGAGTGCCAAAAATCTCAGTAATCAAGATAAGTAGTATTTTAATGAACAATTTTTCCTTCCTTTAAAGCTTTTAAAAATTTTTATTTTATTTTTATTTTTTAAAATATATTTTATTGATTATAGTTGTCCCATTTCCTCCCTTTTATTCCCCTCTGCCCTGCACTCCATCCCCTCTCCCTCAGTTCATGCTCATGGATCATATGTATAAGTTCCTTGGCTTCTACATTTTCTATACTATTCTTAACCTCCCCCTGTCTATTTTGTACCTACCATGTATGCTTCTTATTCCCTGTACCTTTTCTCTCACTCCTTCCCCTTCCCCTTCTCACAGATAACCCTCCATGTGATCTCCATTTCTATGAATCTGTTCCTGTTCTAGATGTTTGCTTAGTTTCTTTTTGTTTTTGTATTTTAGGTTCACTTGTTGACAGTTGTGAGTTTGTTGTCATTTTACTATTTGTAGTTTTGATCTTCTTCTTTTCCTTAGATAAGTCCCTTTAACATTTCATACAATAAGGGCTTGGTGATGATGAGCTCCTTTAACTTGGCCTTATCTGGGAAACACTTTATCTGCCCTTCCATTCTAAATGATAGCTTTGCTGGATAGAGCAATCTTGGATGTAGGTCCTTGCCTTTCATGACTTCAAACACTTACTTCCAGCCCCTTCCTTCCTGTTAGGTCTCTTTTGAGAAATCAGCTGATGGTCTTATGGGAACTCCTTGGTGGGTAACTGTCTTGTTTTTTCTTGCTGCTCTTAAGATTCTCTCCTTATCTTTAATCTTGGCTGATGTAATTATGATGTACGTTGGTGTGTTCCTCCTTGGGTCCAACTTCTTTGGGACTCTCCGAGCTTCCTGGACTTCTTGGAAATCTATTTCCTTTGCCAGATTGGGGAAGGTCTCCTTTATTATTTGTTCAAATAACTTTTCCACTTGTTACTCTTCCTCTTCCCCGTCTGGTACTTATATAATTTGGATGTTGGAACATTTGAAGTTGTCCTGGAGGTTCCTAAACCTCTCCTCATTTCTTTTTTGAATTCTTGTTTCTTCATTCTGTTCTGGTTGAATGTTTATCTTGTCCTTCTGGTCCAAACCATTGATTTGAGTTCCAGTTTCCTCCCCTTCACTGTTGGTTCCCTGTACATTTTTCTTTATTCCACTCTTCATAGCTTTCACTTTTTCTTCTATTTTGCAACCAAACTCAACCATTTCTATGATCATCCTGATTACCAGTGTTTTGAACTCTTCATCTGATAGGTGGCTATCTCTTCTTCATTGTTTAGTTATATTTTTTTCTGGAGCTTTGATCTATTCTTTCATTTGGGCCATATATATATATTTTTTTGTCTCAATGCACCTGTGGAGCTTTAGGTATTCACCAGAGCTGGGTAACTCACATCATTGTCTTATGGCACTGTACTGAGGGAGGGGTCAGAAAGGGAACACTCCTGTTTGCTCAGCTCTCATCCTGCGTTCAGTCACTTCCCCTGCCACCCACAAGCAAATTGGGCCCTTCTGGTGCTGACTCCTGGGTGGGTGCATTTGTGTACATTCCAGAACTCTGTAGGTCTCTCCAACAAACTCTCCTGTAAGGCTGGAAGTTTCTCCCACTGCCACAACCCCCACAGATTTTTCCAGTCAGAGGTTTTGAGGCTTTCTTTCCCTGAGCTGGAACCCAGGCTTGTGTGGTCTGTCTCACTCCCCAGTTTTTCCTGTTGGTTTATCTGCATGCAAATGTGGGACCACCCTGTCCACTAGCTGCTACCTTGCCTATTCCACAAGCTGCCATCTTGCCGATCCAGGTCTTCCATCCATCACCTTGCTGTGTACTCTTTCTACTCTGGCTGCCCATCTCTGCCCCTCCTACCAGTCTGGATGAATGTTTCTTTAACTCCTTGGTTGTCAGACTTCCATTCAGTTTGATTTTTCTGGCAGTTCTGGGTATTTTTTGTTTTTAAATTTGTTGTCTTTCTTTTGGTTGTGTGAGAAGGCACAGTGTATCTACCTATGCCTTCATCTTGGCCAGAAGTCCTAAAATGTTTTTTATTTTAAATTGCACTTGGCATTCAATGTTATATTAGTTTCGGGTGTACAGCATAGTGGTTAGACACTCATGTAACTTATGAAGTGATGACCCCGTAATTCTAGTACCCAGGCTGACACTATACTTGGTTATTAGAACATTATTGACTATATTCCCTATGCTGTACTTTACTTCCCCATGACTATTCTGTGACTGCCAGTTTGTATTCTTTTTTAAATTATATTTTATTGATTATGCTATTACGGTTGTCTCATTTCTCCCCCATCATTCCCCTCCACTCTTCACACCCCCTCCCACCCACATTCCCCCCTTTAGTTCATGTCCATGTTTCCTAAGTTCTTTAGCTTTTACTTTTCCCACACTGTTCTTGCCCTCCCCCTGTCTATTTTCTACCCAGCCTCAATGCTACTTATTCTCTGTACCTTTTCCCCCTCTCTTCTCCTCCCACTCCCCTGTGGCAAAACCACCATGTGATCTCCATTTCTGTGTTCCTGCTCCTGGTCTAGTTCTTTGCTTAGTTTGCTTTTGTTTTAGGTGTGCTTGTTAATATCTGTGAGTTTACTGTCTTTTTACTGTCCTATTTTTTATCTTCTTTTTCTTAGATAATTCCCTTTAACATTTCATATAATAAGGGCTTGGTGATGATGAACTCCTTTAACTTGACCTTATCTGAGAAGCACTTTATCTTCCCTTCCATTCTAAATGACAGCTTTGCTGGACAGACCAATCTTGGATGTAGGTCCTTGACTTTCATGACTTGGAATACTTCTTTCCAGCCCCTTCTTGCCTGGAAGGTCTCTTTTGAGAAATCAGCTCACAGTCTGATGGGAGCTCCTTTGTAGATGACTCTGCCTTTATCCCTTGCTGCTTCTAGAATTCTCTCCTTCATTTTAATCTTGGCTAATGCAATTATGATGTGCCTTGGTGTGTTCCTCCTTGGGTCCACCTTCTTTGGGTCTCTGAGCTTCCTGGACTTCCTGGAAGTCTATTTCCTTTGCCAGATTGGGGAAGTTCTCCTTTATTATTTGTTCAAATAAGTTTTCCACTTGTTGCTCTTCCTCTTCCCCTTCTGGTACCTCTACAATTCGGATGTTGGGACATTTAAAGATATCCTGGAGGTTCCTAAGCCTCTCCTCATTTTTTTTGAATTCTTGCTTCTTCATTCTTTTCTGTTTGGTTGTTTCTTTCTTCCTTCTGGTCCACTCCATTGATTTGAGTCCCAGTTTTCCTCCCATCACTATTGGTTCCCTGTGCGTTTTTCTGCATTTCACTTATTGTAGCCTCCATTTGTTCCTCTAATTTGCGACCAAAATCAACCAATTCTGTGAGCTTCCTAATCACCAGAGTTTTGAACTGTGCTTCTGATAGGTTGGCTACCAGCACTATGAGCTCTGCATCTGATAGGTTGACCACCTCCTGGTCTCTCAGATGAATTAGCTTTGGGGTCCCGGTCTGTTCTCCCTTTTGAGCCATCCTTGGTTTTGTTTTTTTTTTTTTTTTTTTTGTTTTTATCTGGTCATGGCTGTTTTGTAGTGAGGGGTGGAGCCTTAGGCATTCACCAGGGTGGGGCAGCCCAGTCGCTGGGTTATGATGCTGGATGTGGGGGTGGGGTCCGAGAGGGAACAATAGCACTTGCTCTGCGCTGTCTCATGCATTCCAGTCCCTTCAGCCTCTTTCCCCTATCAAATTGGGCCCTTCTGGTGCTGATTTCCATGTGGGTGGGCCTGCGCATGCTCCAGGACCCCGTGGGTCTTCCCAACAAACTCTCCTGTGAGGCTGGGACTCCCTCCCAGCACCTCAGCCCCTACAAGTATTTTTAATGGATGCTTTTAGGCTTCACTTCCCAGTGCTGGGGCCCTGCGTCGCACAGTCTGTCTTGCTGCCAGTTTCCACCTGGTTCATCTGTGCATGAATGTGTGTCCATGGCTCTCTGCCTTGTGTGCCCTGCCTGGCCTCCCTGCATTCGCCAACACCACAGCCTGTGTGCCTGGAGTGACTGCGCGCCCTGCACCACCACCGGCTTATCGTGGCCAGCTTATCCCGCCTCGATCTGACTCCACCAGCTGCAGACTCAGCTGGCCACTGACTCTCACCCCTCTTACCAGTCTGGGTGAATCGTTGTTGTCAGACTCCTGCACAATTCAATTTTCTCTCTGTCCTGGTCGGATTTTCTTTTTTTTTTTGGGGTTCTATATTTTTGTTGTCCTTAATCCTGGTTGTGAGATGAGGCACGACGTGTCCAGCTACGCCTCCATCTTGGCTGGAAGTCTGCCAGTTTGTATTCTTAATCCATTCATCTTTTCCACCCAGTCTCCCTGCTCCCTCTTCTTTGGCAACTATCAATTTATTTTTTGTATCTATGGGTCTGTTTCTGTTTTATTTGTTCATTTATTTTGTTTTTCTTTTTTAGATTCCACATACAGAAATCATATGGTATTAGTCTTTTTGTGTCTGACTTATTTCACTTAGCATAATACCCTCTATGTCCATTTATGTTGTTGCAAATGGTAAAATTTCATTTTTTAATGGTTCAGTAATGTTCTATTGTACCTCTGTAACACATCTTCTTTATCCAGTTGTTTATTGATGGACACTTAGGTTGCTCCCATATTTTGGGTATTGCAATGCATGATTTTTCTTAAAAATAAAAATCAATTAAAAATCCATGATAAACAAAATATCAAAAATCTAAACAATGACAGAATCAATACACTGACATTAGTTAAAAATTATTTAAGATCATAACTTAGTCAAGAAAAATAGTTAAACACAGCAGCATTCTTAGCTAAAAATGAGAAAAACAAGGAAGTTAATTTTGAAAATATTCTTTCTGTGATAGCTTTCAGTGAAGCCCTGAAACCAAACTTATAATACATTTTGGTTTGGGTATAAATAAAATATTGAAACTTAAAATAAAGTTTTAACACACCACTTTTCAGGTTTAAAAAAAGATTTTATTTATTTATTTTTAGACAGAAAGGAAGGGAGGGAGAAAGAGGAAAGAAACATCAGTATGTGGTTGTCTCTTGCATGTATCCCCACTGGGGACTTGGCCCACAACCCAGGCATGTGCCCTGACTGGGAATTGAACTGACAACCCTTTGGTTTGCAGGCTGGTGCTCAATTCATTGAGCCACACCAGCCAGGCTTAGGTTTTCAATAACATTTTAGTTATTTTTATGTTCTGGAAAAAATCCAGCCATTAAAAATATGTAAAACATATATAAAGGGCGCACACACTTTTTTTTTTTTTCCTGTCTCAAGCTCCAATTGGTTTAGGAGGGCACTCTTAGTAATCCTGAGTTTGTTTAAATATTTGATGTTTTGGTCTCCATGGATTTTTTTTTTTTGCATTCATTTTGATTTTAAAACCTTGCATTAAAATATTATTTCTCTCAAGTACAAGGTTTTGGGCACTGCTTTTTATTTGCATGCACTCTAATCCCAGCCTCACTCTCCTCCCAGCCCCCTGCCTTTTCACTCTACAAAAGTTCATTCCATCCACACTAGACTTTTCATTGTTAGCAAGCAGGCCAAGGTTGTTGTTGCCTCTGGGTCTTTGCATGGGCTGTTCTTCCCTTCTCAAACACTCTTCCCTCCTGTTTCTACTCATTCATTCCTGTTCTGTTTTTATCTTCCTGTGTAAGTATCACAGTTTTACTTTACTTATTGCATTCAGTGTGTGACCAAACTCCTCTGAAGGGTTTTGAGCAGCAGAGTAAAATAATTCTTTCATTTATTAACTCACTCAGGAATATTATTATTATTGAGCACATACCAAATGACAAGGCAGGGACCCATCTATGAATTTTTTTTATATCTTAAGCCCAATGAAGTCTTGTTCTAGACAGAGGGATATACCTAAGCCAACCAATCAAACAACCAAACAACAAATACATGGATAGAATGTGAAAAAGAGACACATACTTTGGGGAAAATGCAGAGCACAGAGAATAGGGGCTGCTGGAAAGATGGTTTGTGAAGGTTTTATTTTTTGTACTTTATTTGTTGTGGTAAAAAACATAACATGGATATACCACTTTCATTATTTTAAGTGTATAGTAGCACAACATATTTCTAGAACTTTTTCATCTCGCAAAACAGGAACTCTGCACTTGTTGAAAAATATCTACCCACTTCCCCCACCATGTCTGCCCTGGCAACTGCCATTCTATGTTCTATTTCTATGGGTTTAACTTCTCTAGATAACTCCTATAATTGGAATTGTACAGTGATTTGTCCTCTTGTGACTAGCTCAATGCACTTAGTATTATGTTCATGTTGTAGCATGTGACAGAATATATATATATATATATATATATATCTCACATTTTCTTTACCTATTCATCTGTCGATGGCTATTTGGGTTACTTCCATCTCTTTGCTACTGTGAATAATGCTGCAATAAACGTAAGTGTGCAAATATCTCTTTAAGATCCTGTTTCCAATTGTTTTGCATAAATAGTCAGAAGTAGGATTGCTGGATCATATGGTAGTACTTTTCTTTTTTTGTTTGTTCATTTTGAGGATCCTCCATACCATTTTGCACAGCAGCTATACCACTTCCCATTCCCACCTGCAGTGCAGAATTTTCCAGTTTCTCCACATCCTTGCCAACACATTATTTTTTTGTTTTATTTTTGTTTGGATTTTTACAAGTGGCCACACTAATGGATGTGAAGTGATATCTCATTGTTGTTTTGCTTTGCATCTCTCTAATAATTAGTGATGTTGAGCATCTTTTCTTGCTTTCTGGCCATTTGTTTATCTTCTTTAGAAAAATGTCTAACTCAAATTCTGTGCCCAGTTTTGAATAGCTTTTTAAAAATGTTTTCCAGTTGTAAGAGTTCCTAATATAGTTTGGATATTAACCACCTTATCATATATATGATTTGCAAATTCCATATATATCTTTCCATATATAATTCCATATATCTTTCCCCATTCCATACGTCAGCTTGTGGTTTTTGTTAGTGAAGTTTGAGCAAAGTCTCGAGAGTCTGCCATTTGACTGTATGATCAAAGAGCGCTCCAGGCAGAGGGAACAGTAGGTGCAAGTGCTCAGAAGCAGGAGGCTGAGCAGTGAATGGAGAAGCAACCAGACCATGTGGTTAGATGGAGGGGGGCAGGGGCCAACAAACAGGAAATGAGTTTGAAGGAGTCAGCATGTGTGTAAATCATGTGTGCAGGCATTTGCATATCTCTGAGCAGAGGAAGAACATGATCCAACTCTTGTTCTCAGTGGAAGCTCTGGCTGCTGTGTGCAGAAGAGGCTGTGTGGCAGGGACCTTAGAAAGGAGGCTGGTGAAGCATTGCAGGCAGGAGATGGTGGCTGGAACTAGGCTGCCAGGGGTGGGGACTGATTAGAATCTGGATGAATTCTAAAGTTAAGGCTAAAGGGATTTGCTAATAGATTGGGAGCATGATATGATTGACAAGAAGGGGTTAAGGGTGCCTCCTACATTTTTGTTCTGAGCAACCAGAAATAGAGATATCAATCACTGAGGTTGAGACAGCTGTAGGAGGAACAAATATGGGAAAGAAAAGGAAGTTCAGCCCTGGCTGGTGTGGCTCAGTGGATTGAATGCCAGCCTGTGAACCGAAAGCTCGCAGGTTCAATTCCCACTCAGGGCACATGCCTGGGTGTGGACCAGGTCCCCAGTTGGGGGTGTGTGAGAGGCAACCAATGGATGTATCTCTCACATACTGATGTTTCTCTCCCTCTCTTTCTACCTCCCTTCCCCTCTAAAAATTTTTAAAAAGAAAAGGAGGTTCAGCTTAAATACATTGAGTTTTGTGTGCTTTTTGGACAAGGGGATGGGGATTTCAAGTATACTGTTGGATCGAAGTCTATAGTTCCAGAGAAGGGAAATGGGCTGCAGGTACAGATTTGGGATCCATCCACCCATAGATGAATGAAGCCCATCTACTGATTAAGATGACACAGTGATGCCGAAGAAAAGAGTTCAAGGCTGCTCTGATATTTAGGGGTCAGGGAGGTAGAGGGCAACCAGTGAGGGGGTTGCCAGCAAGGCTGATGGACCCAGAAAATCTTGGTATCTTGTAATTAAGTAAGAAAGAACTTTTGTTTAGAGAAAGAATGCAGCCAAGTTGCCTGCTGCTGCAAAGTCCAGAAAGGTGAGGCCTGGAAGATGATCGCATGGATTTCATGGAGGTCACTGGTGTTCTTGATAATAGCAGTGTGGGAACTGGTTGTGTGTCTGTGTCTTAATTGAAACAATCAAGAAGAATGAGAGGGGTGAAAACATCAATTCTGTTGAAGCGTTCTGTTCTGTTGTCTAGCACCTGTTGCTTTCTACTGTGTGAGTCCATATTAGTTTCCTGTTGCTGCTTTAACAAACTTCACAAAGTGAGTATTTCTAACAACATAAACTTACTATCTTACAGTTCTGGGGGGGGGTCACAAGCCTAAAATGGATTTCACTGGGCTAAAATTAAAGCATTGGCTGGAGGGGCTGAGTTCCTCCTGGAGGCTCCTGTATTTTCTTGCTTTCCCCGGTGTTGAGAGGTCACCTGCATTCCTAGTTTGGTGACCCCGTCCTCCAGGTCAGAAGCATAGTACTTGTGCCTTCAAATCTCTCTCTGCCTCATTCGTTTTCTTGTAAAGACCTTTTTGATCCCATTTGGAACAGCCAAATAATCTGGGATCATCTCCCCATATCAATATTAACTTAATTCCATCTGCAAATTCCCTTTTGCCATGTAATGTAACATACTTACATGTTCCAGGGGTTAGTGTGTGAATATCTTTGGGGGCTGTTATTCTGCCTACCACAGAGCATCATTTCTTTTTTTTTTAAATTTATTTCAGTTTTAGAGAGAGGGGAAGGGAGGGAGAAAGAATAAGAGAGAAACATTGGATGTGTGAGAGAAACACCGCTTAGTTGCCTCTCGCACACCCCTAACTGGGGACCTGACCCACAACACAGGCATGTGCCCTGACCAGGAATCAAACCAGCAGCCTTTTGGTCTGTGGGATGATGCCAAAGCCACTGAGGCACACTTGTCAGGGCCAGAGCATCATTTTTTTTTTTTAATTGACTTGTCTTCCCTCTCAACTGTGAACTTCCCAAGAGCAGGTGCCATGTCTAAAAAAAAAAAAAAAGACCCTGTAATTCTCTGTCACTTATCCAGTTACTGTCCACCATATCACAATTCACAAGTACATATTTATTTGCTTAACTGATTTTTTGCTGCTTCTTTCAATTAAAGAGGAAGCTGCAAGAAGTCAGGGCCTATGTCTGCGTTTTCCACCACAGTATGTCCAGTGCCCAGCTCAGGGCCTCACCCATGGGGATGGGGCAGAAGCTCCTTTAGACACCAGGCTTTGGGGTCAGAAAAAAACGGAATGGATTATAGTTTCACCAGGGATTTGAGCATGCCAAGTATCTGGTTCAACCTCAGTTTCCATATCTATAAAGTGGAGATAATGACAATATCTTCCTTATCAGGTTGTTGTGGGAATTTAATGAGATTAGCAAGCACCAAATAAGGTACTCACCAAGTAGTAACTATTTGAAGAAAGCATGAGTGAAGGATATCTCAACAAAAGTGAGGGTAAGGTAAATGGATGAATCCATTCATGGGCTTCCCTCCTGGATACTCTCTGCCTCATCTTGTTCCCATGGTTTCACTCTGACGTTTTTTACCTTTCTGTCCATTCAGGGTCCTCTGATTGAACCTGGGCCAGGCAGCCTCACAGACCACCCTCCCCCAGCTCTGGCTGTCCCCACCTTGGGGGAAACAGGAGAGATTCAATATGCAACCCTGAGATTTCAACAGATGAAGCCTAGGAACCCTCAGGAACGGGAGGAGGTGGCTGAAAATGAGTATTCTGAGATCAAGATTTCCAAGTGAGCCTGTGGAGGCATGGCCTTGGCTTGAGGAACACAGCCCCTGCAGGCAAAGAGGAAAAACAAACAAACCAGGGGTTGATTCCTGTAGAATTAAAAGCCCTCTGGGTGATGAGTTAGATGTATAGTGGAAAGAACATGGACTCTGGACCCAAAGAGTTTCGAGTTCAAATCCACTCTGCTCCTTTACTAAGTAAGTGACAGTCAGATCCCTGCCTTTCTGTGCTTCTGTTTCCTGCCCTGCAAAAGTATCTGAGAAGCTTTGCCTGCAAGTGTGTGGTGAGAATCACAGGAATAGAATCCTATCAGAGTGCCTGGCTCAATATGTATGCTGAGTGCCTAGCTGGGTTTCTGGGATTTGAACAAAAAGTTCCCACCAGGAATTTCTCCTGACTCTGGAAGTGACCGGCATCAATCCCTTGCACACTGAGGTCCCTCCCCCTGGAATGCCCCACCTGGCCTTCATCAGCCTGTGTCTTTGAAAGTGGGGCTCGGGGAGTGAAGTTCTGGGTTGAGATGGGAGTCAAGCAGGAGCTCATGATGTTCCCCCATAAAGACAAACCAAATGAATGAGAAAGGTTCCCAAGCTGATCACACAGCCATCTGAAAATTCACCTCCAGCAACCAAATGAGGAAAGGAGGAAGTCACTGAAGTCCCTTCACAAATTTGTCTTGATGGAAAGAGATTGAAGGATTGGGTGAAGCCTTAAATATTCCCTAAATATGTACCCTCCAGCCCATTTAGAATAGCATCAAAAACACAGGGCACCAAGGAATAACTTAAAAAAAATGCAAGATTTCTGGACTAAAAAATACAGAATACTGCTGGCAGGAATTAAAGAAGATACAAATGAATGAAAAAGTATACCATGTTTATAGATTGGAAGACAATATTGTTAAGATGTCAGTTTTCTCTGTATTGATTTAAAGTAATCTGTAAATATATGTATATATATGTACATAAATTGACAAGTTGGGCTTGAAAATTTCTATGGAAATGTAAAAGGCCTAGAACAAACAATCTTGAAAAAGAAGAACAACACTGGAGAAATCAGACTTCACTCTAAAGCTCTAGTAATCAAGAGAGTGTGGTATGGAACGGAGCCAGGGGGAGAGGATTTATTTGAATAGCATCAACTCTATTTTATTGGGAAATAACAAAATTTTTAACAAGTGATGGTAGAACAAGTGAATCAAGTTTTGGAAAAATGAATCTTATAAATTATGTAGTTGGTTTATATAACTGGAATCATACAGTATGTACTCCATGTCTTCTTCTTAAGCTTGACATTGTATTTTTTGCGATTCATTCATATTGTTGTTCATGTCAGTATTGTGTTGCCCTTTATGGCTGGGTAGGATTCCACTGTGTGAGCATATCACGGCTTGTTTACCCATGATTAGGGTTAAGGTTACAGTTAGGTTTCTCTATTGACGAACATTTGGTTTGTTTCCAGTTTTTGGCGATTATGAATAAAGCTGCTGTGAGCATATTTGTACATGGCTATTTCAAGGTGTATTTTCCTTTCTCTTGAGTGTTGGGTGGCAGGGCCCAGAGGAGACAGCAAGGTCAGAGTCACATGTTGGGAGCTCCAGGGTCTCTGGGACCTCTCTGTGGGGACCAGCATCCAGCAGGCAGCTAGACAGGTGGGTGGTCAGGAGCTCAGGAGGGAGGTGAGGACTGGAGATGGACGGTGGACAACATCAAAGCGTCCAATAAACCTGACCATGAATACCCGCTGTTGTGGGTTGACTAGTGTCCTCACCTCTAATACCTGTGAATATGATTTTATTTGGAGAATCAGTCCTTGAGATGTAATCAAGTTACAAGGTGAGACTGGATTAGGTAGGAGCCTAAATCCAGCCTCCAATGGTCCCCTCTGAAAGAGGGAAGTTTGGACTCAGAGACACATGTAGGGAAAACAGCAATATCACAATGGAAGCAGAGACTGGAGTTACAACACCACAGAGCACAGAACGCTGAGGATTTCTGGTAACCACCAGAAGCTAGAAGAGGCAAGGACGATTCTTCCTTGGAGCCCTCCAAGGGAGCGCAGCCCTGCCACCACCTTAATTTTGGTCTGTTAGCCTCCAGAATCGTGAAAAAATATGTTACTGCTGTTTTGAGCCACCCAATTTGTGGTCATTTGTCACGGCAGGCATAGGAAATGAATACATTTGCTCAGCACCTACTGTGCATCAAATCTTCACCTACCCTGTCTCAGTCAGTCCTCACCATGGCTCTTGAGAGGGTCAGCACTATCTCCACACCACAAAGGAGGTGCTGGTGAGCTGCTGGAGGCCACAGGAGGGTCTTCATCAACAGGCCCTGGGGGGTTTCAGGCACTAAGTGCTTTCGAACAGTCAAACAGTGATGACAGCAACTGCTAGGCTGGCTGCCCACACATCCATAGATTCAGCCATCAAGGAGTCTCTGTCTCTCTCCTGTTCTCACTCTCTCCTTCCCTGCTCCTTTCTTTCCATCTTTCCTCTTCCCTCTCTCTTTCTTTCCTTTGCTTTGCTTTGCTTTCTTCTATTCTAACTGCCAGAGTAATGAACACATTTGTTTATATACTTTTGGGCACATCCATAAAGACAGCTCCGAAAAAATCTTCCCAAAATAGCATTATGGGGTCTGAACTCACTTCACACTTGTTTAACTTGATTGATTTTTCCCCCTGATTATAAAAGCAATGCATATACTTAGAAAAACACATTTTCGAATATACAGTAAAGTGTAAAGAAGGAAGTTAAGAGAGAGCACTGTTAATAATTAACATTTTTCCACAATATTTGTACAGGTGTCTTGTACTCATTTTTATCTATACATATAAAACTGTGGCGCACATGCATATACTGTACATACTATATCTACAACAATAAATTAATCCATGCTTTTAACAATTATGGTCCTATCAGATGCTGCTTGCATTAGCATTTCTAATTCATCAAGTTGTGAGCCATTTCTGCATCGGTAGGCACCTTTTTCCCAGAGCAGTTCCCAACAGGTGACAGATTAGTTCAACGTGTGCTGTGCCCACATAAGCAATTACCGCCTGTCGGGCATTTAGAGGTTGTGCCGTTTCCCTGCCACCGGCGGTGCCGAGTTGGGACGTCTCTGCAGCGTCTCTGATGGACCGTGGCATCGGGTTAGGGAAGCGGGGGCGCGTTAGAAGCACATTTGCTGGCCGGGAAGAGGCATTAGAATTAGAGCGCCGAGCTCCGCGCATGACCCGCCCCAAGCTGCAGCCCATTGGCTGGCTCTGATCGACAGCTGGAGCAGCCAATGGCCACTCTACCCGTGACGTCACACTGCAGGTCCTAGGCAGGGTCTCTAGACCTTTTCCAGGAGCCTCTGTATCCCAACCTCAGTGTGACTGTCCGTGTTCCCTCTCTTCACTGTCTCCTCTGAGTACCAACACCCCCCCCATAGCCTAGCCCACCTCTTTGGGGGGACTCTCAGCCCTTCTCCATTACCCTCCCTTACCTCCTTGACCATCTGGTCTTGTCCTCCAGGTCTAAGGTGGATACTCACAGACCCTGGTTTGTCCTACGGGAAGAAATCAGGGGAGAAGTCACACCTCAGGTCCATAGGAAACTGCGAGAATGCAGGGGAGTACTGGGTGGATGAGGGGTCAGCTTCTTCTACACAACCCTCCTGGGTGCGGGACCCCAGGAGTAGGAAGTGATGACTCCGGAGGCTAAACCTCTGCACCAAGAGTCCTCAACATTCCACATACTTTTGAAATATTTCGGAGGTCTTCAGGTCACTGCATACCATGGGGCAGGGGATGGGTGGAGGGAAAAGAAGCTGCGTATACCTGGGGAAGGAGTGGGCACTCCCTGGCCTGATTAGTGATGATGATGATAATTTATTCCCCATCTGTTACAATATATGCCAGGCACTATGATAGATGATTTGTAGAAATTATCTTGAGCCCTCTCAACAGTTGCACAGGTAGATGCTCTAACCCCATTTTGTAGGTGAAGAAACAGGAATTCAGAGCAATAACATCACTTGCCCAAAGTCACACAGAAAAAAAAAAGAGAGAGAGAGAGAGAGATCAATATTCTAAACCTGGCATCTCTGACTCCCAGCGCCCCCTGCTCTCATGCCAGACTGGAAACCTCAGAGAATGTGTCTCTTAGAGGGAATGGGACAGTGAAAATGTTGGGTTGACTCTTGGATGTGAAGAGGGGTTATGCCTGGCTAGGAGGCATCCTCTAGGAGGTGAACCATATCTGGAAACATTCTTAAACTTCCTAGAGTTGATCAAACCAGTTCAGAAATTTTACACTGTATAATGATGATGGTGTTAATAGCAGCATCTAAGATTCTACTGAGTGCTTACTACATGCCAAGCTTTGTTCCAAGATCTTTGTCAGTAATACCTTCTTTTATCCCCATAGCAGATAGCTCTGTGAGGTTGGTATCAGGATTATTCCCATTTTACAGATGGCAAACTAAAGCACAAGTGGGCTACAGTCACACTGATGGCCAAAACTATAATCTTCATGATATAGAAACCATACAATGATTACAAACAGGCTCAATATTGCCCTGGCAGGTGTGGCTCAGTGGATTGAGTGCCGGCCTTCAAACCAAAGGGTTACCAGTTCGATCCTCTGTCAGGGCACATGCCTGGGTTGAGGGCCAGGTCCTCAGTAGAAGGGCACATGAGAGGCAACCACACATTGATGTTTCTCTCCCCCTTTCTCCTTCCCTTTCCCTCTCTCTAAAAATAAATAAAATCTTTTTAAAAATAGGCTCAATATCAAAATTCTGAAGCAATGAAAAAAGGATGTATCTTCTAAAATCTTCACCATCATCACCATAACTAATACCACCATCACCAGCATTACTATCATCACCATTGTCCCCATGATCACCTCTCTTATAATCATTATCACCAACATCACCATCATAACCCAATTCACCAGAATCATTACCATCATCATCACCATTATCACCACTATTCTTCTAATTTTCATCTTCTACTTCCTTCTCTTCCTTATCATCATCATTATCACCATCATCATCATCAATGCTATTTTTAACACCCATTACAGTGGTCCTCAACCAGAGCAATTTGGCTCCCCCATGGGACCTTTGTAATGCCTACAGTCATTTTTGGTTGTCTAAACTTGGGGTTTTGGTGGTTGTTGCTACAGACATCAGGTGGGTAGAGGCCAAGGATGCTGCTAAACCTCCTATAGCATGCAGGACAGCCTTAACCCCCCCACAGATGAAATAATCATCTGACCCTAAATATTGATGGTGTTGAGGCTGAGAAACGCTGGTCCAGTCTGCCAAAAATGTTGAGAATCCCCTCCAAGACGTGTGTCTAACCCTCCCATCATCCTTCAGGGCAGATGTTACCCTTCACATCTTCCATGTGTGGCTAGAAAAATCTGACAGAAGAAACGATCTGCTCAGGATCACCCAGCCAGCTGGAGGCAGAGCCGGCACTTAACCCCAGGTGTTAATCATCTATCCACCCACTGTCCTCCCCTGATGTAGCTGACCTCCATTTCACCTGGGAACTGGTGACCGCTGTGTATCAGACACATTCTCACACCTGCCCTGCTAGGTGGGCTTCAATACCTACATTGTAAACACGAAGGAACTGGGATGAGGAGAAGTCACTGGATGAAACCCTACTGCTATTTTAGAGATATGGCCAATTGTAATTCTCCCTCTCTCCTGGTCAGCTTCTGGTCCCTGAGACATATGTGTCTGCCCCGTATGGTCCCTGACAATCCATTTCCTGGCGTGTCTCTTCCTCTTTTGCTCTGCCTCCCCCTCTTTCAAAGGAGTGCTGGATCCTGAGTCCCAGACCCCAACCAGTGCCCCACCTTTGACCCCGGGCAATGAGCACCTGGTGGAGAAATGATTGATCAGAGTGTAGACCAGGATTCCGCAGACGTAGATGCCACCTGAGACTGTCATCACGATGAAAAACACCACCAAGGGTCCTGTCATGTAGAAACCTGTTCTAACAACAGGCATTTGCCCTGGAAGGAGAGGATACGTGGGGGTCAGGACCACCGTTGAGTCTTCCCTTCACTCACCCACACATGTGTTCTTCAAAGACGTGTTAGTACCTCCTACGGGCAAAGCACTGTTCAGGTAGTTAGGTATTCAGCAGTGGACTAAACAAACTTCCTGCCCTCATGGGGCTGACATTGTAGCTGGGAACTGGACAGTCAACAAGGAAGCAAAGAGATGTCTAAAACTGCAGGCAGCAATAAGTGCTCCAGAGGAGAACAGACCCACGTAAAGGGGCCGGAGTGTGGCAGGGCAAGGGGGTGCTCTGGTTACCCAGAGTCATTAACTCATGGCACAGAGAGCCCAGACATTCGGTGAGCTGCAACTACATCCCAGGCACCATGTTAAGGACTGGAGACAATGGCAATCAGAGAGCTCACCCAACCTCTGCCCTCCTGAAGTTCATAGTTCCATGAAGCAGAAAGCCATGAATGTCACTGTAGCACAAATATTAAATGCACCATGTCTGGTACATAGTAGGTGCTTAGTAAATAATGTGGTGTGGCCTAAATAAATGTCTTGAGCTAACATCCATGTCTGCTTGGGGCTTTCTCTGGGAATTGCCAGGAGGATGGCTTCTCATGTGCTTTCTTGCTCAATGTCTGATTTCATTCTTGCAGCAGCCTTGGTGTGCAGAGACCCTTTATTATCCTGACCTTACAGAAGGGAAAACTGAGTCTCAGAGAGGTGTAGCTGTTTGCCCCTGTTTCTTTTTTAAAAAAATTTTTAATCCTCACCTGAGAATATGTTCATTGATTTGAGAGAGAGGGAGAGAGAGAGAAACATCAATGTGAGAGAGACATTGATAGATTGCCTTCTGTACATGCCCCAACCAGGGATCAAACCTGCAACCTAGGTATGTGCCCTGACTGGGAATCAAACCCACAAACTTTTGGTGCATGGGACAATGCTCCAACCAACTGAGCCACCCTGCCAGGGTGCCCCTGTTTCTGGAAGACAAGCAGAGGCAGAGCTAGGGTTTGAACACAGGCCTCTGAGTTCCAGTGTCCCTGCTTTTTACTGCCTTGTATGTCTTCTCCCTCCCTGGGCACATCAGGGTCTCTCCTTGAGGCAGCCAAAGATCGTGCAGTTGTTAAAAAGGTGCTTTCTCCATTTACAAATTCAGTCCCACACCCATGACAAACCTCTGCATCCTCTGCACCACCTCCCCTCCCATCCTCCCACTTCCTCATCTCAGAACCAGCCCGGGGGAATGGTGAGGGCATGGGCTATGTGACCACCCTGCCAGGGTTGGAATCCTGCCTCCTCAGCTGATTAGAACCTTGAATAAAGCACTCCAACTCCCCAAGCCTCGGTTTTCTCACCTACAAAATAAGGTGATGCCCATCAGAGGTACTTTCTCTGGAGGGAGACTATGAGCACCACATAGGTGGGAATGGTGGATGGCACATAGAAAGGGTCAGTCAATGTTGGCAGGCTGGAATTATCACCCTGGAATTCACTCCAACTCTGATCTGAGACTCAGGGGGCTTCCTAGAGGAGGGAGCTTTGGGCTTGGACCTCAGAGGACAGGAGGATCTCACCCGGCCATCATGAGCAGGGCATGGTGAGGTAGGGATGGCATTCCTGATTATGGTGGCTAGGCAAAGGCACAGAGGTGGAAAGATTCAAAGAGCATGAGCCCCAGAGGGGGAGTGGCTGCACTCACAGGCCCTCTGGATCCAGACGTCCTTGTACATGGTCAGCTGGGTCATGGAGTTCTCCACGATGCATCTGTACCTGCCCATCTGCCCCCAGGTCAGACTCAGGAAGCTGAGCTTTGCCTCTGAGCTCAGGAAGGAGCCGTTGTGGATCCAGCGGTACTCGGGTTTTGGGTGGGAAGTGGAGGTACAGTCCATCTGCACTTGGGAGCCAATCTCAGCAGAAAGGATGCCTCTGAACTCAGCAGGCTTACTGCTCAGCGCCACTCTATCAGGTCCATCTGCAGAGACCAGAGCTATTTTTCTGACCTCCTGGGGTCCTGCCTCCTTCCCTAAATCCACAGGAAGTCCTTCTCCCGCTGGTAGGAGGTACCCAATTCTGTACCCCAAGGGGACCCCTAGACCTACCCCAGGCAAGGCAGCTAGGCCAACAACGAAGATAATAATAATGTCATCTGTTATCAAGCATGTACTATACGAGCCAGTCCTTTACATCCTAATAAAATAGGTGTAGAGTAAAAACCAATGCCTCATAAATGCATCATACCAGCTGTATGCTGGGCGCTGTTCTAAATACATGAAACATTCGCTTAACTCTCACAGCAACCTATGGGATTGATCCATCTTATAAATGAGGAAGATGAGGCTCAGAGGAGAGGACTGGGGAGTTAATAGTCCTCTGCTGACCTACAAAACGGTGAAGCAAGTCCCCATATGGCCCCGACAGAACTTCCCCAAGCAGCTGTAACCCCTGGGGCCTGAGCCTGGTTCAAACCTGCAACTGGTAAGCAGTGTGCAGAAGTCATAAACTGTCCTCTCCATCACGTGCAAAGAGCTAACTAGCCAGAGCTGGGTTTGAACCCAGATCAAGCTGGCTGCAAGTTGGCTCAAGATGTTACCTCTCTCTGGTTCTGTCTTATTCCTCCATCCCTGGGAGACCCTAAGCCCACACTTGGCTTCACACCCAGGACCCCAGACCACTTACAGGCCACAGTCAGAAAGATCACTTGACTTTTTTGAAAAACCCCGAAGGCAGAGTCTATCCCACACTGGATTGTCATGTCATAGCGGTGGACCCAGTGCATGATGAGGGTCTTGCCATCTGGGGAAATTGTCATCTTGTCATTGCTGGACACCTGCAAGGCATTCACATACCACACAATTTTGGTGGCATTGGTGCTGCAGAAGGCGGCCATGGCATCCATGTTCTCTGCCACTGAGCTGGTGTTGACCAAGAGGACGGGATCACCTTCCAACACTGTGTGGGAAGGAGAGGATGACAGGTGGGGTTTGGGGATATGTTGGGGACAAACCAAGAGTTCGTAAAATGGTGTCTCGGCAGGGGAGCATCTTTAGAGAACTAAGAGGGACAGAAAAGCAGGGAGTGGGCATGAGGCATCCAAGATGAGGGCACTTGCTTGAGCCCATCGTCCTATATGCTAAGCCATCCCTGTCATGTCCCCTGCAACAGCAGTGAGTTCTTGGCATAAACATGTGGCTGCATGGTCATTTCTGCACACCCCCTGCCCCATCAGGACATCCCATCCAAAGGGCTGTGCATGAGTAGAATTCATAGGGAGAGGTGGTATTTGGACTCTCCATAATAACTGCCTGGAGTTCCATTTACTTTACCAATACTCCCTCCCGGTTTACAACAGGTAGATGTCACCCCTGTTCTGCAGGTGAGGAGGCTGAGGATCACAAGGGAAAGACGAAGTTTCAAGGCCACACAGTGGACACAGGTGAGACCAGTGACTAACATATAGAAGATGGCAAAGGCCATAGCTGTCACGCCCATCATTACCTTGTGTTATGTAAGACTTCGTAAGAGAGAGAGAGATTGATTGGTTGACCTTGAGGAAGCCAACAGCCACAATGTGAAAAGCCTGTGCAGAGAGCCACTGCTTCAGAACACAGCCACGGCCCATATTTACGAGCCACGGAACACAGCACAGGGCTAAAGCCATGCCTGAAATCCTGACATGCAGAAACTGTGCACTAGTAAAATGGTGGTGTTTTTAGCTGCTATGCTGGTGGCTCTTTGTTGGGTTGCCCAACCGATAGGTAATGAATACCTGTCAATAAAACTGGAGCCCCTGAAGGGAACAAGTGACTCGTCTCTGTGGGGGAAGTTAGACAACCATCTGCCAAGACTCCCTGGGTCATCCGGAGGTGAGGGGGAGACTTGCGCAGCATGATCTTCAAGGAACCTCACTCCCAGAGCCTCCAGGCCGAACTCTGGCACTCGGGAAGGGAGGCAACCTGTCAACTCACCTTGAATCTCCAGCCAGCCGGTTGCACGTTGGGTCCCACTGCTGAGGTCCACCCGCACGGTGTAGTTCCCTGTGTCATTCAGCCTAGAGGCCTCGATCTCCAGGGTGCCTGTGTGGGTCACATTCTCCCGGCCGCTGAACAGGGGCCCGGGCTGCCAGGAATTGGGAGGTTTATAGCTAACAATCATATTCTGTTCATTGTCATTTGTGCCCCGGTGCCAGCTGTATTCCCGAGCCCCCTCCGGGATGTTGTTGAGTTTCAGGGAGCTTGGATAGTCCTGGATCCCTATGAATGAATCGATGGAGATTTGGCTGGAGGCCTGGCTGATCCCATAGGCCAGCAGACTGGCTGAGGAAGACAGAGAGGCAGAGAGAACGATTTACACCATCTAGGCAACAGTCCACAGAGACACTGGTGAACAGGCCAAGGGTTCTATCTGCCGAATGACCCCCCAGCCCACCCCTGCTCTCCATCTGCTCAGCCCCTGCCCTGCTCCATGCTTTTCTCCTCATCTTCCAGCCTGGACTCTTCCCTACACACTCAGCCTCCAACCCTTCCTCAAAGAACAGTTATGTGGGTGCTTATAAAGGCCCGAGTTGTGGCCCTGCTCTCCCCACAACCCAAGTTCCTTCTGTGGCTCCTCCTGGCCCTCATGATGAAGTCCAAACTCTTAGAGTGACTTTCAAGACACTGTTAGAGAGAGCTGGTCTTTTTGGACTCATGTAGACTCCTTTTAGATCACAGCTGTCCCACCTCATCACCCCATATACTCCCCCCTTCATTCACTCGTCAGAAGACACACCATCCACACTATGTGTCCCAGTCATACATTCAGCTCTCTTGGTACCCTGCACTCTCTCCTGACTTCGGGCATTCTTTCTTTTAAAAAAATTTCATTTATTTATTTATTTAGAGAGAAGGGAAGGGAGGGAGAAAGAGAGGGAGAGAAACATCAGTGTGTGGTTGCCTCTCACACGCCCCCCCCCCTACTGGGGACCTGGCCTGCAACCCAGACATGTGCCCTAACTGGGAACTGAGCCAGTGACCTTTTGGTTCACAGGCCAGCACTCAATTTGCTGAGCCACACCAGCCAGGGCATGAATTCAGGCCTTCACGTGTGCTGTCCCCCATTTCTGGCACATGCATCCTCGCTTCCTCCTTGTTGACTCAGTTCTACTTATCTCTCAGTTCTCAGCTTTGATGCCCCCTCCTCCTCAGCCCAGGTCAGATGGCCCTAGGTGTTGCCCCACCCTCCTGGGCCCCCCTCACCTTGTTCCCACAACTCCGGGTTATTCCACTGCGGTGACAGATCTGCACCCTGCACTGGATGTGAGCCCCAGGAGGGCAGCCCTAGCACAGGGCGGAACCCAGCAGGGAGTCCTCGGCATGAGGATCTGGGTGGATAAAACACCCCAAAACTGTCTGTACATGTTACTGATTTAGAGTCTAAGTGCAGTGGAGTGGATGTGAATAGAGCTGGAAATCTACTGCTCTGTCCAAGCGTAAGCCTTGGTTCTACTGAGGAGGCAAAGACACCTGAGACCCTCCCTACTCCAGCTCCAGGCCTCCAGGTGTGGACATTGGAGGTGTTCCAGGACAGTACACACAGCACCAGTGAAACCTGATAGTCAGGTGTGTCAGGGGGATGCAGCAGGACCTGAAGGATTGGGGAGGGGTCCAGCTGGAAAGGTTGGGGAAGGGGATCAGAGCGGATGGGGCACCCAGTGGAAAGGGGGGTGTGTGTGTGTGTGCGCGCGCGCGTGCGCGCGTGCACGCACCCAGCTGGTGGAAGTCCTGGTGAGGGTCCTGTCCCCACCCCTCCCTGCATCCGGTCCTGCTAGGTCAGCTTTCTCTTACCCACAAGGATCAGATCCCTCCAGGGGCCGTGTCTGGGTCTGGAAAGGTGCATGAGTTCAGGTGCGTCCTCCCGGTGGAGTAGTCTCTCCAGGAACCCAGCAGCCACTTCTGCCGCACCTTCACCCAATGGTGTCTCCGGCCCTGAGCTGCTGAGTCTTTATCCTGTCTCGCGGGTTGGACTCTGCACTGTGAGTAGGAGGGGCTGGGGATAAGGGCGTCTAGGAGTCGATCATTACCATTATGACTTTGTGTTGCCTTTAAATATTTATTACTAACTTACACTCTTCTGCCCTGTAACAAAAACCAAATCGAACCAACCAAGAGAACAAAAACAAGCGAAGACCATGTGCCCACTTTTATGAAAACTGGAGGATACCAAACGGTGGACCGAGAACAGGACATCGGACTTGGTGAACGGGTGTCCTGATTTTGTCTTTGTTTTTCCTAAGCAGTGCCGAATTTTCCAATTACAATCGGCTGCTTTCCAGTGGATGGCGAGGGGCTGTTACCTGACTGCGCAGAAACTTGCACCACAGTCGGTGCGGGACCTCCAGGCTGTTCCTGAAATTCAGCCTTGGTTGGGGAGCGGGGAGGGCGGGCAGGAGGCAGGGGAGGGGCTGGAGCTGCGCAGGACGAGTCCTGGCTGCCTGTTGAGAAGGCTGGGAGGGAGACGGAGAAGGCCGGGTGGGGATGGGGGCTGGGAGACTGCGTGCCAGAGTGGGCAATCGACAAGGTCTTTCAACCTGTGTAGTTGGGAATAGGATCATCTTTCATTTTCATACCAACAAATACAACACTTTTAATGATAAAAGGAAAGCATTGACCATTAAAAAACTGGAAAACTCTTTTTTAATGTACATTTATTTTTTATTTATTTAGAGAAAGGAAGGGAAAGAGAGAGAGACATCAACTTGTTCTAGTTATTATATTTTTAAAACAGGTTCTTATCTAAGGATATAGTTATTGATTTTAGAGAGAGAGAGAGGAAGGGAGAGAGAGAGATTGATTGGTTGCCAAGCAGGGATCAAACCTGCAACCTAGGCATGTGCCCTGATTCCCCAATCAGGGGATTGAACCTGCAACCTTTTGGTGTATGGGTTGATCCCCAGTCAATGCAGCCACCCAGCCAGGGCTGTTGTTCCACTTATTTCTGCATTCATTGGTTGATTCTTGCATGTTCCCTGACTAGGGATCGAACCTGCAACCATGGCCTCTTGGGACGATACTCCAACCAACTGAGCTACCTGGCCAGGGCATTTGGAAAATTCTTTTACAAAAATTAACATTATCCTAATAGTTAAATTATTCAAAATACTTTGTGATGAATCTTTATAATAAATCTAATATCAGATAAATATTTAAGTAGTTGTCTAAATATATCAAAATATGTATACCTGCATACATTTTACACTTATATAAACAAATAAGATATTTTATATATAGAATAAATATACATACAATGATTTATTATGATTTAATGAATGCTTTTAAAATATCACCTGTCATAATTTGACTCATTGGAGCTATATCAAGCTTTTTTTTCTACTTATCTTTTCAGTTCTGAGGTTTTATATATATTTATACACATATGCATAATTTTACCACAGTGGAATCATACCATTCAATATCCTTCTTCACTTGGGCTTCTCTGATGTTAGAACCAAGTTGAGTCAGACTTAGGTAAGTGAATACACACCTCTGAGTGGCTGGTGGTTTATTAAATATCTCTGAAGTCTTCTACTGTGTCCCAAAAAATCCATATGCAAAACACATCTGTGTTTAAAAGGAAAATAATGTATCAGTTACCACTGAAGCTATTTAATGGGTCATTCACTGCACTCAAGCGTAGTCCCCAGAAGACATGTGAAGTGGACCTTCCACCCTTGGCTCAACTGAAGCCATTGGCTATGGTCCCTTCCTTCGTGCCCACATGGCATCACCGCAAACTCTCCTCCATTGTCCTTGTGCTGGGACACAGACTCTCCTGCCCTCCTCTCTCACTTATTACCCAGGCCCTTGTGCAAGCATACACCCAGCTTTCCTCTTCTCTAAGACACCCTACTGTTTAGGGTTGCATTCAGCCAAAAAGAGCCAAAAATAATCAACAAGGCAGTCACTGATTCCTTTCACATCCAAGGAGCCTGGTGGTGGGCAGTTGTAGGTGAGTTGGGGAGCTTTGTGATAACGGGGAACCCAGGCTCCTTCCATGTTGTTGCCCTGTGATCCCTGAGGCTCCCACCTCCTGATCCAAGGTGATTGCTTGAACTCCACCAGCACTCCCAACCCACAAGACATAAGGATGAAGGGGTGGGAACTACTCTCCTGCAGAGCACCTTCCTGAGAATGGCTCATGACTCTTCTGTTTACATCTCACTGACCAAAATGTTGTCAGACGGCCACACTTACCTGCAGGGGAAGCTGGTGGATGTAGTTTTTTAGCTGTGCTCCCATGTGTCTAGGACCCTTATTACTAAGGAAAAAGGTGGGGGTGGATTATAGGAGGAGACCAGCCACCCCTGCCACAGACAGCATCTGAGTGGGTCTACTTGGCAACACTCCTCAGGGAGCATCTCTAACAGAGAGAGATGTGTGCAGAGTCACTGCAGAAAAAGATCCTCCCCTTGTATCCAGACTGTACTCACCTGTGATGGAACCAGGACCAAGATGGCAGAGTCTGTGGAGCACCTCTGAGCGTTCAATGCCGTGACACCCTCACGAGGCCCGTGCCTTTGGGAGGAGACTGCAGGCTTGGAACATCCCACAGGCTTCAGAGATTCACATTTACTTCCTGAAGCAGAACCCAGAGCTGGACATGGCCACCCATCCTGGATGTCCCCATAACCTGGAACCTCTGAGACCCTGTCCCTTTACTCAGGCGTGGTGGGCTTCCTACGTCCTCAGCCTCTGAACCTCCCTAAGCTGAGAAGTTTGGCACGTGTTGGGAAGTGACTTCTGGAACTGCCCAGAAATTTTATCTTCTTTCATCTGGCCTTTTATTTTGATTGTTTTTCCCTTTCACTTAAACTGGTCTGGCCTGGCATGCTGACTCACTCACCTCCCTTGGGACTGGTGAGATTCTGGTCAGCATCCAGTAGTCTTAGAAGCAAGGTCCTGGGTCTTGTTGACTATTTTCAATCAAACTGAACATAGTGTCTTGGCCTTAGTTGTGATTTAGCTGCAGACCCAGAAAAGCAGGATGAATTCTTGTGAAATCACACAGGACAATTCCATGGCTGACATCAGAACCAAATGCAATGGTTGATTACCCCCGTACCCTAGCCCCAATCAATCAGTAGAGTCCACGACCCTACCTCTGTTGGTCACCATGATTATTGATTATCCCCCTATATAACCCATCCCCTGGAAGCCACCAGAGAGCCAGGTCTTTGAGCCTGAGCCACCTGTGACTCCGGGCAGGGTGCCATCGACATAATACATCCTCACTTTCTTGACTAGAAACTCCTGTTGGTGTCTTAGTGCCTTTGATGCATGAAGACAAATGGGCCTCTTTGCTCTGGTACCATTCCCTCCAGAAAGACATGTCCACAGTGCATGTAGCTCTGCTCAGCCATCCCTAATGTTCACCTGGGGGCAGGTGAGAGCCAGGGGAGTAGCCTCAAGGAGCCTCCATCTCTTTCTGGAGCTATCTTGTGCTGGTCTCAGCCTGTCGAGAACCAATGTTGTGGCTGGACTGGCCCTAGTGGCTCTTACCTTCACTGCAAGTCTCCCTCTGTAGTGACCACCAGGAACTTTGAAAAAGATAAACGTTTATTACTTACAGGCCTTGGAAATTAGACAGCACCCTTGGGGTCACACAGTGAGGTCAAGGGAAGGAGGGAGGAAAGGAGGAAGAGAGGTTCTTCATTGATGAATTTAAAACACATAGCAGGAATGTAAATGCCAGGAGAGAGAGAGAGAGAGAGAGAGAACACCCAAGTAGCCTAAATGTTTCATTATCAAAATTAACCAAGATCTTTAAGATAACAGAGCCTTGTGGGGAGAGGTGGTGTGGCTCTTATCTAGTTGTGTGGCTGATAATGTGGTTCCTCCCCCCCAAAAAAATCTTTGAAGTGAATGCCTTGGCAACCAAAGCTGAAACCAGGTACTTGCATTGGCTGTGAGCCACACCAACAAATCTCATACCAATATGCACAACATTTTTACATAAAAAGTGAAAACTCAGCTCTCAGGGCTTATAGTGCCAGAATCCAGCCTTGTGCCTTCTAATCAAGGGAGGAAAATGCCACAGCCCCTCCCAGGGCAAGGTTCTGCTCAGCACAAACAAAACGTACACTCATAAACCAGGCACTCCTCCCCGTTTATTAGGCCTGGAGCCCACGGGGAGTGTTCACCTGGAATCTTTATGGAACTGCAAACAATGTGGAGCCAATGACTCACATCAGACCTATCTTTCTGCCTCTCTGGAAAAACCCGGTCAATCCAGAGCATCTAGCCACTGGGGGAGCCAGGGAGTCGTGAACCACAGCAACACTCTACTTGGTCTGAAGACTCTTAGGGATGCATGAGATACAGAGGGTAAGCCCTGCCTGGTGGGGCGGCTCTGTAGATTGAGTGCTAGCCTGCAAACCAAAGGGTTGCCGATTCAGTCTCCAGTCAGGGCACGCGCCTGGGTGGTGGGCCAGTTTCCCCAGTAGGAGGCACGCAAGAGGCAACCACACATGGATGTTTCTCTTCCTCTCTTTCTCCCACCCTTCCCCACGTCTAAAAATAAATAAAATCTTAAGGAAGATAAGATTCAAGATAATTTTGATAAGATTCAAGATAATGTTCATTCATCCTGGCTCCAGCACAAGGTGGGTCTGCTCTCTGAAAAGTGAGGTCATAAAATATCTCAGTTTGGTGACAGCCTATTACTGTGTGTCAAGGTAAGAACATCCAAAACGATAGAGAATTTTTATAGGAGTTTATTTGAGCCAAAACAGATGACAATTGCCGGGAAGCAGGATCACAGATGTTCTGGAGAATGACAGGTTTGCAGCTTCTTTTTCTTGTTTTAAAAAAGATTTTATTTATTTATTTATTTTTAGAGAGAGGAGGAGGGAGGGAGAAAGAGAGAAACACCAATCAGTTGCCTCTCTCATGCCCCCAAACGAGGACCTGGTCCATAACCCAGGCATGTGCCCTGACCAGGAATTGAACCAGAGACTTTTCGATGTGTGGGACAATGCCCAACCCACTGAGCCACACCAACCAGGGCTGCAGTTTCTTGTATGCATTTGAAACTAAGGAGGGAATGTAAGGAAGAATATTTGAAGGTAGGGAAAGCAAAGCAGGGATCTATTATGAGACTGTTAAGATGATGTGCTTTCTTGGGGGGGGTCATGCTTTAGGAGGAGGGATCTGAACAAAGACATGTTCTTTTGCATTAACCAAGACGCAGAAGAACAAAGGGCAGGTCTTGCTTAAGGAAAAGATAAACCTTTTACCAAAGAAGTTACATGCCTGGCAGTGACTACCCACTGTGACCCACCCAGTTAGGGATTTATTATTATCAGATCACTCACCGAGATCACTTTCCACAGGACCCCCTTTCCATCCATCTTTGTATATTGTGTATCCATTAGTAAATTATTGCTTTAATACTTTGGTCTTTTAACTTTTATACAAAGTTGAAAGTGATAATGCTGTTTCAGTCAACAGCAGAATGCGCATCGACAGTGGTTTACCAGGTAGCTTAGGCCACGCCATCTAGGTTTGTTAAGTGCACCCAGTGATGCCTGCACAATGATGAAATTGCCTAGTGACGCGTTTGTCAGAAGCTATTAAGCAGTGCCTGACTGTATTTAACATCCTATCCTCTCCATTTGAAGAACTCTCTTAAGCATTTCTTGTAAAACATGATGCTCAATGGAATAAGCCAGGCACGGAAGGACGAACTTCACGATGCCACTTCTGTGAAGCATCTAAAACACTCAAACTCAATAGAGTCAGTCATGGCTTCCAGGGCCTGGAAGGAGGGAAAACAGCGGGTTGCCCCTCGATGAGTATAAAGTTTCAGTGATGCAAGATGAATACATTGCAGAGATCTGTGCAACACGGTGCCTGCAGTTTATGATGCTGTATTTCGCACTCAAAGCTTTTGTTAAGGAAGTAGATCTCATGTTACATTTTCTTAGAGTGAACCAAACCCCAAAAGATATGAGGCATGGGGAAACATTGAGAGGCCATAGATAGGTTTCTAAGCTTCATTATAGTTATGGTTTAAACAGGTGTATGCATATGCCCTAACACATCAAATTTCATCCATTAAATATGTGCTATTTTGGTATATCCATGATACCTCAATAAATCTATTCTTAAAAAAGAGATACACCTCTTATAATTCCTGCAGTGGAAATCAATCACTACAGACTCCAGTGGGTGGTCATAAAGCTCAAACGATCTATTGTAGGTAAAGTATTTAGAACAGTAATTAATTGACACTAAATACACACACTAACTGGCTTTAGGCAATTAACCAGACCATTTCCCACTAATTAGAGAAGGCTCAGATATCCTTTCACCTGATTCCCAAAGCCGCTTGAGGAGGACCAGAAATTGAAGAGTCAATACCGGCATCTAGTGGCTAAAACCTGAGTTTCTACCTCTGCCAGTTCCCACAGGAAGGTAGTCCACGCATCCCGGAACACAGCCACTCCTTCCGCCTTGGATGGGGGATCTGTTACAAAGTTGCATGTCAGGAACCAATGGAGGGAGAAGCCAGCATGATGCGGGAGGGGCGTGGTCTCGCCGCAGAAAGCAGGTAGCAAAGGACAGAGTATGGGCAGGCAGCCAGGACACAGGGTGCAGCCGTGACTCCCGGGTTCATGTGGCATGTCTGGTGCCCTTTCGGGACTGCGGTGACCCCCTCTGAAAAACGAGGAAGTGAACAAATCTGAGACAGCCTGGTTGTGGTAGAGAGCCCATCTGAGGTTCCTCTTCTGCGCACACTGAAACCAGCGCACCTCCCTGTCGGGACTTCCTCTTGGCTCTGCAGCTCTTTGTTCCTTGAAAGAGCGAACTCAGACATCAGACGAAGCCAGGAAAGTGCTTGGCACGCCACGTTCCAGAGCCAACGCAGTGCCTGCTGTCCCAGAACAGGGACAAGCCAGGGAAGGATGCCCCCCTAGTGGCCACAACCCACCTAGACCAAATGCTGCAGGGTTGAGACTCCAGGCCCATCCGCCCCCTGAGGGACCCTGGGAAATATAACTGTGCCTTTAGCATCGCCAACACCTGGATGATGGAGCTGGGACACATACGTTTCAACTTGAAAGAAGACACAGACTATACTTACACGTTTGCTGTTTCTGCACGCGACAGGTGAGGAACTGCCTACAATAAGGACAAGGATGGGTGGAATGTGGGGACCCCATGCAGTCTGAATGTTTTAGACGCAGTCAGGTCCCCCCAAATCCATATGTTGAAGCCTTCACTCCCGACATGATTGTTATTACAGAATAATTGAGATTAAAGGAGTTCGTGAGAGTGGCCCCCTAAGATTGATGGCCTTGTAAGAAAAGAAACAGAAAGCAATTTCCTCTTTCTCTTCCCACACGCAAAAAGAAAATGAAAAGGCCACCTGAGGACAGGGAGAAGTTGGCCACCAGCAAGCCAGGAGTCCTGTTCACCCAGGAACCAAATGTGCTGACACACAAACTTGGACTTCCCAAGCTTAAATGCAGTTCTGTTGTTTGAAATGCCCAGTCCTTGGTACATGGTTACGAAATCCTGAGCTGACTGAGTTCCCTGTCAGCGTGCAGAGTCATGCAGACAAGCCTGTCCAATCCCCCCACGAGAACCCGGAGACCCCTCACTGCAGACCCCACACCCGTGTCAGCTACTCGTTCAGGCGGCTGCTGAGGGCAGCCCTCTGGGGCTTGCGTGGTGCAGGATCCTCCTCCCTGGCTGCGACTGTGTGGGACTCACACTGCTGCCAATCTAATTGGCTCAGTATTAACTGTCCCCAGCTCAGCCCTCACTGTGGCCCCCTGGTGGGAATCCTCCCTCCCTGAGGATGTGGCACTGCCCTGGGAAGCTGCAGACAGAGCGGAGCTCCCCTTCTGAGTGCGGCACCTGCTGGCGCCCAGGAGTCCCTGCGTCTCGGAGCCAAGCGAGTGTAGGCGGCTGGTGTGTGGGCTGCCCCTGCTGGGGAGATGTGAGAGAGAGGATGGGGAAGGGGTAGGAGCTAGTCCAGGCCAGCGATGACCTCAGCTCAGCTGGGGCGAAGCGCAGCAGCTCCACCTTATTCTTGGGTTCAGCCTCAGGATGCCAGGAATGCGGACGTCTGGGCCCTGCTGTTGCCATGACAGGGGTGTGTGTGGGTTTGTCCTGGGGTTCCCGGGCCTACAGGGGACAGGGTCTCAATGCAGGGCCTGGGGCCTGTTCCGCATGTGGCTGGGCGCAGAGGTTCTGGGTATGAGAGACTCCGGGAAGGGGGATGTGGACAAGCCCAGGCCTGCAACAAGAGCAGCTGAAGTCCCCTCCTCGTCCGGCTGCTGCTGACCCCTCCATAGAGAGGGTTTGAGGGCTCCCTGAGCTGTACCCCACCATGGCCCCACCAGCAGTCATCGTCTGCCTGTCCATCCCCAGCCCCCAGCCCTGGCACAGTGAATGCTTGGGGAACAGACAGGCTGGTCTCCCCATGTGGCAGTCAGAGAGCTGATGACAAGGGGGGCAGGCAGGCATCTGCACTGCCCAAAGCAGCTGCTCTGGGTGGGGTGGGGTGGCCTCCAGCAGGGGTGATGGGGCAGGGGACAGGGAAGTGACAGCTGGAGGCCGCGGAAGGCATCAGGACTGGCCAAGCGTCCCTGAGCAGGGAGAGAGCAGAGTGCTCTTCCCCTCCGGATTGCAACTCTGCGCTGTCCTGGGCCCACAGCTGGAATCCCCCTTCTTGTCCCCTGAGAGTCCAGGACATGTCCACTCTGCTCTCTGTGCCCAAGAGCCACCAGCCCATGGAGCCTCCAGTAACTGCCCAGCTGTGTTTTACCATTACGATGTCCACCAGGCAGGTCCCATAGGTCATCTGTCTCTCCCCCAAGTGGGGAGCATCTCAGGGCGTGGTTGGGGTCCACTGGGTCCCCTCTGCCTCCAGCCCCCACACAAGGCACAGGCTCACTCTGTGGTTGTTGAATGAGTGAATGGATGAATGAATGAGTAAATGGGTGAATGAATGAATGGATAAGTGAATGAACGAAAGGGTGAGAGAGTGAATGAGTGAGCAAAGAAGAGAATGAATGAGTGAGGGAATGAATGGCTGCCTCCTACACTTTACTAAGACTGTTACTTTTATTTTACATGCTGCATAACCACAGCCCATGCCTGCCTGCCTCTGGGGACTAGATCAGGGTTTCTTGACCTTGGCACTGCTGACTTTTGGTCTTGTTGTTGGAAGCTGTCCTGTGAAGCATGTGTAGAAATGTCTCTGGACCCTACCCACTAACTTCCAGTTATGCCCTCCTCCCTAGCGGTGACAATCAAATGTGGCCAGACATTGCCAAACATCCCCTGAGTGGGCAGGCAGATGTCCCTGATGTGGAACTACTTACTTGTCTAGATGACACTGTGCCTTGCAGGCTAGGAAGCAACCACTTCCCAGTGCAGACAGAGGCACCAGCAGCGCCTCAGCCTGGGCAGGAGGACTCAGAACCCCACCCATCGTCTGTCAAGCCTCAGATCTGCAGAGGCCCCAGCTGTGCCCCTCCTAGGTCAGGATGGGCCTCACCCATCCGGAACCTGGAGGCCAGGACCCAGGTCCCCGGGGTCTCTGGGCCATGGCAGAGGGGGAGGGGGCACCCACTCTGTGCAGAGAGGGGGAGAGCTCCAGCTCACAGCTTCCTCTTCTGTGGACAGGGAGTTGCTGTGTTCCTCCTGAACTTCTGAGAGACTCGCTCCCCACAGCCCCCAGTTCACTGCTTTTCTTATCCTTTCACCCACAGGAGCCCAGAGGCCCCCAGAGATGCTGCCCCTGCTGCTACCCCTGCTGTGGGCTGGTGAGTGCCCCAGGGGAGGGGTGACAGTTAGGGTGGAGGTTGTGGCTGAGCCTTGTCCCTGGTCCACAGCAGAAGATACCCGGTGACAATGCAGGAGTCCATGACGGTGCAGGAGGGCCTGTGTGCCTTCGTGCCCTGCTCCATCGTCTATCCCTGGCCCTACTGGTCTGACTCTGGTCATGGCTACTGGTACCAGGAAGGGGCCTCTTCAGGCCGGGATGCTCCAGAGGCCACAAACAACAGAGATCGTGAAGTGCAGGAGGAGACCAGGGGCAGATTCCTCCTCCTTGGGGATCCCAGGATGCAGTACTGCTCCCTGGACATCAGAGACACCAGGAGGACCGATGAGGGACTGTACTATTTCCAGGGAGAGAGAGAATACGGTGTGTTCTATCCTCACCAATAGAACATGCTCTTCGTAAGTGTGACAGGTAAGGAACAGGCTCCAGGAGAGGCCACAGGGGAAGTTCACGGTGGCCCCTGGGCAGGGCTAGGATGTGCCCATCCTTGGAGGGGGATGGGGGAACAGCATGTTGGGGCTAAGAGGGAGGATCTGGACCAAAGCCTGAGGCTTCTCTCAGTGCTGCACCTGGGACCCCCAATCCTGATCCCCTGTCCCCCCTTCTCCTCACCAGCCTTCAACCACACACCTGACATCCTCTTCCCGGGGCCCCTGGAGTGTGGCCACCCCATGAATCTGACCTGTTCTGTGCCCTGGGCCTGTGAGTGGGGCACACCCCCCCCTTCTTCTCCTGGATGTTGGCTGCTCACACCTCCCTAGGCCCCTGGACTCATAATCTATCCTCCGTGCTCACCCTCAACCCACGGCCCCAGTACCATGGCACCAACCTCACCTGTCAGGTGCAGTTCCCTGCAGTGGTTGTGACTGTGGAGAGAACCATCCAGCTCAACATCACCTGTGAGTGCAGGTTCCCATGCCCAGGGCTCTAAGGGGCAGGAGGCTGAGGCTCCAAGTTGGGGGCCCTGGGTGCTTTTGTCCTGGAGGCCTGGCTGAGGAGGGGACCCAGAGGACACAGGCCTGTGTCCTGCATTGCTCTTGCCTCTGGGGGTGGGGGGATGCCTACATGTGCTTCACTCTATCCCACCCTCTCTTCCTGTCCCAGGTGCCCCCCAGAGCCCAGCAATCAGTGTCAGCCCAAGAGACAGCCAAGGTAAGAAGGAGCCCGTGATGGGCTGCAGGGAGCACGGCCTCTTCCAAGGCAAGGCCTTGTCTGCCCTTGTCAGGGAAAGGCCAGTGTCTGCATCACCCTGGACTCCCCTCAATGACCAGACTCCCCTTTGTGGGTGAACCCAGTGTCCCTCTATTCCTCCTCCCCCATGGCTGCTGTGAGTAGCTGTCCCATTGGCCCCCTGTTATGAGGACTCTCTCGGCTTCTGTCAGCTGCACCAGGGGAACAAGGCACCTCCCACATGCAGAGCAGCCCCTGGGGCCCCTGATCCTCCTTCTCCTGATGAGTCAGCCAGGCTCACATTTTAATTCCCCTCCAATAGTTTAATTTATGTATTTTAAATTTTTATTTATTTATTTTTATTTTTATTGAATTTATTGGAATGACATTGGTTAATAATATCATATAGGCTCAGGTGGACAATTTCATAACACAACTTCTGCATATAGTATTTACTAACACCTCATTATATGGTTGTATCACATTCAGCTAGTCCATTCATCAGTAGGTAGACATTTGGGTGTTTCCACTTTTTGACGGTGAGAACACTGCTGTGAATATTGGTTATGCTTTTGTTTTGTTGGAACACATGTGTTTTGGGCATATGCCTGGGAGTGGAGTTGCTGGGTCACATGGTAGTTTCTGTGTGTCACTTTTAGAAGAAACTGCACACTGATCTCCATGGTGGCAGCACCATGTCACATTCCCAAAAGCAAAGTATAAGCCTTCCAATTTCTCCTCACAATGACCTGTATTGTTATTGTCCTTGAAAAATATTACAGGTCACTAGTGGGGGTGAAGGACTGTTTCACAATGACTTTGATTTGCATTTGTGTGTAATAATAATGAAGCCATTTATTTTCTTGTGGAGCTAATGTCCATTTGTATTCATCTTTGAAGAAATTAAAAAAATCTTTTGCCTATATTTTGCAAGATTTTATTTATTTATTTTTAGAGAGAGCAAGGGAGAAAGAAAGAGAGGGCATCAGTGTGTGGTGGACTGTCATGTGGCCCCCTACTGGGGACCTGGCTCACAACCCAGGCATGTGCCCTGACTGGGAATTGAAATGGTGACCCTTTGGTCTTCAGCCTGCACTCAATCCACTGAGCTACACCAGCCAGGGCATTTTTGCCCATTTTTTAACTGGGCTGTTTGACTTTTTGGGTTGTTGAATTGTAAGAATGTTTTTTGACCATAGAGACAGGGGTTTATTTCTGGGCTCTCTATTCTGTTCCATTGATCTGTGTGTCTGTTCTTACACCAGTACTACACTGTTTTGATTACTGTGATCTTGCAGTAAAATTTGATGTCAGGTATTGTGATCCTCCCTACTTATTCCTCTTTCTGAAAATTGCTGCAGCTATTTGGGGTCCTTTATGGTTCCATATAAATTTTTGAAATGTTTGTTCTACATCTGTGAAATATGTCATGGGTATTTTAACAGGGATTACATTGAATCTATATATTGTTTTGGGTAGTATGGACACTGTGACGATGTTAACTCTTCCAACCCATGAACACTGTATATGCTTCCATTTATTTGTGCCTCCCTTAATTTCTTTCTTCAGTGTTGTGTAATTTTCTGAGTAGATCAAAACAAACAAACAAACAAACAAACAAACAAACCTATGGTACATTTGCACAATGGAATACTACGCAGCAGAAAGAAAGAAGGAAGTACTACCCTTTGCGACAGTACAGATAGATCTGCAGAGCATTATGCTAAGTGAAATAAGCCAGGTTGTGAAAGACAAAAACCATATAATCTCACCTATAAGTGGAACAGTCTGGTACTGGCAATGAAACAAACAAGCAAGGAAAATAGAACCAGAGACAAGGAAATAAAAAACAATCTGACATGACCAGAGGGGAGGAAGGAAGGCGATAACCAGGGAAAGAAGGAGAAGGGTCATCAAGGAACATGTGTAAAGGACCCATGGACAAGGCCAGGGTGGTGGGATTGAGGTTAGGAGGTGGGGGGTGGTGGCAGGAAAATGGAGACAACTGTACTTGAACAACAATAATAAAAAAAGAATGATTTTTTATTAAAGATTTATTTTCATTTTTAATTGTCCAATTAGAGTTCTCCCCATTTCCCTCTATTACTATCCCCTGCCCTGCCCATTCCCCCTCTTCCACAATCCTCACCTCCATTGTCCTTGTCCATGGGTCCTTTACACATGTTCCTTGTCTTGACCCTTCTCCTTCTTTCCCTGTCATCCCTTTCCTCCTTCCCCTCTGCTTGCTGTCAGATTGTTTTTTATTTCCATGTCTCTGGTTCTATTTTGCTTGCTTGTTCGTTTTGCTGATTAGGTTCCATTCATAGGTGAGATCATATGGTACTAGTCTTTTACCACCTGGCTTATTTCACTTAGCATAATGCTCTCCAGCTCCATACATGCTGTCGCAAAGGGTAGGACTTCCTTCTTTCTTTCTGTTGTGTACTCCATTGTGTAAATGTACTACAGTTTTTTCATCCACTCATTTACTGATGGGCATTTAGGCTGTTTCCAGCACTTGGCTATTATAAATAATAGAACATTGCTATGAACATTGGAGTGCATAGTTTCTTTTGAATTGGTGTTTCAGGATTCTTATGGTATAATCCCAGCAGTGGAATTGCTAGGTCAAAAGGCAGTTCCATTTTTAGTTTTTTGAGGAAATTCCGTACAGTTTTCCACAGTGGCTGCACCAGTCTGCGTTCCCACCAACAGTGAACGAGGGTTCCCTCTTCTCCACATCCTTGCCAGCACTTGTTGTTTGTTGATTTGTTTATGATGGCCAGTCTGACCAGTGTGAAGTGGTATAGGATTTATTTTCTAAATTGATTTTACAGAAAGAGGATGGGAGAAAGAGAGAGAGAGAGGAACACTGATTTACTGTTTTACTTATGTACACATTCATTGGTTGCTTTTTGTATGTGCCTTGACAAGGGATCAAACCCACAACTTTGGCACATCAGGATGATGCTTTAACCCACTGAACTGCTAGCCAGGACTGTAAGAGTTCTCCATATGTGCTGGATAATAAGCCTTATTGGATCTGGAAATAGCAAATATTTCTCCCACTAAATAGGTTGGCTTTTCACTTTCTCCATACTATTAATTTATTAATAGAATGCATTATTTTGATAAATTCCATATTAGGCCTTTAACTTTCAATCCAACTGCTGGGGGTCAGGGCAGCCAAGGGGAAAGACACAGGCAGTCCTGAGTATATTGATGCAGGAAGGCCTGGAGGACAACCTCCAGATTCCCAGTGGAGCTGAAGGACACAGGATTGCCATCGAGCAGGTGACTCCCTCCTTGTCCCTCTTTCCTGCAGGAAAATCAGGGCCTGGGGCAGGGGTGGTGCTGGTGACCATTGTGGTAGCAGCTGCCAAGACCCTCTTCCTCTCCCTCTGCCTTGTCATCCTCATGTGAGCTCTGCCCCAGGGGAAGGGAGGGGAGGGAAGGGGAGGGGAGGACAAGAGACATGTGGCTGAGTCCAGAACCAGGGCTGGGGATCCCAACAAATTGGGTGAAGTGCTGGCAGGAGGTGAAGGGGTGGTGGGTCAGGACCCCACGTGGACAGCCATTGTGAGTGTCTAGGCTGGGAGGAACATTCAGTGCTCAAGATAATCTGTGGGGCCAGATCTGCCATCCCTGAATTTACTCTCCCCTCTATCCCTTGAGAAAGAAACAGGTGGTTGGGACTGCTTCCCACTGCACCCCGATCTGACCAGACTGGAAAACCCTGGTCCCTTCTCTCAGAGTCAGGTACTACAGGAGGAAGATGATGTGGCCCACAAGGGGCATGAAAGGTGAAAACACAGAATCCAGTTAATGCTTCAGGTGAGTGACCCAGGAATCTCACTACCCAATATCCCACTGACACTGCCTCCAGGATGGCCCTGGGATTGCTCTGTTGAGTATGGTTACAGCTGAGCTGCCATCGTTCTCCCCAAACCCACTACTTTACAGGGTCTTAGTCACACAGATGACACAGTGTCCTCCCTTCCTTGTTTGAGATTCAATATGTCACTAAGTATTGTCCATCCTTTCTCCTTATCACAGCTCAGCTCCATACCCATCTCCTCCCCATCCTGACCCTAGTTGTTCCTGGGGCCTCATCTCTTCCTGGGTCTCTGAACCTATCAATGTCCTGCCTCCACCTCGGTCCTCAACCCAGGCCTCCCAACTGCGTTTGCAGACACCTAAAGTCCACGTTTTGCACAGTTTGATCAGTGATGTTTCCTCTCTGTGACTGGGGATGAGGGACAAATTCTACAGGCTGGATTTAGGGCTGGCATCTCCTGTGCCCTGCTGGACTCTCCACTGGATTCCACCCTTTTCCAGAATCTCACACCATCTCCACACCAGCAGGGCACGGCCATTGTGACTCTGAGACTTTGCATGAGCAGTCCCTCCTGCTGAAATGCTCTTGCCTTCAGATTCTTATATATTCACATGTGTGCGTAATTCTTATGTGGTTTTGAAGAAAATAATAGTTATTTGTTTATTTATGGTCTCTGTAGTAGTACAACTGAACCACTACTGTGTGCAGTCTTGTGGACACTGGGGATGCACCGTGAACCCAGCACCATAATCCATGTCATCCAGAAGCTGCCATTTGGACACAAGAGGATAGAATTTAAATCAGTGAAGACACTGCAGCACTGAGCCACAGAGGGGAGGGCCTGTGTTTCAGGGACCAGAGAGGGGCTTTGAGGGGGATGTTCATTCTGAGAAGCCACCCCATGACTACCGGGGGACATCAGCAAAAGTGCTGGTGTGAACGATGGAGATGAGGAAGTGGTCAGGACTGGAGATGGGGGCGTGTGTGACAGTGTGAGAGGGTGACAGCAGTGAGGGAGGGCAGGCTCTGGTGGCCCACAGAGAAGAGGAGACACAAGAAAACACGTGGTCACTGGGTCTCAGTGGTTGGTGGAAAAAGTGTGAATATGTGATTGGAGCAGGATCAGGGGAGAGCTGGAGAAGGCGATATGGGATCCCAGGGTCCAGAAAAATCCTCTGAGAAGTTTGTCTGCAAAGAGGAACAGAGTAATGGATCTTCTCCAGAAGATCATGCAGGAAATAAAATATTTTCTCATTCTGCCCTTCTAAGTTCTTGATTGAGACCCCTGGAACAGAGAAAGACTAGGTGCCACATCCTGGGGTCCTATCTCCTGAACCCTGTAATGAAAAATAAAGTCTGATGTGTGGAAATCCAGTGATTGGTGGGATGCACTCCCTCAGAGATGGGAGCAGAGAGCCCACCTTTGTGATTCCCAGGGTCTGGGGCTCTCGGCCGACCTTGGTTGGTGTCTGGCTCACTGTCCCCTGTCCCCTGGCCACACTGTCTCATCCTGCTCTGTGTGCAGAAAGTCACCTGCTGTGTCTCTCTCAGAGGACATGTGTGACCACATTCAGGGGCCAACCCTGACAAGGGAAGATCGTCTCCAGGTCAATATCCTCACCTCCATCCCGTCTGCAAAGACCCTTTTCCTCATCAGGTAATACGTGCAGGTAGCAGGTTCTCTTTGGGTGGCTAATATTCACCCTCTGCACTGCTCATGTGACCTGCTGCCCCCCATGAATGTCCCCATCCTGCTTCCAGACCTAGTTTGCCTTGTTCTTCCATGTCCCGATACATTTCAGGGTCATCTCATGTGGGGCACGTGTTTTTGGGAACAGGAGGTTGTTGTTCTATAAAGAACACCATTAAGAGACTTAAAGGAAAAGTTACAGACTTGGAGAAATATACCTGCAAATATAGACCTGATGAATGTCTTGTATCCAAAATATACCTAAAATTCTCAAACAAACCAATAAACAAAAAATCATCCCAGTTGTAGGAAAAAAGTCACTAAAGACCATAACAAGAAAAAAACAATCACACTTAAAATTTGGTCAATTATTTGAATAGACATTTCTATAGACAGACAAATGGTCAATAATTACATGAAAATGTCCTCGACATTACTAACATTAGATAATTTAATTTAAACCACACAAGGGGGTTCCACCATGATTCTGTAAGTTTGCTATTATCAAAAAAATAAAAAACAGAAAATACCAAATGTTGGAGCAGTTATTTAAAAATGGAACTGTTTTGCTTTGCTCTCTGTGATAAAACCGTGCATCTGCTTTGAAAAACAGTATTGTAGTCCCCCAGCATGTTAGATTTCTAAAAATCCCACACTTGTATTATTAGAAAATACACAGCATGTGAGCAGGAAACGTGGTAAACTGACCAGTGACCACAGCTCTGAAGCCGCCTTCCTGTGTTGGGAGGAAGGGAGGTCTCTGGTGGGGACTTTCTCAGGGACCCAGACCAGGTCCATGGGCCCCTCTTGTCTTCTCTTCAGCCAGCCAACACTTAGATGCTCACCGAGTGCTTGTGAATGAATGAATGAGTGAATGAGTAAGTGAATGAATTAGTGAATGAGTGAGTAAATTAATGAGTGAGTGAGTGGGTGCTGCCCACTCCTCACAGAGATGCCCTCTTTCCTTCTCCCCTGACCCTCACAGGAACATTACAAATCCTACACCCTGTGGGATGCAGTATGAGGCTCCCACATGAGACTCTGACTCCTGCTCAGGCAGGGGTTAATCAGCCCCACTAATGGGGGGCCCTGTGCCCTCTGTTTCCAAGAGTTTAATGGCTGCAGATACAGGGTGTAGCTGAGATCACAGTACCTGTCTTTCTGTGACTGGCTCTTTTCTTGCTCAGTGCAATGTTCTCAACACCTGGTATTTTTTATACTCTTTTTATTATTCTCGTCAGTGCGGTGGCTGTGTGATGGTAGAGCACCGCAGTTTCTATTTGCTGCTCCCTGACCAGTGCTGAAGCCTGCCGCCTTTCTATGTGCTTCTCGGCCCTTGGAACATCCCATTTTTTTCCTCTTAGGTTGTCTGCCTTTTCTCATTGATTTTTGGAAGATCTTTACACAGTCTTTATTTACTCTGGATGAACCTTTTGTTACATACATGTATTGGGAAATACCTTCTCCTGCCGAAGAGTTACATTTAGAAATAGAAATATTTTAAAATAATACAAGTTTCCCTCCACCCAATGAAGATAACACAAGTTCTTAAAAATCATCAACCAAACAGAAGATAGAGGTAGAGCCCAAACTGACATCTCTCTCTGTCCTGAGTTGAACTTAGTACATAACAATGTCCTTAACCCCAAAGGTGCATGTTTTCTCACTCAACAATGTAGGTCATCAAATTATCCCCCATGTTACAGAGCAGGAAACTGAGGCACATAGAGGTAAACTGACTTGCCTGCTGTAACACCCTCAGGAAGTAGCAGAGCTTGGATTCAAACCCAGGAATCTCTGCCACTTCAGCCTCTCCAAGGAACTTCATGTTTCCATTCATGACCCTTGACTCAGAGGGCTGTTAATTGTTTAAGAATCAGACCCTGACACACTTTTCTTTTCAGAGATGCTTTTTCTTGGCTCCAGTCAGCTCCTGCAGGTGGGGGATCATCATCATTTCTGGATCTTGATCTCAGAGTACGGGGTCTCCTGGGCCTGAGGGTTGTGTGGTTTCATGTTGTGGAAACTGAGAGCAGCATAATGGAGCTCATGCTCAGAGGGGGAGGCGGCCGGCGCTGGGGGCAGGTGGTGGGAGGAGGGAGCGTTCAGGTGACCCTGAGTGGGAGGAGAGAGGGGCATCCCAGCTGGGTTTGGGGTCTGGAGATGGGCACTTGGGGCTTGAAGGTCTTATTCGTTTGTCCTTTTCACACCCATTTCCTGAGGATTCACTCCCTCACTCACTCATTCATTTATCCACTTGTATCATTAACAAATTTTAATCATAAAAGCTTGTTCATATTACTAATCTCACATGTTCCTTATGACCTCTCCCCAAGGATATAACTGTTATCCCATTTTACAGATAAGAAAGCTGATCTCATGTTCCTTCCTGCTTTTTCCACGCCACTCCTAGAAAGTTCTTAAGTAATAAATGTTCATATCATATTTCTGTTGGACTCCCTGATGTTAATGGTGGGAGCACAACAGCTGTGTGGGGAATATTCGGGAGGTGCGGTGGAGTCAGGGACCTCAGGAAGTGGTTGGGGGCCCTGCCAGACAGGAAGCAAAGGAGAAGGGCGTTGCTACAAGGAAAATGGGACAGGACTTGGCCAATGACAGGCTCTGGGGGATGCGGGAGAGGACAGTTTTCATATCTGAGGGGCTGTGCCAGGAAACCTGGGGGAGGGCCAAGTTTGGGGGGAAAGGAGGAGCTCCTGTGTTTACCACAGGGACACTGGGTGGAATGTGGCCCCTGGCACTCACCTGGGAGATACCTTCCTGGCTCTCTGCCTTCTCTGTCCATTTCTTCCTGCAGATTATCAGTCTGAGGAGAGAGACAGGGACTTTCAGCCCAGCAGGCTCTCGCTTGGGGGCCTGGCAGGGCTTACTGAGGCAGGTGTGGAGGCTGCTGTCTGGCTGCAGGGACCAGGACAGGAACACCCATCCCTCCTCCCAGACAGCTGGAGCCAGGTGTTGGGAACACAGTGCACCTGGCCAAGGTGTCAGGAGGCTGACTTCCTGTCTCTGCCTCAACTTGTGGCACCTCTTCCCAGATTTATCACCTTGTCACAACTCTGGGCTTTCAGGTTTGGACATTCTTTGTGTCCCCACCCCCACACACCACCACCTCCACCTCCTGAGGCCTCTGCCCAGCCTTGGTCCACCACCCACTCACATGATGAGGCCGAGGCAGATGGCCAGCAGGGCTGTGGCACCAGCTCCCCCAACAGCCCCCTGAATCACTCCTGTCCTATGTCCTGATCTCCCTGCAGAGGTGAGACACCTGAGGTGAGCTCCTCTCTCCCTAAGCAGGCATCTGAGCATCCCGCCTTCTCATATCCATGCTGATGAGTGTGCCCACTCTCACCCAGGACTCCTTTGTCCCCCACCCCTTTATATGACAGCAGCCTCCAGGTCCCCCAGCCCCCTCCTCAGCCAATGTTTCAGGGGCCTGGACTCCAGTGCCCCTTTGCCCAGAGTCAGGCCACTTTCCCTCCTACTCAGTGTCTTCTAGCGTCCAGGCCTGTGCGCCCTCTCCCTGGGCTTCACCCCTGACACCCTGACCTGGCAGCAGCAGGACAGTCACTGTCTCCTTCCCATGGGCGTTCTGGGCCTCACAGCTGAGCCTGAGGTTGGACGTCAGCTCTCCATGGATGCTCAGGGAGCTGTTGGCCCAGGGCCCCGTTGAGTGGGAGGTGACCATGTGGGAGGCATTGCTGTGGTTCCCCTCCAGCATCACCGCCCCCAGCCACCAGCGCAGTGAGGGGGCTGGCTGGGCTCGGGAGGAGCAGCTGCAGCGGAGACCCTCGTCCTCCCAGGAGCAGGAGGATCCCTGCAGCTGTGGGGGGTCTGTGGGGAGAAACAGTGAAGGGATCAGAGGAGCCTCTCTCCTCCCCAAGACCCCAGGGCCCTGCCCCCAGATGTGTTCCCACTCACTCTTCACAAGAAGGGTCAAGGGACCCCCAACTCCTTCCACCCTCAGGGACCCAGTGTCCTGACTGGGTACTCACAGGTCACATTGAGCTGGACAGTCCTCTCCCTGATCTCACCACCTGGCAAGGCCACCTTACAGGTGAGGTTGGTGCTGTGGTGCTGGGGCCCTGGTGTGAAGGTGAGTACTGAGGAGTTGGGAGTCCCAGGACCCAGGGGTGTGAGGTTGGCCCCCATCCAGGAGAAGTTGGGTGGTGTCCCTCTGTCACAGCCCCATGACACTGTACAGGTAATGTTCTTGGGATGGCCAGATTCTAGGGTCCCCTGGATGTGGATGTCAGGTGTTGGTGTATGATCTAGGGAAGAGAGAGACAGAGACAAAGGCCCTGGAGGTGAGGTCCCCGAGTGTGCCCCTAACTGCAGCCTGTGTCCCAGGCCAGCCCCAGGGTCTAGTCCCCATCCGTGTCCCTGAGTCCATCCCAGGATGAGGTGAATCAGGTTCCTTCCCAGCCCAGGAGCCCTCAGGACCAAGCCATGTGTCCTCACCTTGACCCCCGTTCTTACCTGTCACATGAACAGAGAGCATGTTGTTTTTGTAATTCTCTTTAACACAGGACCCTCGCTCCACCCTAAAGAAGTATCTCCCTGTGTCCCTAGTCTGTGCGTCTCTGATGTGCAGGGAGCAGTTGTAGGTTCGGGGGTCACCGACGAGGTGGAATCGGCCCCTGGTCTCATTCTTCACTTTACGATTGGGGTTGTTTGTGGCCACAGCAGGATCCCCGCTTGTTTTGGCCCCATCCCGGAACCAATAGCCATGAGCTGGGTCAAACTCAGTCCAGCCTATCTTGGGGTAGATCACAGTGCAGGGCACAGAGACGCACTGGCCCTCCTGTACCATCACGGACCCCTGCACTCGCAGATGGAATCCTCGATCCTGAGCCAGGGACCCTGTGGGGACAGGAGGGTCAGCCACAGACTCCACCCCAACCCACACGCTCTCCCCTGGGGCACTCACCTGCCCACAGCAGGGCCAGCAGCAGCAGCAGCAACATCTCTGGGGTAATTGTCAGGGTCTCCGTGTCACAGGACTGAGAGGAAGCCCCAACAGGAAGCCAGGGGGGAGACAGGTGATGATCAGCAGGAGGAAGTGGGCAGTCCGTGTGGTGGAGCTGGCCCACCCTTTGTAGAATAAGTTCTTCCACTGTTCAGATAGGGTCCCCATGAGGTCCCATATGCTGAGGAGGACCAGACCAACAATCCCAACTCCCTGTCCTCACTTTCCCCTCTGGCAATACTGGCCACACAGGAAAGCAGGCACAGCTTCTTTACAATACACAGGATCAGTCCCCTGGGAGTGGAACTCAGGAGGATCTGACAGGGAACGGTGAGGAATGAAATGGGACATAGTCCTCCAGGTGAGACAGGTGGTGATGGACGAATGAATGAACACAGCCACCAGAGTATCTACTCCCTCAAAGGGGTGTGGAGTCAAAATGGAGACTGTGGCAGCCTTTGCCCCTGTCCCTGAGAGTGACCCTCACACCCGAGGAGGCAGAGGGGCCCCAGGCCATGCCAGCTCCTGGGGGTGCAGGGCATGTTGGTGGGAGCACAGGCCAGGGAATGTAGGAAACCCAGTTGCTCTGGGCAGTCAACAGTTAGCCCCCAGGTGAGAATGGCCAGAGTGTATGGGACCAGGCCATCCAGGGGGTCAGCAGCCTGTGACCCCACAAGTGCTCCTCAGCCTTCTGACCTGCTAGGAGCCCCGCTGCCTAGGGATCCCTGGTGTTGATTCAGAGCAAGATGCCAACACAGTGTGCCTTTGGAGTCAGGTGGAAATTAAGGTAGAATGAGGTCACTGGGGTAGACCCTCACCTGATAGGACTGGTGTCCTTATAAGGAGAGATTAGGGCACAGATATGCACAGAGGAGAGACTGCAGGGGAGGAACCTTCTGCAAGCCAAGCAGAGAGGCCTCAGAGGGGACCAGACCTACCAAAACGTTGATGTTGAACATCCTGTCTCCAGAACTGTGAGACTTTGAATTGCTGTGGCTTACGCCCCTAGTGGCAAGACTGTGTTATGAAAGCCGGAGCCAGGGAATTAGGCTGGTTGCCAAGAAGATCGAGGTGTTCCTACAAGTAAAGTGTGGGGAGTGGCCTGGCCTGGATCACAGTGGACACTGTCCACATGGGGCGGGTCTGTACGACAGGGCTGCTCTGTGGGTGGGAGGAGGAGAGGGAAGGGGACGATTTGGTAATGGGAGAAAACCCCCTTGAGGAAACCCCTCTGTTCCTCCTCCATATCCTCTGCACTCGGCAGGGCGGCAGCTTCAGCCCCACCTCCCTGCTCCTCCTCTCCCCAGGGCAGGACCAGCCCGGTGGGCTTTGCTCAGGCTGCTGTCTCTGCTGGAGAGGCCTGTCACTGCACCTGCACCCTGCTTACCTGCCTCCCATCCGTGGAGCCACGTGTTCTGATAGCTGTGCTGAGGTGAGGTAGACCCTGCTGGACCCGGAGTGAGGGGCAGAGAGAGAGTCACAGTCATACTGGTCAGGGCTGACACAAGGGGAGGGTGGGCTGGGGGAACCCAAGGAGGGAGAGAGGGTGGGCCTGGGAGATGGGACAGGTGAGCTGGGGGGTGGAAGGGGAGCAGAGTTGTATGGGGGTCAAGTCACCCCATTTCACAGAGCAGGACCAGAACCAGAGACACTAGTGGGGCAGAGAGGGGGTCCTGCTGTATCCCACTTGCTTCAGTCAGTCCTTCTGCATCTCTGCTCCAGCATCTAAGGGAATCTGCCACCTCCCATCCTCCATTCTCTCCTCCAAATGTCCCCTGACCCTCCCCCTCACCTCCACTTCCCCTTCCTCCACCTGCCCCTTTCCTGCTTCCCCTTCTCACTTTCTCTTCTCCTCCTGCTTCTTCACCCCCTCTCACTTCATACAGGTGAGTCCACTTCACTTCCCACCTGTCCTCACTTCAGGTCTCAGTCTTTCCAAAGGTGGAGAGATGTTCCCACCTTCCCTGCCCATCCCCCAGTGCTTGATCTCAGTGTGGACACAACTGTAGTTCCCTCACAGGCTAGTGGGAGGGGTGTTGGGGCTGCAGGGACTGCTGGAGCAGAGCCTCAGGGACTAGAGATGTGGTAACATCACAGATGGCAGGGGGTGGCTACTGAGGATGACAATGTCAGTGGAATGTCAGAGAGGAACCTGGAGTCATGAGTGTTCCTGACCTTCCCTCCTGCTGGGATGTTGGGTCTGGTTGGCTTGACTATCAGCCTGAACCTTCAGACAAAGCTGCCTGTGTGAGGGCCTAGGGGGTTGAGACCTGTTGTGTGTCTCTGTGTGTGTGTGTCCTTTAGAAGTGTTGCATATTTGTGGCATGTCTATCTGTATATCAGTGTGTGAGTGTGTATATGTGTGTGTCTAGTCTCTCTGTGTGTATGTGTGTATATGTGTGTCTGTGGTCTCTGTGTGTGTACTGTGCACATATTTCAGTGGTGTGTGTGATTGTGAGGTATCTGTGAGGGGGTGTACATATGTGCAAACTCAAAGCTCACCTCAAAAATGACATCCACAAACAACACATGAAGAATGCAATCCATACCATGTTTTCTATATAACTTTCCTGCTTTGTTTTCCTGCAAACACCTTATCACCAATCTATATACCATATACATCTACTTACTTCACTTCCTGCAACTCTTTGACTCTGGGGCTCAGGTCAGCCTGGGTGAGTAACTGCAGGAAGTGTCTGGGCAGAAGTGGGGCTGGGAGTGTGGGGTGGTTGAGACCACCTAGGCAGAGACCAGAAGACTGTAGACAGAAATGTGAGAAACCCAGAAAAAGGGAAAGCCTGTCCTGGACTCTAAGAGTTTAATCAGCTCGGTTGGGGAAAGATAGAAAGGATGCTTGGAGCTGGCTGGGGACAGACAAAAAGCTAAAAGGAAACCTGATTTCTCCTAAGGTCTTGGAACAGCTGTAAAGTTTCATAAGGACCCCACTTTGAGTGATGAATGATCTGGTCCAGGGATGTTCCGAGTCTGGCTTCGTTATTCCCATCTAATGAGTTAGTACAGCATCCAGTACATAGTTGACATCCCTACAAGGAAAGAATCCACGTCTGAGGAAGGTGGCACCCCGGAGGTCCCATCACCCCAGAGGTCCCGACACCATGACCAGCATTAGTGACCTAGGAGGTCACCAGAACCTCACCCAGCCCCTCCTACTCTGCTCTGGGCCTGATAGTTGGTTGGCCTCCAGGGGGCGCTCATTCCACAAGGAGACACTGAACCCTGGGGAGACTGGGGCTGGGCAGCTGCCGCTGTCCGCGGTGCTGAAACTGGGTCCTGATGCGAGCTGAGATACCCGCCTCCCAACTCTGCAGAACAGCCTGACCCCAGGGGCTTATGTCCCAGTTTGGGGCCAGAAAGGGAAAGGTGTGGAGGGGGATGGAACCGTGGGCAAGTCGACAATCAGGAGTCGTTGTGCTGGGCTCCTTTCTCTGCTCCATCTCCCCCCTCTCCTTTTCACTCACAGGGGTTGCCCATCCTGAGGATGATGACTGTCTGCCCCACCTGGGTGAGCCGCAGACAGCAGGATGTGCTTGTGAAGAGTCTGTTTCTCGCCCTCTGGCTGACTCCTAAGTAGCTCTCTTTATACCAGCTGCATCAAAACAAACAAAACTAACACAAGTCTAAAGTGAGAGGCTAGCCATCCCAGTTGACAAAGGAGAAAAGTGAGGGTCAAGGTCAGGGATACTAGGCAGTATCCTGGAGCCTTCCTCCAGTTCTCTCCACCCACCACCCTGTGTTTCTGGGCAGGAGGGGATACTCTCAGGCTGGGTGGGAAAAGTAGGCACTTCCTGGCTCCCATTGGCCCCTCTTTTTGGAGTCACTGCTACTGTCAGAGGGACCTAGAGAGGGAGGCGCCTACCTGGCTGCCTTGTGATTCTCAGTCAGCACCTGGGAAACAGTGGGTTGAGCGTCAGTCCTCTGTTGGGTGCGGGCACTCAGGGGCCCTGCCTCTGCCTTGTCCCTCATGTCCTGGTCTCCTAAACCAATTTCCCTTCTTCTTATCTCCAGAAATTTCTGGTGGCCTCTTGCATGAGTCACAGGGTATATGGCTATGAGTGGAGGGGAGGAGTGAGGAACAAGGGTCAACACCATCCTCTCTGGATTGGAAGTCTACCTATCAATTGTTAATATTTCAATAACGGGTTGATCTGCATCTCCCTGCCTGACACTCTCATGGGCAGAAGTCTGACTCAGCTGTTCCTTCTGGGTGCTGGGCAGTTGGGTTTAACGATTGGGCATTGTTTTACACTACATTTGCCCTTAGGGGTCACTTTTTGAACTTATGATGCACCTTTTTCCCTGTCATGATTTTGGTGCTGCAGGAAAATTATGAGCTATTTTTGTTTAAATTGATTTTAAGGTCAAATAGTAGTTTTCTTGCCCTGGACAGCATGGCTCAGTTGGCTGGAGCATCATCCTGGAGACTGAAAGATTGTGGGTTTGATTCCCAGTCAGGGCACATGCCCAGGTGGCAAGTTCCATCCCTGCTTGGGATGGGAAGGGCAACCAATCCATTTCTCTCTCTCTCTCTCTCTCTCTCTCTCTCTCTCTCTCTCTCTCCCCCTCTACCTCTACCTCTATCTATCTCTTTTACCAAAGCAGTAAAAAAAGTCCTCAGGTGAGCAGGTGAGGATAGAAAATAATGAACAAATGTCAGGATTTTCAGGAGGAATATTACAGAATCCTACTTCCCCCCAACTTCTCAATGAAGACATGTAATTTTGAAGGACAAGAAGGTGTTAGCCAGAGAATGGCATGGTGATTGGCATTCCTGGAGGGGGGACGTGGATGCTCAAAGACAGGGAAGAATACATCAGAACAAGGGTCCTCAGAGACTGGCTCAAGTGATTGACAGCTTAGGATATGGTGACAGGGAAGTGGACCAGGTGAGATTAAGAATCACTTTGAGCAGAGAGGAGAACAGTATAACCAGGGGGTTGCTTGCATTTGCAAATAAAATGTTGTTTGACAGTGACATTAACTTATTTCCAGATTGTCTATGGTGGTGTTTGTCCTGCAAACAGAATTACATCATTGTAACAGAGACCACACTGCTTGCAAAGCCTAAAAGTTTGTTTTCTGTCCTCTCACATTTTTTCCTGACTCCTGACCTAGAACAAGAAGTTGAAGCCTTGTAAAGTGTTCTTCTGGGCTGAAGAGATAGAGCAGTATTTTGACTCTGGTCAGCTCTGACTTTTAGAGAATTCGATAAATGTCAATACGTGGTTTTGTCCATAGCAGGACTAGTGGCAGGCAGGCCAGATGGAAAGGGAAGACTCAGGAGTGGAGAGAGATGATGGGAAGAAACCCACAGGAGGGATTTGAGTAGAGAGCAAGGCTGACAAGTTGCAGATGTGGTGTCTGGGACAGGACAGGCACCCAGCCTCCAAGTGAAATGCCACTCAGTCTCACAGTGCACCAGGACCTCTGCTGGGTGTTCTGCATATGGACTTTTATTCAATCCTCAAGCAACCCTGTGAACTGGAACTTCTTACACAAAATCACAAAGCAGGGAATGGAGACATGGAGGGGTAAGATGGCTCACAGGCTGTCATTCATAATAAATATTCATAATAAATGGAAGAGCATGAACTTGATCCCAGGTCCCTCTGATTTCAATGCCCAAGACAGTTTCAACATCGCAGAAAACACACATACAGTGATTTATGCATTCCCGGTCTGTAGGGACATTAGGTGTCCAAGAATGAGCCTTCCCACATGAACACTCTGGCTTCCTACTAGGTCCTTATCTCTGTGTATGTTGTGTGGGTTCCCTTCTGAGGAGGATTCATTCCTAAGAGCTGATGGAGGCATAATACACCTCTGGCTCTGTTTCCAAGGCCAGGCTGTCCTCTGTAGAGCATGTAGGGTCAGCAGGGCTGTCTAACGTGGACTTCATCTGGCGACCCTGTGGGGAAAGCAAAGAATGAAGTTAAAGCAGGAAGTTGGTGGGGTGGGGGGTTCCCTGATTTGAATTTGATTGTGACAGGACCTTTGTTCATTCTTCCATTCTTTTATTAAATATTCATTTTTAATCTTTACCTGGGGATATGTTTATTGATGGGTTTTTTTTGTGTGTGTATCAGAGAAAGAGAGACAGACAGAGAGAGAGAGAGAGAGAGAGAGAGAGAGAGAGAGAGAAACATTGAGGTGAGAGAGAACATGAGTGGGTTTCCTCCCATACATGCTCTAAGGATGGAACTCGTCACCTAGGTATGTGCCCTGACTAGGAATGGGACTCTCAAACTTTTCATGCATGCGATGATATTCCAATCATCAGAGCCACCCCACCAGGGCTATTAAATATTTCTCAAGGTCCCATGTCTTCAGTTATCCAACCAACATGGTTCTTACAGGTTGCTTTCCAATTCTACTCAACACTCACACAGACCTTTTAATTATTTAAAAATAATTTAAAAATAATTATGTTTACAAAGAAAGAAACTAAGTCTCCAAGAAGTTAGGTGCCTCTGAAGGCCACATGTCTATGGTTTGTGAACACAACCCCTGGGCTCTCAGGGGTCTCCCATGTGCCAGGTGTTGGATACAGTGCAAGGAGTTTGTGAAAATCGACTTCTCTTTCTGTGTGTCTCTCCTTTGTTCTTACACGGAGCAATTCTCCAATAGCAGCTGAATGGCCTACAACTGGGCTGAATTCTGACACTGTCTTCTTGCAGTGTTGTCTGATCTCACACATCAGGGCCTCTGTCCCACAAGATTGACCCCCTCACTGCCACGTCAGATGCCAATTGTAAGTTCAGGTTGTCACTCCTTTCTTGGCTGTTGAGTTAACATTTCTCAAGAGGCTTTGCACTTCCTCTTCTTGCAGACTCTCTTGAACTCACTCCAGTCAGGACATGTGCCTCCTCCTGGACACCAGACCTCGATTTGTTGATAGCAGCTCTGATACCACTCAGCTCAATCTAAATGGCCATTTCTCAGATGCTGTCTCACCAGACTTACTAACATTTGAGAAAACATGAGCGGTCTCTCCTCCTTGAAGTTTCACTTCCTTCCGGCCACCTGGATCCAACCACACACTCTCCCAGTCATTCATTTTTCGTCAGTGGTCTCCTTTCTGTGTCCACCATGTCTCCCTGACCCTAAACACTGGGGTGGGGGAGGGTCTCAGAGCTCTGTCTGCAGACCCCTTCTCATCTCAGTAGTGTCATGCATGATGAGAGACCCTGATGTGGAAGACCCCCAAATCTCCATACTTCCCACCTGCCCTCTCCTGAGCTCTGGACTCTGACCATCTGTTTGTCATCTTCAGGTAAACATTTCAGGAGCACCTTATAGTAACTAAAGTGAGGTTTCCCCTCTCAAACTATACTCCTCCTGAGAGTTGGCCATTTAGGGAAATGGTAATTCAGTTCTTTAAGTTGCTCAGGGAGATCACACAAAAGTCCTCCTTGGTGTCTGTGGATATTTATGGACATCTGGGACCATCTATGGACCGCTATGGCATCACTGGACATCTATGACATCCATAGAGTCACCTAAGACACCACTGACACCTATGAGGTAGAAGCCATAGACTCTGTTTGCTCCCACCCCAAGTGCACCCCACATTCCATTGGCAAATCAGTTCCAAGTGCAAATCTGGTTGACTCTATCTTCAAAACATACTCAAAACCCAACCGTTTCACACCAAATTCATCGCTGTTACCCTGATTTGGTCTGTCACATGGACTGGCCTGTGCCCCCATATTCATGGGTTAAAGCCCTTACTCCAAATGTGACAGTACTCAGTGTTTAGGCCTTTGAAGAAGGATGAAATTTTAAATGGGATCATTATGGCAGGACCCAACATGACTTAAATATTCACAAGAACAAGAGGCACCAGAAATGCATGGACACACAGAAAAGGCCATGAGAGGACACAGCAAGAAGGTGGTCATCAGCAAGCCAAGGAGAGAGTTTTCAGAAAAAAACGTTTTACATCTGTAATGTAATGATTTGTAAAAATACAGATATTACCCAACCGCACAGAACACTTGAGAAGTGGGAGATACTTGCTGAAGGAAAAGATCAATGCCCGGGTGTTGTGTATTATGTGCTCAAAGACCTCATCGTTGTGCCCACATTAGTCAAAGTTCAATTCGCCAGTGAGCCAGAGTGTGGAGAGTGACACAGGTGTGTGACAGGGGGGAAGAGACAGTGGGTGATGCTGAGATGAGAGTGAGCAGGTGAGTGTGGGAGGCAGGAAACACTGAAGGTGACTCTAGTTTTCTGGCCTCAAATGCCAGACCAAGTGGCCTGGGCCTTGGCAGCTCAGTGCATTTGGGACTTGGGTGCAATGGGTGGTGCTTTTTCACAGAAGTGATGCTAACATGTGGGGGTGGCAGGTGGGTGAGGGGGGGCGTCAGCAGGATAAGGACTAACAAGGGAGCTCAGCTCGAAGGAAACGGTTATGCTAAGCTGTGTTCAGAAGAAGCACGGACGTGCTTTGCAGCACCTTGGTGCTGGAAGAGCTGATGGGGAACTATGAGGGACAGAGACAGGTCTCTGATTGGGTGTCAGGGACAAAAAGACCAGCGCTGAGGTGGAGATCTAGCAGGAGCATGTTAGTGGGAGTATTAACCACATCCTTCTTTGTTGTGACACCAGGGGCTTTGCTCCCCTAGGGAAACTGTCCCAGCCAGAACTGGCCAATGGCTAGAGAGAGGGAAGGACTTGCCTGCACATGTGACTGGCACAGGGCAAACCAGCCAGTCCAAAGGGCACAGCCCCTAGCACCCCCTTTACCGAGCTCTTACGCCCCCTTCCCCTTCTGCCCTAATCCCACCAGAACCAGGTACCAGGCAACAAGAGGCAGCCCCTATACCCTAGAACCCACCAACATCATTCAAACCAGCCAGGCCTAAGCCTGCTTCCCCTGCCTCACCTCACTTCCCCAGGGAAGCCTCCATCAAGGATATGCCCACCTGTCCACTTCTCTCCTTTCTGCATCTGACTAGCCTGGGGACTGCCCCATGTGGCCCTGCAGTGTGGCTTCCCCCTGCCTCTTGGGAAGTGTGAGCAATAAATGGTGGTATTTGTCTCCCAGGGCTAGTGGCCTGATATATTGAATAATAATAAAATCTACATTTAAAAAAAAAAAAGTAAGACATTGAAGACCTTGTTTTTTGGACACGGACCAAATGAAGCATGATTGTGGACCCAGGCAAGAAGGTGGGGTATGCAGGCTACTTGCCTGATGTCCAGGTCACTCACCTTGGTACCTGGTCCCATATCACTGTGGGTGTCATCCACGCCACCTGCTGGCCTGACTGCTTTCTTCCTGCAGGTCCTCTTCACCCTGTGGGAGACACCAGGCTCTTTGACAAGAGGTCACTCTCTGAGGCTGGAGTGCATGGCTGCGGCAGGTGCAGGGTGGGGCAGAACAGGAACCTTCATAACAAGACTTTCTAACCATGTGCGCCTGATTTTGGACATCCTGGGCCACAGCTGGGAACACACTGATGCCAGAGTCAGCGGTTGGATTCTCACTACTACTGTACCGCCAGCCTTCCTCTGGGCCTCCCAAGCCCTCCAGCCCCCGTTCTGCACCTCAGGCCCACACCCTATGCAGCTCACAGGAAGTAGGTGATGCAGAGGCAGCCAGCCAGCAGTGCGGTGACACCGGCTCCCCCGACGGCCCCATGAACCACACCTGCCCTGGTCTCTGGTTCCGCTGCATATGAGAGAGACTTGGCATGAGCTCCAATCTGAACGTGCAGGCTGTGTCCCTCCCTGCCAAGCATGAGGTGCCCCTCGGCTCCCACACAGGCTCATCAGTGAGGTTCCCAGAGCCGCAGCATAAAGGGCAAGAAGATGGTCCCCATGCTCCTGGGCAGCACACCTCATGGCTTCTCAGACCAAGTCGCTCTCCACCTGGGTGTCTCTGAGGCAGATGCACCCTGGCTGCACAGGACCTTACATCCCAGGGTCCCATGAGCATTCCCGCAGAGACACAGAGAGCTGCGGGGTGCTGTGAGACCTGCCTCTCCTTCCTTCGTGGAAAGCAATCTGAATCTTCTCTCCTTGTCCCTGTCACTCAGGATTGAAGGTGGCCTTTGTGTCTCCAGAAAGGAGCATAATCAGAGAGGTTCTCAGACTTTTTGGGGAGCCCAAACAGCTCTCTTGGTTCCATCTGGCCAGCTTCCCAGAAGCCCCATGCCCAGGGTCAGGGTGGTGTCTCAGAACACCACCTGTCTGACAGGACCTAACAAAGTCCCTGTCCAGTGGGGGTGGGGACCAGATGCTGTCACCAATGGGAACGGGTGGGGGGAGCTGGGCTCCAGAGACAGGCCGGGGTCAGGGCCGAGGGCCAACAGTCACGAAATAGCCCAAAGAGATTATTCTGAGCACTGAAAATCTCTGTGTGATACTGTAAAGGTGGACAGAGTCCATCACACACAGTCCAAACCCCCAGCACGTCCAGCACCACAAGTGGACCCTGAAGTAGATTGTGGATTCTGGATAATGATGGTGCCGAGTCACTGCAGGTTCATCGATTGTGCACATGTCCCCTCAGGCGGCATGTGTGCTTGTAAGAAAGGGAACAGCAGGAGTAGGGACAATCCTTCTACCTTCTGCTCAGTCTCCTGTGGACCTGTAGCTGCTCTAAACACTGCATCTCCTGGAAAATGGCCCAAACATGGGTGACTGAGGAAGAGCCTCCTTTCTGATGGGCAGGGAGGAGCTTGAGGGTCACCCTTGGGAGACAGCAGTAAAGGACATGGGAGAAGAGGCCTGAAGGAGGTTCCTCCATCTAACCATGTCCCGTCCCTCTGTTGAACTCTGGGAGACTTGCTCTGAATCAGCTGGGCACAGACCCCTCTTCAATCAACGCCCTTGGACAGGAGGCTCCTTCTTACCTGGGTTGTCTCCCGGGCATGCATCGATGGCTGGGTTCTGGGGGGCACCTGGGAGAGGAAGAGAGGGTGGAATGAGGTGAGACACTTAGGTAAACCCCACCCTTAGAGATGACAGAAATGTAAGAGGAATAGGTCTGGGCCCTCTGGGTCCCCTCTCAGCCAGGCCTCCAGGACAAAGGCACCTGCACAGCAGCCTGGCTCTTCTGCTCCCACACCCTCAGGGACCTGCTGTTCTGACCCAGCACTCACAGGTGACATTGAGCTGGACGGTTGTCTCCACAGTCACACCCACTGCAGGGAAGTGCACCTGACACGTGAGGTTGGTCCCATGATCCTGGGGCTGTGGGGTGAGGGTGAGCACAGATGACAGGTGGGACCTGGGGCCCAGGGAGGTGTGAGCAGCTGACGTCCAGGAGAAGAGAGGAGGTGTGCCCTGCTCACAGGCCCAGGGCACAGAGCAGGTCAGGTTTATGGGGCTGCCAGACTCCAGGGTCCCTGGGATGAGGATGTCAGGTGTGTTATTGAGGGCTGGTGAGGGAAAGTGAGGACAGAGGATTAAGAGAGTGGCTTAGGTGTGGTCCTGAGAGATGCCTCAGGCCTTGCTCCAGCTCCTACCTCTGAGCCCCAACATGCTGTTCCCCCCACCCCCTCCCAGGATGGTACCATCACAGCCCTGCCCTGGGCCCACCATGAAATTCCCTGTGGCCTCTCCTGGAGCCTGTTCCTTACCTGTCACATGCACAGTGAGCCGGTTCTCTTTGTAACTATGTTTCACAAGGTACCCTCTCTCCACCCTAAAGAAGTATGTCCCTGTGTCTCTTCTCTGTGCGTCTCTGATGTCCAGGGAGCAGCTGTAGTTGCTGGGATCCCCAAGGAGGTTGAATCGGCCCTGGGTCTCCTCCTGCACGACTCGATCTCGGTTGTTCGTGGCTGCAGGAGGATCTTGTAATTCCTTAGCCCCTTCCCGGAACCAGTAGCCATAAGCAGGGGAAGCATTATCCCAGTTGAACCGTAGATACTGAAATGAGCAGGGCACAGAGACACACAGGCCTTCCTGCAGCGTCACGGACCCCTGTACCATCAGCTTGTGTCTGTCATCCTGAGCCAGGGACCCTGAGGGGAAAGCAGGGTCAGCAGCTGCCCTCACCCACCCACAGCCTTCCCCTCAGGCTCTCACCTGCCCACAGCAGGGCCAGCAGCAGCAGCAACATTGCTGACAAGGAGGGTGTCTGGTTCCTGTTGGTGAAAGAGAATGAAGGTGGTGGGAGCGGGGCTGTGGGGAGACCACGGAAGCTGGGAGGAGCATGAGATCTCGTTTGTTTACAAAGGAGGAACCTCAGAGCCAAAGCACATCCCTCTCTGCACTGGGCCTGTGGACACCCCACAACCCAGATATGCTGGCCACCTGCCCAGAGTAGAGGAGAAGGGGAGCCCATCTCAAGCCCTACCCGATCTGGGGCTCCCCTGCAAGACTGGAGGTAGACCCTCACCTCTGAGTGTGGACACATGAGTCTCCTAAGGACTCCCCAGGAGAGGGGCTGGTCATCTCCTGCCTGAGCAGGAGTCAGAGCCTCATGTTGGAGGTGTGCTGGGTACCACAGGTGTAGGACTCGTAATGTTCCTGTGAGTGTCAGGGCAGAAGGAAAGTGGGGGTCCCTGTGAGGAGGAGGCAGTGCTCACTCACTCATTCATTCATTCATTCACTCACTCACTCATTCATTCACAAGCACTCAGTGAGCATCTAAGTGTTGAATGGCTGAAGATGAGATGGGACCTGTGGATCTGCTCTCTGTTCCTGAGAAAGTCCCCTCACAGACACCCCTTCCTCCCAGCTCAGGAAGGCTATGGTCACTGTGGATTTGACTACATATCCTGCTCATGTACCATTTTTTCCCCTAAAAATACAAGTGTGGGGTGTTTGGAAAATCTCACATGCTGAGGAATTGCAAGACTGTTTTCCAAAGCAGATGCACAGCTGTGCAGTAGAGAGCAAAGCAAAAGTGAGCAGTTTCCTTCTTATTCCCTCCCACAGTTCTTTTTTTTTTTTTTTTTTTAGTTTTTTGGTAAGAGTCAATTTACAGAATCATGGTGAAACATCCTTGTGTGATTTGATTTAAATTTATCTCATACTGGTAATGGTGGACATATTTTCACGTATTCATTGACCATTTGTGTGCCTTTATAGAAATGTCTATTAAAATAATTGAGCAAATTGTAGGCAGGATTCTTTCTGTTTTATTTTTTTCTTCTTGGTTGTTGTAAAGTGACTATTTTTCTACAGTGGGGCTTATTTTTTGATTATTGCTACATATGAATATCTTGGATATATTCTGGATTCATGTTATTCATGAAGTCTATATTTGTAGATAATTTCCCTAAATCTGTAACTTTCCCTTTAACTTTGTTAACAGTGGCTTTTTACTACAACAAGCTCCTGTTCCCCCAAACATGTGCCCCTCATGAGGTGATCCTGTAATGCATCAGAATGTGGAGGAACAAGGCAAACTAGGTCTGGAGGCACGATGGGGACATTCATGGGGGGCAGAGGTCACTTGGGCAGTACAGAGGGTGAATATTGGCCACCCAGAGAGCCTGCCACCTGCAAACATTACCTGGACAGAGAAAGAGTCTCTGCAGAAGGAATGAAGGTGAGGATTTTGACCTGGAGAGAATCTTCCCTTCTCAGGGGTGGTCCCTGAATGTGGTCTCACGTGTCCTCTGAGAGAGACACAGCAGGTGACTTTCTGCACACAGAGCAGGATGAGGCAGTGTGGCCAGGGGACAGGGGACAGTGACCCAGACACCAACCAAGGACGACTGAGAGCCCCAGCCCCTGGGAATCACAAAGGTGGACTGTCCACTCCAGTCTCTGAGGTCATGAGTCCCAACCAACCACCTCATTTCCACACATCAGACCTCATTTCTCATCATGGGGTTCAGGACATGTGATCCAAGGAGGTAGGCTCGTAGTCTTTCTCTGTTCCAGGGCTCTCAGTCCAGAACTTAGAGCAACAGAGGATATACACATTTTACTTCTTACACACATTTCTAGCCCTCAATTCCAGTAGAATAAAAACTTTTTACATAAAAGGCACTGAGTGTGTGATAGTTTCTTTCAATGGCCCCAGGAAAACAACACATGCGGGAACTCACAGTGCAGCTCTGGGAAAAAGCAGAGAAGGAATTGAGAAAAGTCCTCCCCCTCCAGACCCACTCCTCTGTTCCTCTCTGCAGACAAACTTCTCAGAGGTTTTCTGGACCCTGGGATCCCATATCCCCTCCTCCAGCTCTCCCCTGATCCTGCTCCAATCACATCTTCACACTTTTCCCATCAACCACTGATACACAGTGACGACATGTTTCCTTGTGTCTCCTCTTCTCTGTGGGTCACCAGTGCCTGTCCTCCCTCACCGCTGTCACCCTCTCACACTGTCACACACGCCCCCATCTCCAGTCCTTACCACTTCCTCATCTCCATCATTCACACCAGTAGTCTTGCTGATGCCTCCCGGTGGTCATGACGTGGCTTCTAGATAGAATGTCCCCCTCAAAACCCCTCTCTGGCCCCTGAAACACAGGCCCTTTTTTTCTGGGGCTCAGTGCTGTAGTGTTTTCACTGATTTAAATTCCATCATCTTGTCTCCAGAATGGCAGCTTCTGGATGACAGAGATTTTGATCTGGGTCCACAGGTGCATCCCCAGTGTCTACAACAATGCTGGCACACAGTAGGTGTTCAGTTGTACTTGCTAGAGAGGATAGAAATAAATGACCACCCTACACATTTCATTGTTCACAATATACAAGAATTACACACACACACACAGACAAAATGAGGTGACTTTTAACTGAGACCAAAAGATGATCAGCACTTGGAGATGTAGGAATCAGAAGGAGGGAAGGGCATTTCTGTAGAAGGAAATGCACATGCAAATCTCAGAGTCACAAAGGCTGTGGCCCAGCTGGGTGTGGAGATGGTGTGAGATTGTGGAAGAGGGTTGAATCTGGTGGAGATTCCAGCAGGGCACAGGCCACGCCAGCCCTGAATCCAGCCTGTAGGGTTTAACCCTCATCTGAGGCCATGGGGAGGGAATGTCACTGCTCATCCCGTGCAGAACCTGGAGGATAGGTGTGTGCAAACACAATCAGGAGGCCTGAGTTGAGGACAGAGGTGGAGGCAGAACTTTGCTGGGTTCAGAGACCCAGGAAGAGAAGAAACCACAGGAATGCCCAGTGTCAGGATGGGGAGGAGATGAGCATTGAGCTGAGCTGTGCTAAGGAGGAAGGGTGGACAAGCCTTAGTGACTTATTGAATCATGAAAAAGGAAGGGAGGGCATCCCTGGCCCTGGCCCTGGACTCAGCCACATGCCCCTTCCTCTCCCCTCCCCTCCCCTCCCCTCCCCTCCTCTCCCTTCCCTGTGGGGCAGAGCTCACATGAGGATGACAAGGCAGAGGGAGAGGAAGAGGGTCTTGGCAGCTGCTACCATGATGGTCACCAGCACCACCCTTGTCCCAGGCCCAGATTTTCCTGCAGGAAAGAGGGACAAGTAGGGAGTCACCTACTCGATGGCAATCCTGTGTCCTTTGGCTCCCACTGGGAAACTAGAAGTCATCCTCCAGGCCTTCCTGCATCAATAGACTCGGGATTGCCTGTGTCTTTACCCCTGAACCTGCTGTGACTCCCAGCTGTTGGACAGAAAATAAAAGGCCTCAGTTGGAACTCATGAAAATAAAACACTTTGTTCATTAATTAGCTCTATGGAGAAAGTGAAAAGCCAACCCATTTAATGGGGGAAATATTTCCTAATTGTAGATCGGATAAGGCTTATTATCCAGCCCACATAAATGCTCTTACAGTCCTGGCTGGTGGCTCAGTTGGATAGAGCATTACCCTGATGTGCCATCATTATGGGTTTGATCCCTGGTCAGGGTACATAGAATAAGCAAACAATGAATGCCTAAATAAGTGTAACAACAAATTGATGTTTCTCTTTCTAACCCTTCTTCTCTCTGTGAAATCAATTTAGAAAACAAATCTTAAACAAAAAGCATTCTTACAACTCAACAACCTAAAGTCAAACAACCCAATTAAAAATTGGGAAAAGGGTTGGATTGTTCTAAAAATTAATTAAAAAAATACAACAAAGGACTTGAAAAAATTGTCTTCAGAGATGAATAGAAATGGGCATTAACTCCACAAGAAAATAAATGGCTTCATTGTTAGTACACACAAATGCAAATCAAAGCCATACTGAAATAGCCCTTCACCCCTACTAGTGACCTATAATATTTTTAAGGGAGAATAACAATGCAGGCCATCGTGGGGAGAAATTGGAAGGCTTATACTTTGCTTTGGGGAACCTGAAATGAAGCTGCCACCGTGGAGATCAGTGTGCAGTTTCTTCTAAAGATGACACACAGAAACTACCATGTGACCCAGCAATTCCAGCCCCAGGCATATGCCCCAAAAAACATATGTTCCAACAAAAAAAGCATAACCAATATTGACAGCAGTGTTCTCACCGTCAAAAATGGAAACACCCAAATGTCTACCTACTGATGAATGGATCAGCTGAATGTGATACATCTGTACAGTGGAGTGTTTGTAAATACTAGATGCAGAAGGTGTGTTATGAAATTGTCCACCTGAGCCTATGTAACTTTATTAAACAATGTCACCTCAGTCAGTTGAGTGAAAGAGTAAAGAAATAAGGAAAAAATAAGAATAAGTATATTAAAAACTATTGGAGGTAAACTAAATGTGAGCCTGGCCAACTCGACCAGCCACATGCGGTACAGGCCCCAGGTCCTGCATCAAAACTGAGTCCCCTCTAGGCCTGGGGAGCCCAGGGAGAACCCCCACACACCCCTGTCCTGGCAGCAGCAGGGCCTGGATGGTCTGGGTTCCTGGCATCCTGAGACTGAACTCGAGAATATGGCGGAGCTGCTGGGCTTCGCCCCAGCTGAGTTGAGGTCATCACTGGCCTGGACTAGCTCCTACCCCTTCCCCATCCTCTCTCTCACATCTCCCCAGCAGGGGCAGCCCACACACCAGCTGCCTAAGCTCACTTGGCACCGAGACACAGGGACGCCTGGGAGCCAGCAGGTGCAGCACTCAGAAGGTGAGATCCCCTCTGTCTGTAGCCCCTTCCCAGGGCAGTGCCACGCCCTCAGGAAGGGAGGATTCCCACCAGGGGACCACGGTGAGGGCTGAGCTGGGGACAGTTAACATTGAGCCAATTAGATTCACAGCAGTGTGTGTCCCGCACAGTCACTGACAGGGAGGAGGACCTCGCACCCACAGGCCCCAGAGGGCTGCCCTCAGCAGCTGCCTGAATGAGTACCTGAGATGGGTGTGGGGTCTGCAGTGAGGGGTCTCTGGGTTCCCATGGGGGAATTGGACGGGCTTGCCTGCATAACTCTGCAGGCTGACAGGGAATTCAGTCAGCTCAGGATTTCATAGCCACGTACCAAGGACTGGGCATTTCAAACAACAGAACTGTATTTAAGCTTGGGAAGTCCAAGTTTGTGTGTCAGCACATTTGGTTCCTGGGTGAACCCTACTCCTGGCTTGCTGGTGGCCGACTTCTCCCTGTCCTCAGGTGGCCTTTTCATTTTGCATGTGGGAAGAGGAAGGTGAGATTGCTTTCTCTTTCTTTTCTTATAAGGCCATCAATCTCAGGGGGCCACTCTCACGAACTGCTTTAATCACAATTATTCTGAAATAACAATCACGTCACTTCAACATATGGATTTAAGGGGACCTGATTCCATCTAAAGCATTCAGATTCCATTGGGGTCCCCACATTCCATCCATCCTTGTCCTTATTGTAGGGAGTTCCATACATGTCATGTGCAGAGTCTGTCGTCCTTATGGCAATAGTTTCCTTCCCCCCTTTGCAGTAATCTCACTCCCTTATTGCAATAATCCCTGATTAAAAATCCTCACCTGAGGATATATTTTTACTGCAGAGAGAGAGAGAGAGAGAGAGAGAAATTTTGATTAGTTGCCTCTCATATGCATCGCAACCAGGGATCAAAACTGTAACCTAGGCATGTGGCCTGACCAGGAATGGAACCAGCCACCCTTTGGTGTAAGAGACCACACAGCAACCAACTAAGCCACTTGGAGGACTTGTGATAATCCTTCCAAATAAAGTCTCTATCTAGTTCTGGATTTCTTTTTCACATGACAGACTGAGGGTTGAAGGCCAGCCTCCTCTGCTCAGCTGTGGAGCCCTTGGAGAGCAGACCCCAGACAGACATCCAGGGCCGTGACCTCACCTTGCCTCCTTTACCCCAGGTTCCAGCTATCACACATGGTCTGCTCCTGCCCAGACAGTGGCCAGGACCTCTCCCAGCCCCTTGCTTTGTGCCTGATGTCACCACTGCCTGGGATGCTTTCTCTCCTGTCTCTGCTTGGCCAACGCCTGCTTTCCCCTCAAGGTGCATCTCCAGAGGGGTTTCTCCTGAGATGCCTTTTCTCACTCCCTTTCCACTCCTGAGAGCAAAGGCCAGAGCTCTGGCCTATGGACCCCCAAGTCATGGGAACCTCATCACAGTGTGTTTTAACAGTTTACATATTTCTGTGCCTTCCCCAAACCTCAAACCATGAACTTGAGCCTCCCTGAGGCAGGAACTCTATCTTCTTCCTCTTACTGTTTCCGGTGTATAAAGGACATGCAGTAAAAGTTTAGAAAACAAAGAAATGGGGAGAAGTGTAGGGATTTCCCAATGTTCCTTCATGAATGTGATGCAAAGGAGCTGAAATGCACTTCAGTTATGAAATGAGCTAGGAGCAAAGGTTTCTCTGGTGACCTTGAAAAGAAGAACTGGAGAAAGTTTGTCAATCTGCCCAAAGTGACTCTGTGAAGGCAGAGGCGGGAGACTCTCACCCCATGGTTCTCATTGGGAAGGTTCACCACCCACAGACATTTGGAATTGTCTGGAGATACTGTGGTTGTCAAAACAGGGCAGGGGAAGCTCCTGGCATTTTGTGGGCAGAGAGCAGGGATGCTGCTTAACATCCTACGATGCACAGGACAGCCCACTCCGACACAAGCAAAAATCCCACTCAGCTACAAATGCCCCAATATCAACAGCACTGAGGTTGATAAACCATGGCCCTAATCCTATCTGTGGGAAAGGGCAAGGGTGGAGGGGCTGGAAATTCAGGGAACACAACTTGTGTGAGGAGGTGATATTTGAGCTGGATCTCACAGGATAAGCATGTGCTGCAATGATGGCGAATGGGGACACTATGACAGGGAGGTGGAACCAGGTGAATTCAGTGTGGGGAGGGCAGAAGGGGCAGGAGGTGTTCAGGTGGTGGCAGGGATGTGGCTGAGGTGTGTGCGGGTTGGTGGCTGAGGGAGCAGAGTGATGATGGTGAGGTTGTGAATCTTCCTGAGTCGATACCTTGAAAGTGGCAGGTGGGGAAGGATGTCTAGTCAGGGGAGGAGGGGCAGAGTTGCAGCTGAGTGTTAGAAATTTCTCTGTTATGCTGGATATTTTGTTTTGGCTGGGCTGGCATGAAGCAAACCACTTGAAGGAGCGATCCAAGGGTGGGAAACAGAATCTTAGCAAGCACATCCTCCTGCCTGCGGCTCAGCCAGGTGGGGCAGACAGACGACATCCTCAGGACAAACAATGCCTGAGATTGAACAGGAGAAGGAGGAGATGGAGCAGAGAGAGCATCCCAGCCCAACGACTCCTGATTGTCGGCTCTCCACCCCCCCTCCCCCAGATCCACCCACCTCCACACCTTTCCCTTCCTGGCCGCAAACTGGGACATAAGCCTCTGGAGTCAGGCCCTTCTGCAGAGTTGGGAAGCAGGAACCTGAACTCACCTAGGGACTCGGTTTCAGCACCAGGACAGTGGTAGCTGCCCTGACTGTGTCTCCCTGGGTTTCAGTGTCTCCTGGTGGATTGGGCGCCCCCTGGAGTCCAGCCATCTACCAGACTCAGAGCCAAATGGGAGGGCTGGGTGAGGGTCTGGTGACCTTCCAGGTCAGTAATGCTGGTCATGGGTGTCGGGACCTCTGGGATGACAACTTCCTCAGATATGGTCTCTTTCCCTGTAGAGATGTCAGCTATGTACTGGATGATGTGCTAACTCATCAAATGGGAATAATGAAGTCAGACTTGGAGCATCACTGGAGGAGAACATTCACCACTCAAAGTGGGGTCCTTCTGACATTTACAGCTCTTCCAAGACCTTAAGAGAAATCAGGATTCCTTTTAGCTTTTTATCTGTCATTTTAGAGGGGAGGGGAGGAGGTGCAATCCCTTGGATGCTGGAGCAGAGATGTTGAAGGACTGACTGAAGCAAATGGGATACAGCAGAACCCCCTCTCTGCCCCACCAGCGTCTCTGGCTCAGGTCCTTCTCTCTGAAATGGGTGACTTGCCTCTCATATAACCCTGCTCAGCTTCCGCCCCCCAGCTCACCTGTCCCATCACCCACACCCACCCTCCTTCGTTCCTCAGGTTACCCCAGCCAACCCTCCCCTAGGGTCAGCCCAGACCAGCCAGGCTGTGACCCTATTCCTGCTCCTCACTCTAGGCCCAGCAGGGTCAACCTCACCTCAACCCAGCCCCTCAAGAACACCCTGTTCCACAGATGGAGCAGGCGCAGTGATGGGCCTCTCCAGCAGAGGGAGCAGCCTGAGCAAAGCCCTGAGGTCTGCTCCTGAGAGGAGGAGAAGGGTGGCGGAGCTGAAGCTCCAGCCCTGCAGAGCACAGAGCAGGTGGAGGAAAAACAGAGGGGTTTCCTCGCGTGGTTTCCTCCCATTACCAATTCCTTCCCTTCCCTCTCCTCTTCCCACCTGCAGAGCAGCCCTGTCCTGCAGACCCGCCCCGTGCGGACGGTGGCCACTGTGGGCCAGGCCAGGCCGCTCCACACACTTTACTTGTACGAACACCTGGATCTTCTTCGCAACCCGCTGGAGTCCCCTGGCTAGGGCTGTCATAGCACAGTGCTGCCACTAGGGGCGTAAACCACAGCAATTCATATAAGTTCAACATCAAGGTGTTGCCAAAACTGGTCCCCTCTGAGGCCTCTCTGCTTGGCTTGCAGAAGGTTCTTCCCCTGTGGTCTCTCCTCTGTGGGTTTCTGTTCCCTAATCTCTCCTTATAAGGACACCGGTCCTATTGGATGAAGGTCTACTCTGGTGACCTCATTCTACCTTAATTGCTCTAAAAAATCCATCTCCAAAACCAGTCACATTCAGCAGTAGTGGGGGCCATGACATGAAGAGATGAATTTGGGGGTGACACAATTGAGACCAGAATACCTCATCAGCCTGGGCGCCAAACTGTGCACAAGGCAGTGAGACCTTTCCCTAAACAGTACAGCGAGCATGAAGGAGCCAGGCTGGAGCCTGGGGCGATCTGGCTCCACAGCCCCCACTTCTGACCCCATGCTGGAGGCCTCCACTGAGGAAGTCCAGGGCTGAGCTGGCAATTAGGGGATGTCCAGTGAGGACTGGACTCAGACTGACCAATGAGGACTGGGCAGGGCTGGCACCTACCCTTATCTAGAATTCTCCCACAGAGGACAAGGGTTGAGGACTGAGATGCCTCCCTGTGACAGATGAGAAAACTGAGGCTTGGAGAGCAGGAGACCCAGGGAACCTGACTCCAAAGGCACATTGCTGGCACGTTGCTCTGAATCAACACCAGGGATCCCTGGGCAGAGGGACTCCAAGCAGGCCATCAAGCTGAGGACCACCTGTGGGGTCATAGGCTACTGAGCCCCTGGGTGGCCTGGTCCCATACACTCTGGCCATTCTCACCTGGGGGCTCACTGTCTACTGCTAAGAGTAACTGGGTTTCCTACATTCCCTGGCCTGTGCTCCCACCAACATGCCCTGGACCACTGGGAACAGTCATAGTCTAGGGCCCCTCTGCCTCCTCAGGTGTGAGGGTCACTCTCAGGGACAGGGACAAAGGCTGCCACAGTCTCCACTTTGACTCCACACCCCTGAGGGAGTAGATACTCTGGTGGCTGTCTGTTCATTCATTTGTCCATCACCACCTGTCTCACCTGGAGGACTATGTCACATTTCATGCCTCACTGTCCCCTGTCAGCTCCTCCTGAGTCCCACTCCCAGGGGAATGATCCTGCGTATTGTACAGAAGCTGTGCCTGCTTTGCTTTGTGGACAGTAGTGCCAGAGGGGCAGGGGAGGACAGGGAGTTGAGAGTGGTGTGGTGGGTCTTCCTCAGTGTGTGGGGACCCCATGGGGACTCCATCTGGAAGGTGGAAGTGCTTATTCTCCAAGGGTGAGGCCAGCTCCTCCACCCAGGCTGCCCACTTCCTCCTCCCTGATCATCTCCTTTCTCCCCCCTGGCTTCCTGCTGGGGCTTCCTCTCAGTCTTGTGACACTGAGACCCTGACACTTACCCCAGAGATGTTGCTGCTGCTGCTGCTGGCCCTGCTGTGGGCAGGTGAGTGCCCCAGAGGAGAGCGTGTGGGCTGGGTTGGAGGCTGTGGCTGACCCTCCTGTCCCCACAGGGTCCCTGGCTCAGAATAGAAGATTCCGGCTGCAAGTACAGGGGTCCGTGATGGTGCAGGAGGGCCAGTGCGTCTACGTGCCCTGCACTGTGACCTACCCCAAGATAGGCTGGACTGAGTTTGACCCAGCTCATGGTTACTGGTTCCAGGATGGGGCCGACATAGGCCTAGAAGCTCCTGTGGCTACAAACAACCCCAATTGTAAAGTGAGGAATGAGACCAGGGGCCGATTCCACCTCGTCGGGGACCCACGGACCTACAACTGCTCCCTATACATCAGAGATGCCCAGAAATGGGACACAGGGAAATACTTTTTCAGGGTGGAGAGAGGGTACTATGTGAAAGAGAACTACAAAAACAACATGCTCTCTGTTCATGTGACAGGTAAGAAATGGGGTCAAAGTGAGGGTAATTGACTGGTTCCTGAGGGCTCCTGGGCTGGGAAAGAACCTGATTATTTTCATCCTGGGAAAGACTCAGGAGGATTGATGGGGACTGGACCCTGGGGCTGGCCTGGCACAGGGGCTACAGTTAGGGGTACACTTGGGGTCCCCTCCTCTAGGGCCTTGATCTGTGTCTCTCTCTTCCCCAGATCTGGTACCTGACATCCACATCCAGGCAATCCTGGAATCTGGCCACCCCCAGAACATTACCTGTACAGTGTCATGGGGCTGTGACAGAGGGACACCACCCATCTTCTCCTGGATGGGGGCCAACTTCACACCCCTGGGTCCTGGGACTCCCAACTCTTCAGTGCTCACCCTCACACCAGGGCCCCAACACCACGGTACCAACCTCACCTGTCAAGTGGCCTTGCCAGGTGGTGAGATCAGGGAGAGGACTGTCCAGCTCAGTGTGACCTGTGAGTACACACCAGGTCAGGACACTGGTCCCTGGGGCTGGAGGGATTTTGGAGCATAGGGTTGAACTGTGGAAGTGGGGCCGGAGAAGAAGAAGGAGGACACCCAATTTCGCCCCCTTCCTGTGTATAAACTTTGTGGGTGGAAAGGGCCTATGCCCACCTTTCTGACTCTGAAAAGGGAATAATTATGTCTGTCTGTCCAGATACACTCCGGAACCTAACCATCTTGTTCTGGAAAGAAGGCACAGGTAGGGTGTATCTTCTCCTGTCTGGGGGCATAGGAAGTGGGTCTCCCTGCACTGTTCAGAGCAGAGCTGGGATTTCAGAACTCAGGCGGGAGGCAGACTCGGGCCAGGCGAGAGGACAGCAGAGGTGTCAGGTCCCCCACTCATTCCTTCTCAGCTTACAAACCGGCCTCCCCAACTCCGACCCCCTGCATGGGACACTGCAAGGGACACTGCATGGGGTTCTCAGATGTACAACACTGTGGTCAGACATTCATAGAACTTACAAATGGATAAGTTTAGCTCCCCCCGGCACATTCCATAGTTACTACAATAGTATTCACTATACTCTCTCTTCTGTACTTTACATCCCATGACTATTTTTGTAATGGGCAATTTGTAATACTATTTTTCAAATTTCCCTTAATTTCTTCTAGTAGCCTCATGCAAAAAAACCCCAACATGGCCACTGAGTCAGGCCTCACAGGACTACTGTTCTCTGGGAGCAGGCGGGGCCATGCCATACCCTATGGTAGTTGTGCTCTGTGCCATCCTTCCACAATGTCCTCCACGCCAGCAACATCGCCTGTCCAGCTCCCATCCCTTCTGCTCTGCTTAAGCCTCTCCTCCTCCAGGAAGCCCTCCTGACCTGCCAGTCTCATTCAAGTCCTGTCCTCAGGGCTCCCTCAACGCAGTTAACCATTCATTATAGTGTACATCTTATTGCTCTGTGAGAATCCATTTTTGGGGTGTCTCATCCATGAGACTGTGAGCTCTGAGACACAGCTCAGTGAGACAGGTCTGAGTGAACCATGGTTGACAGGCACAAATCTCAAAGCTCATATAGAAATGTTGGGGTCTGCATTGGTACTGGTGGCCAAGGCAGGAGGCGTAGGGTCCAGGTAGCGACAAATGCTCAAGAACCTTTTGCAGAGGCTATAGTGTCTGCCCCTAGCCCTTTCCACTTGGGGCTGAGCTCAGATAATAGAGCCCATGGGATTATGGAAGAGAAGAAACTGATGCACATAATGTATACAGGGAGGAGAGAACATGCACACAGAGTTGATGAGAGAGACAGAGACAGAGGGTAATGTAGAAATGAAAAGACAGAGACATATAGATGAAGAGGAAGACTGAGAGGGAGAGCCAGAGAGATGAAGAGAGAGGCAGAGCCGCAGAGAGGCAGGGATGTACAGATGGGGAGAGAGGGAGACAGAGGGAGGCCTAACCACAGCTGGGCCTTGACTCTCTCTCTGTCTTGCCAGGATATAAAATTCTGTCCAATGGCTCATCTCTCCACGTCCAGGAGGGCAACTACCTGCGCCTGGTGTGTAAAGCTGACAGCAACCCTCCCACCAGTACGAGGTGGACCCGGGGCAGCCTGACCCTGGAGTCCATGGACCCAGGGGTCCTGAAGCTGCCCCAGGTGGAACTGGAGGACCATGGGAAATATGTCTGCCAAGCTCAGCAGCCTGAGTCAGCCTCTTTGGAAGCCTCCGTGACCCTCAGTGTGAAGAGTGAGTAGGAACACACCTGGGGGCAGCGCCCTGGGGTCCTGGGAGGAGAGAGGCTCCTGCGATCCCTCCCCTATTTCTCTTCACAGAGCCCCCAAAGCTGCAGGTACCCTCTTGCTCCGGGGATGACCAGGGTCAGCCCTGCAGCTACTCCTCTGGAGCCCACCCAGCCCCCGTGGTGTGCTGGCGGGTGTGGGAGGGGCTGTTGGAGGGGAATCACAGCAACACCTCCTACAAGGCCAGAGTGTGAGCTGGACCAAGCCCTGAGGCTTCTCTCAGGGACTCACCTGGGACCCTCATTCTGATCCCCTATCCCCCCTTCTCACCATCCCTCAGTCACACACCTCACATCCTCATCCTGGGGCCCCTAGAGTGTGGCTGGTCTGCAAACCTGACCTGCTTTGTGCCCTGGGCCTGTGAGCAGGGCACACTCCCCTCTTCTCCAGGACACCCACTGCTCACACCAGCCAGGGCATTTTTGCCCATTTTCTAACTGGTTTGTTTGACTTTTCCCGTTGTTGAGTTGTAAGAATGTGTTTTTTTTGTTGTTGTTGTTTTTTTTGGTTTTTTTTTTTTTTTTTTTTTTTTTTTTTTTTTTTTTTTTTTTTTTTTTTTTTTTTTTTTTTTTTTTTTTTTTTTTTTTTTTTTTTTATAGAGACATGGGTTTATTTCTCGGCTCTCTATTCTGTTTCATTGATCTGTGTGTCTGTTCTTATGTCAGTACTAGACTGTCTTGATTACTGTGGCCTTGCAGTATAATTTGATGTCAGGTATTGTGATCCCTCCTACTTATTCCTCTTTCTCAAAATTGCTGCAACTATTTGGGGTCGTTTATGGTTCCACATAAATTTTTGAAATGTTCCTTCTACATCTCTGAAATATGTCATGGGTATTTTAACAGGGATTGCATTGAATCTATAGATTGCTTTGGGTAGTATGGACTCTGTGATGATGTTAACTCTTCCATTCTATGAACACTGTATATGCTTCCATTTATTTGTGTCTTTCTTAATTTCTTTCTTCAGTGTTGTGTAGTTTTCTGAGTGGATCAAGCAAACAAACAAACAAACCAAGAGTACATTTACACAGTGGAATACTATACAGCAGAAAGAAAGAAGGAAGTACTACCCTTCATGACAGCATGGATGGAACTGGAGAGCATTATGCTAAGTGAAATAAGCCAGGTTGTGAAAGACAAATACCATATGATCTCACCTATAAGTGGAGCCTAATCAACAAAACCAACAAATGAGCAAAATAGAACCAGAGACAAGGAAATAAAAAACAACCTAACAGTGGCTGGAGGGGAGGGAGGAAAGGCATAACTGGGGAAAGAAGGGGAAGGGTCATCAAGGAACATGTGTAAAGGAACCATGGACAAGGCCAGGATGGTGGGATTGAGAGTGGGAGGTGGGGGTGGTGGCAGGAAAATGAAGACAACTGTACTCGAACAACAATAATTAAAAAGAGAGTGATTTTTTTGTTAAAGATTTTTTAAAAATTGTTGTTCAATTAGAGTTCTCCCCATTTCCCCCTATTACTATCCTTCCCTGCCCATCCCCCCTCTCCCACAATCCTCATCCTCATTGTCCTTGTCCATGGGTCCTTTACACATGTTCCTTATCTTGACCCTTCCCCTTCTTTCCCCCATTATCTCCTTCCTCCCTCCCCTCTGTCATATCTAATTGTTTTTTATTTCCATGTCTCTGGTTCTATTTTGCTTCCTTGTTTGTTTTGCTGATTAGGTTCGACTTATAGGATGAGATAGTGTGGTATTTGTCTTTTTACCACTTGGCTTATTTCACATAGAATAATGCTCTGCAGTTCCATCCATGCTGTCCCAAAGGGTAGGACTTCCTTCTTTCTTTCTGTTGTGTATTCCATTGTATAAATGTACTACAGTTATTTCATCCACTTATGTATTGAAGGGTATTAGGGCTGTTTCAAACACTTGACTATTGTAAACAATGCTGCTATGAACATTGGGGTGCACAGGTTCTTTGAAGTGGTGTTTTCTGATTCTTAGCGTATAATCCCAGCAGTGGAATGCTGGGTCAAAAGGCAGTTCCATTTTTAGTTTTTTGAGGATATTCTTCTTCTTTTTTTTCCCTCTGTGCCATTGAGTGACAGCTGCCACTGGCACAATCTCAGGGCAAGGATGCACCCAAGGGTTTTTTTTTTTTTTTTTTTCAGCACCAGCTACCAAATCCTGACCCCACAGCCTGGGGGAGGAGTTTTTTGAGGATATTCCATACCGTTTTCCATAGTGGCTGCACCAGTCTGCATTCCCACCCACTGTACATGAGGTTCACTTTTCTCTACATCCTTGCCAGCTCTTGGTGCTTGTTGATTTGTTTATGACGGCCAGTCTGACCAGTGTGAAGTGGTGTAGAACTTATTTTCTAAATTGATTTTACAGAAAGAGTATGGGGGAAAGAGAGAGAGAAACATCGATGTATTGGTATACCTATTTACAAATTCATTGGTTGCTTTTCGCATGTGCCCTGATCAGGGATCAAACTCACAATCTTGGCACATCAGGATGATGCTTTGACCCACTGAGGTGCCAGCCAGGATTGTAAGACTTCTTTGTATGTGCTAAATAATAAGCCTTTTTGGATCTAGGAATACCAAATATTTGTCCAATTAAATAGGTTGCCTTTTCACTTTCTCCATACCATTAATTCATTAACAGAATGTATTATTTAGATACATTTCATATTAGGCCTTTAAATTTCAGTCCAACTGCTGGGGGTCAGGGCAGGTTCAAGGGGAAAGGCATAGGCAGTCTTGCATATATGGATGCAGGAAAGACTAGAGGGTTACCTACAAGCTCCTAGTGGGAGTGGAAGGAGACAGGATTGCCATTGAGCAGATGATGCCCTCCTGGTCCCTCTTTCCTGCAGGAAAATCAGAGCCCAGGGCAGTGGTGGTGCTGGTGGCCATTGTGGAAGCAGTTGCTAAGACCCTACTCCTGCTGCTCTGCCTCATCATCCTCATGTGAGCTTTGCCTCAGGGACAAGGGAGGGAAGGAGAGGGTAAGAGACATGTGGTTGAGTCCAAACCAGGCTGAGGATACCAACAAATCAGGGGCAGTGCTGGCAGGAGCTGAAGGAGTGGTGGGTGAGGACCCCACATGAACAGCCATTGGGAGTGTCTAGGCTGGGAGGAACATTCAGTGCTCAAGATAATCTGTGGGGCCAGATCTGCCACTCTCGAATTTATTCTCCCCTCTATCCCTTGAGAAAGAAGCAGGGGGTTGGGTCTGCTGCCCTCTGCACCCCGATCTGACCAGACTGGAAAATCCTGGTCTCTTCTCTCAGAGTCAGGTACTACAGGAGGAAGATGATGTGGCCCACAAGGGGCATGAAAGATGAAAACACACAATCCAGCTGATGCCTCAGGTGAGTGACCCAGGAATCTCACTACCCAACATCCCACTCACGCCACCTCCAGGACAGTCCCTGGGATTGCTCTGCTGAGCATGGTTGCAGCTGAGCTGCCATCTTCCTCTCCAAACCCACTTCTTTGCAGGGTCCTAGTCACACAGATGACACGGTGCCCTCCCTTCCTTCTTCGTCATTCAGTAAATCACTAGTTTTGTCTACCCTTTCTTCTTATCACAACTCAGCTCAATGCCCCTCTCCTCCCCATCCTATCCCTGGTCATTACTGTAGTCTCATCTCTTCCTGGGTCTCTGAACCCAGCAACGTCTGCCTCCACCTTGGTCCTCAACTCAGTCCAACAGACTGTGTTTCCAGACCCCTATACTCCAGGTTCTGCATGGTATGAACAGTGATGTTTCCTCTCTGTGGCTGCGGATGAAGGCAAACTCCACAGGCTGGATTTAGGGCTGGCGTGGCTTGTGTTCTGCTGGACTCTCCACTGGATTCCACCCTCTTCTGCAATCTCATACGATCTCAGCACCCACCTGGACCAGGGCCTTTGTGACTCTGAAATATTGCATGTGCTGTTCCTCCAGCTGAAATGCCTTCCATTCAAATTCCTACATCTCCAAGGGCTGATCATCCTTTGGTCTCAGTTAAAAGTCACCTCATTTTTTGGGTGTGTGTGTGTAACTCTTGTATATCGCGAACAATGAAATATGTAGGGTAGTCATTTATTTCTATCCTCTTTAGCAAGTATGACTGAACACCTACTGTGTGCCAGCATTTTTGTAGACACTGAGGTTGTGCCTGTGGATACAGCATCAAATTCTCTGTCATCCTGCCATTCTGGAGACAAGATGATAGAATTTAAAGCAGCGAAGACACTACAGCACTGAGCCACAGAGGGCGGGGCCTGTGTTTCAGGGACCAGAGGGGGATTTTGAGCTGTCGTTCATTTTGAGAAGCCACGTGATGACCACCAGGGGGGCATCAGCGAGAGTGCTAAACAATGGAGATAAAGAAGTGGTCAGGACTGGAGATGGGGGCGTGGGTGTCAGTGTGAGAGGGTGACAGCAGTGAGGGAGGACAGGCTCTGGCTGCCCACAGAGAAGAGAAGACAGAAGAAAACACATTGTCACTGGGTTTCAGTGGTTGGTGGGAAAGGTGTGAAGATGTGATTGGAGCAGGATCAGGGGAGAACTGGAGGAGGGGATATGGGATCCCAGGTCCAGAAAACTCTCTGAAAAGTTTATCTGCAAAGAGGAACAGAGGAGTGGATGTGGTGATGGAGGTCATTTCTGGGTTCCTTCTCTTCTTTTTCCCAGAGGTTCCCCATGAATTCCTGTCTGTGTTGCTTTTCTGCGGCCATTGAAACAAATACCACACACTTGGTGCCTTTTTGGTAAAGTTCTATTCTCTTGGTCCTTGGGGCCAGAAGTTTATGCAGGAAATAAAATACATTCTCATTCTGCCCTTCTAAATTCTGAACTGAGAGCCCTGGAACAGAGAAAGACTAGGTGGCACCTCTTGGGGTCACATGTCCTGAACCCTGTGATGAGAAATGAGTTCTGATGTGTGCTAATCCAGTAGTCAGTGGGATGCACTCCCTTGGAGATGGGAGTGGAGAGTCCACTTTTGTGATTCCCAGGGTCTGGGGCTCTCGGCCGACCTTGGTTGGTGTCTGGGTCACTGCAGCCTGTACCCTGGCCACACTGCCTCATCCTGCTCTGTGTGCAGAAAGTCACCTGCTGTGTCTCTCAGAGAACACATGTGACTACATTCAGGAGCCAACTCTGACAAGGGAGGATCCTCTTCAGGTCAATATCTTCACCTCCATCCCATCTGCAAAGACCCTTTTCCACATCAGGTAATATGTGCAGGTAGCAGGCTCTCTTTGGGTGGTCAGTATTCACCCTCTGCATTGAGCACGTGACCTGCTGCCCCCCATGAATGTCCCCATCCTGCCTCCAGACCTAGTTTGCTATGCTCTTCCATATCCCGATACATTTCGGGTCACCTCATGTGGGGCACATGTTTTGGGGAACAGGAGGTTGTTGTTCTATAAAGGACACCATTAAGAGATTTAACAGAAAAGTTACAGACTTGGAGAAATATACCTGCAAATATAGACTTGATGAATGTCTTGTATCCAGAATATACCCAAAATTCTCAAACAAACCAATAAACGTAAAATCAGCCAAGGTGTATGGAAAAAATTTCACTAAACAACAAGCAAAGAAACAACTACCTTAAAATTTGGTCAATTATTGGAATAGACATTTCTATAAAGACACACAAATGGTCACTACATACATGAAAATATCCTCGACATTGTGAACATTAGATAATTTAATTTAAAACACACGGGGGGTTCCACCATGATTCTGTATGTTTGCTATTATCAAAAAATTGAAAATTAGAAAATACCAAGTGTTGGAGAGGATATTTAAAAAATCAAACTCTTGTTCTTTACTCTATATTGTAAAGCTATGCATCTGCTTTGAAAAACAGTATTGTAGTCCCCCAGCATGTTAGATTTCTAAAAATCCCACACTTGTATTATTAGAAAATACACAGCATGTGAGCAGGAAACATGGTAAACTGACCAGTGACCACAGCTCTGAAGCCGCCTTCCTGTGTTGGGAGGAAGGGAGGTCTCTGGTGGGGACTTTCTCAGGGACCCAGACCAGGTCCATGGGGCCCCTCTTGTCTTCTCTTCAGCCAGCCAACACTTAGATGCTCACCGAGTGCTTGTGAATGAATGAGTGAATGAGTGAATTAATGAGTGAGTGAGCACTGCCCTCTCCTCACAGGGACCCCCTCTTCCCGTCTGCCCTGACCCTGACAGGAACATTAAGAGTCCTACACCCTGTGGGACCCAGCACAGCTCCCAGATGAGGCTCTGACTCCTGCTCAGGCAGGGGTTAATCAGCCCCGCTAAAGGGAGGTCCTGTTCCCTTGTTTCCAAGAGTTTAATGGCTGCAGATACAGGGTGTAGCTGAGATCACAGTACCTGTCTTTCTGTGACTGGCTCTTTTCTCACTCAGTACAGTGTTCTCAACACCTGGTATTTTTTATATTCTTTTTATTATTCTCGTCGGTGCGGTGGCTGTGTGATGGTAGAGCACCGCAGTTACTATTGGCCGCTCCCTGACCAGTGCTGAAGCCTGCCGCCTTTCTATGTGCTTCTCGGCCCTTGGAACATCCCATTTTTTTCCTCTTAGGTTGTCTGCCTTTTTCTCATTAATTTTTGGAAGATCTTTACACAGTCTTTATTCACTCCGGATAAACCCTTTGTTACATACATGTATAGGGAAATATCTTCTCCTGCCAAAGAGTTACATTTAGAAATAGAAATATTTTAAAATAACACAGGTTCCCCTCAACCCACTGAAGATAACACAAGTTCTTAATAATTTTCAACCAAACAGAAGATAGAGGTAGAGTCCAAACTGACATCTCTGCTCCGTCCTCAGGTGAACTCAGTACATAACAATGTCCTTAATGCCAATGGTGCATGTTTTCTCACTTAACAATGTAGGTCATCAAATTATCCCCCATGTGACAGAGCAGGAAACTGAGGCACATAGAGGTAAAGTGACTTGCCTGCTGTAACACCCTCAGGAAGTAGCTGAGCCTGGATTAGAATCCAGGAATCAAACCCAGGAATCTCTGCCACTTCAGCCTCTCCAAGGAACTTCATGTTTCCATTCTTGACCGTTGGCTCAGAGGGCTGTTAACTGTTTAAGAATCTGCCCCTGACACACCTTTCTTTTTGGAGATGCTTTTTCTGGGCTCCAGTCAACTCCTGCAGGTGGGGGAGCATCATCATTTCCAGATCTTGATCTCAGAGTATGGGGTCTCCTGGGCCTGCGGGTTGTGTGGCTTCATGTTGTGGAAACTGAGAGCAGCGTAATGGAGCTCATGCTCAGAGGGGGAGGCAGGTGGTGGGAGGAGGGTGCATTCAGGTGACCCTGAGTGGTAGGAGAGAGGGGCATCCCAGCTGGGTTTGGGGTCTGGAGATGGGCACTTGGGGCTTGAAGGTCTTATTCATTTGTCCTTTTCACACCCATTTCCTGAGGATTCACTCACTTGCTCACTTACTCATTTATCCATTTGTACCATTAATAAATTTTAATCATAAAAGCTTGTTCTTATTTCTAATCTCACATATTCCTTATGACCTCTCCCCATGAATATAACTGTTATCCCATTTTACAGAAAGAAAAGCTGATCTCATGTTCCTTCCTACTGCTTTGATGCCACTCCTAGAAAGTTGTAAGTTATAAACGTTGTTGGTATCATATATCTGTTGGACTCGCTGATGTTAATGGTGGGAGCACAGCAGCTGTGTGGGGAATATTCGAGAGGGGAGGTGGAGTCAGGGACCCCTGGAAGGGGTTAAGGGCCCTGCAGGACAGGAAGCAAAGGAGAAGGGCATTGCTACAAGGAACATGGGACAGGACTTGGCCAATGACAGGCTCTGGGGGATGTGGGAGAGGACAGTTCTCAGATCTGAGGGGCTGTGCCAGGAAACCTGGGGGAGGGCCAAGTTTTCGGGGAGAGGAGGAGCTCCTGCGTACACCACAGGGACACTGGGTGGAACCTGGCCCCTGGCACTCACCTAGGAGACACTTTTCTGGCTCTCTGCCTTCTCTGCCCGTTTCTTCCTGCAGATCCTCAGTCTCACGAGAGAGACAGGGTCTTTCAGCCCAGCAGGCTCCCACTTGGGGGCCTGGCAGGGCTTACTGAGGCAGGTGTGGAGACTGCTGCCTGGCTGCAGGGACCAGGACAGGAACACCCATCCCTCCTCCCAGACAGCTGGAGCCAGGTGTTGGGAAAACAGTGCACCTGGCCAAGGTGTCAGGAGGCTGACTTCCTGTCTCTGTCTCAATTTGTGGCACCTCTTCCTAGCTTTATCGTCTCATCAGGGCTCTGGTCTCTCAGGTTTGGAGAGTCTTTGTGTCCCTGCCCCCACACACCACCACCTCCACCTCCTGAGGCCTCTGCCCAGCCTGGGGTAACCACCCACTCACATGATCAGACCGAGGCAGACGACCAGCAGGGCCGTGGCACCAGCTCCTCCAGCAGCCGCCTGAATCACTCCTGTCCTATGTCCTGGTCTCCCTGCAGAGGTGAGACACCTGGGGTGAGCTCCTCTTTTCCTAATCAAGCATCTGAGCACCCTGCCTTCTCGTATCCATGCTGACGAGTGTGCCTACTCCCATCCAGGACTCCTTTTTCCCCCACCCCTTTATATGACAGCAGCCTCCAGATCCCCCAGCTCCCTCCCCTGCCAATGTCTCATGGGCCTGGACTCAGTGACCCTTTGCCCAGAGTCAGGCCACTTTCCCTCCAACTCAGTGTCTTCTAGGGTCCAGGCCTGTGCGCAGCCTCCCTGGGCTTCACCCCTCACACCCTGGCCTGGTAGCAGCGGGACAGTCATTGTCTCCTTCCCATTGGTGTTCTGGGCTTCACAGCTGATCCTGAGCTTGGACGTAAGCTCCCCATGGAGACTCAGGGAGCTGTTGGCCCAGGACCCCACTGAGTGGGAAGTGACTGTGTGGGAGATGTTGCTGTGGTTCCCCTCCAGTAGCACCTCCCCCAGCCACCAGCGCAGCAAGGGGGCCAGCTGGGCTCCGGAAGAGCAGCTGCAGTTCAGATCCTTGTCCTCCCTGGGGCAGGAGGGTCCCTGCAGCTGTGGGGGCTCTGTGGGGAGAAACAGTGAAGGGATCAGAGGAGCCTCTCTCCTCCCCAAGACCCCAGGGCCCTGCCCCCAGGTGTGTTGTACTCACTTTCACAAGGAGGGTCAGTGGGGCCCCTAATTCCTTCCACCCTCAGGAATGAAGCATCCTGACTGGGTACTCACAGGTCACATTGAGCTGGACAGTCCTCTCCCTGATCTCACCACCTGGCAAGGCAACCTGACAGGTGAGGTTGGTGCCGTGGTGCTGGGGCCCTGGTGTGAAGGTGAGCACTGAGGAGTTGGGAGTCCCAGGATGCAGGGGTGTGAGGTTGGTCCCCATCCAGGAGAAGATGGGTGGTGTCCCTCTGTCACAGCCCCATGACACTGTACAGGTAATGTTCTTGGGATGGCCAGATTCTAGGGTCCCCTGGATGTGGATATCAGGTGTTGGTGTATGATCTAGGGAAGAGAGAGACAGAGACAAAGGCCCTGGAGGTGAGGTCCCCGAGTGTGCCCCTAACTGCAGCCTGTGTCCCAGGCCAGCCCCAGGGTCCAGTCCCCATCAGTCCCCCTGAGTCCATCCCAGGATGAGGAGAATCTGGTTCCTTCCCAGCCCAGGAGCCCTCAGGATGCAGCCATGTGTCCTCACCTTGATCCCATTTCTTACCCATTACATGTACAGAGAGCATGTTGTTTTTGGAATTCTCTTTCACACAGGACCCTCGCTCCACCCTAAAGAAGTATCTCCCCCGTGTCCCTTCTCTGGGTGTCTCTGATGTGCAGGGAGCAGTTGTAGGTACGAAGGTCCTCAATGAGGTGGAATGGGCCCCTGGTCTTTTTCTTCACCTTATGATTGGGGTTGTTTGTGGCCATAGGAGCATCCACACCTTACTTGGCCTCTTCCCAGAACCAGTAGCCATGACCTGGGTTAGAGTCAGCCCAACCTATCTTGGGGTAGATCACGGTGCAGGGCATGGAGACACACTGGGCCTCCTGCACCATCACGGACCCCTGCACATACAGCTGGAATCTTGGATCCTGAGCCAGGGACCCTGCTGGGAAAGTCCAATCAGTCATAGCCTCCACCCCAGTCCACACCCTCTCTCCTGGGGCACCCAGATGCCCACAGCAGGGTCAGCAGCAGCAGCAGCAGCAGCAGCAGCAGCATCTCTGGGGTAAGTGTCAGGGTCTCAGTGTCACAGGACTGAAAGGAAGCCCCAACAGGAAGCCCGGAGGGAGAAAGGTGATAGGGAGGAGGAAGTGGGCAGCCCATGTGGTGCAGCTGGCCTATCCTTTGTAGAATAAGTTCTTCCACTCTTCAGACAGTGTTGCCACAAGGGCCCCATATACTGAGGAGGACCTGGTCCAATATGCCTGGCTCCCTGTCCTCGCCTGCCCCTCTGGCACTACTGTCCACATAGGAAAGCAGGCACAGCTTCTGTGCATACACAGGATCAGTCCCTCAGGTGTGGGACCCAGGAGGGGCTGGCAGGGGAAAGGGAAGGCATGAAACGTGACATAGTCCTCCAGGTGAGACAGGTTGTGATGGACAAGTTAATGGACACACAGCCACCAGAGTATCTGCTCCCTCAGGGGCATGGAGTCAAAGTGGGGACTGTGGAAGCCTTTGACCCTGTCCCTGAGAGTGACCCTCACACGAGAGGAGGCACAATGCCCCCAGGCCATGCCAGCTCCCTGTGGTCCAGAGCGTGCTGGTGGGAGTGTAAGCCGGGGTGTGTAGGAAACTTGGTTGCTCTGGGCAGTCGACAGTGAGCCCCCAGGTGAGAATAGCCAGAGTGTATGGGACCAGGCCACCCAGGGGGTCAGCAGTTTGTGATCCTACAGGTGGTCCTCAGCCTGCTGACCTGCTAGGAGCCCCTCTGCCCAGGGTTCCCTGGGGTTGATTCAAGCAAGATGCCAGCACAGTGTGCCTTTGGAATCAGGTGGACCTGGCTCTTCTGCCCTCCAAGCCTCAGTTTCCTCATCTGTCACAGGGAGGCATCACAGTCCTCAAGCTTTGTCATTGTGGAAGAACCCTAGGTAAAGGCAGGGGGTGGCCTTGCACAACCCTCAGTGGTCACTGTATTCGGGCCCTTGGTGGACATCACCTGATGGTCAGGGGGGCTCCAAGGGCTTTCTCACTGGAGGCCTCCAGGGTGGGGTCAGAGGTGGGGGCTGTGCAACCAGACGGCCCTGGGCTCCAGCCTGGCTCCTTCATGCTTGCTGTGCTGCCTCAGGAAACACTTCATTGTCCTGTGCACAGTCGGACACCCAGGCTCACAAGGTGCTGTGGGCTGAACTGTGTCACCCCCAAAATTCATCTGTTCATGTCATGACCCCCACTACTACTGAGTGTGACTGGTTTTGGAGATGGGTCTTTTAAGGGGATTAAGGTAGAATGAGGTCACCAGGGTGGACCCTCATCCATAGGACTGGTGTCTGTATAAGGAGAGTTTAGGGCACAGACACCCACAGAGGAGAGACCACAGGGGAAGAACCATCTGCAAGCCAAGCAGAGAGGCTTCAGAGGGGCCCGGTCGTACCAACACCTTGATGTTGAACTTTCTATCTCCGTAACTGTGAGAATATGAATTGCTGTGGTTCGCCCCCTAGTGGAAGCAGTGTGGTGTGACAGCCCGAGCCAGGAGACATGGCAGGTTGCCAAGATTGAAGTGTTCCTACAAGTAGAGTGTGGGGAGCGGCCTGGCCTGGCCCACAGTGGACACCGTCCACACGGGGCGGGTCTGTACGACAGGGCTGCTCTGTGGGTGGGAGGAGGAGAGGGAAGGGAACGACTTGGTAATGGGAGGAAACCCCCTTGAGGAAATCCCTCTGTTCCTCCTCCATATCCTCTGCACTCTGCAGGGCTGCAGCTTCAGCCCCGACATCCTGCTCCTCTTCTCCCCAGGGCGGACCAAGCCTCTGGGCTTTTCTTAGGGTGCGCTTTCTGCTGGAGAGGCCCGCCACTGCATCTGCACCCTAGTTACCTGCCTCCCATCTGTGGAGCCCGGTGTTCTGAGGAGCTGGGCTGAGGTAAGGTAGACCCTGCTGGACCTGGAGTAGGGGGCAGGGACAGAGTCACAGCCAGACTGGTCAGAGCTGACACAAGGGGAGGGTGGGCTGGGGAAACCCAAGGAGGGAGAAGGGGTGGGCCTGGGGAATGGGACAAGTGAGCTGAGGGGTGGAAGGGGAGCAGGGTTGTATGGGAGGCAAGTCACCCCACTTTACAGAGCAGGACCAGATTCAGAGACACTGGTGCGGCAGAGAGGGGGTCCTGCTGTGTCCCACTTGCTTCAGTCAGTCCTTCAGCATCTCTGCTCCAGCATCCAAGGGAATCCGCCACCTCCTCTTCCCCATTCTCTCCTCCATCTCTCCCCTGCCCCTCCTTCTCAGCTCCACATCCCCCTCCTCCACCTGCCCTTTCCTGCTTCCTCTTCCCACTTTTTCTTCTCCTCCTGCTCCTTCACTTCCCCACTCCTTTCAGGTGAGTCCACTTCACTTCCCACCAGCCCTCGCTTCAGGTCTCAGTCTTTCCAAAGGTGGAGAGATGTTCCCACCTTCATCCCTCAGTGCTTGATCTCAGTGCAGACACAACTGTAGTTCCCTCACAGGCCAGTGGGAGGGGTGTTGGGGCTGCAGGGACTGCTGGAGCAGAGCCTCAGGGACTAGAGGTGTGGTGACATCAGACGGCAGGGGGTGGCTACTGAGAATGACAATGTCAGTGGAATGGCAGAGAGGAACCTGGAGTCATGAGCGTCCCTGACCTTCCCTCCTGCTGGGATGTTGGGTCTCCATGGCTTGACCATCAGCCTGAATCTTCCCAGGTAGAGCTGCTTGTGTGAGGTCCAAGGGGGTTGAGACCTGTTGTGTGTTTGTGTGTGTGTGTGTTCTTTAGAAGTGTTGCATATTTGTAGCATGTCTCTCTGTATATTAGTGTGTGAGTGTGTATATGTGTGTGTCTGGTCTCTCAGTGTGTACATGTGTGTATACATGTGTCTGTGACCTCTGTACATGTATGTGTGTGTCTGTGACCTCTCTCTGTGTGTATGTGTGTCTGTGACCTCTGTGTGTGTGCGTATGTGTGGGTCTGGTCTCTCTGTGTATATGTGTGTGTATGTGTGTCTGTGGTCTCTATGTGTGTATTGTGTGCACATATCTCAGTGGTGTGTGTGAATGTGAGGTACCTGTGGTGGGTGTGAATGCGTGCACACTAAAGCTCACCTCAAAAATGACATCCACAAACAACACCATGAAGAATGCAATCCATCCCATATTTTCTATATAATTTTCCTGCTTTGTTTCCTGCAAACTTCTTATCACCAATCTATATAACATATACATCTACTTACTCCACTTCCTGTGACTCTTGGACTCTAGGGCTCAGAGCAGCCTCGGTGAGTAACTGCAGGAAGTGTCTGGGCAGAAGTGGGGCTGGGAGTGTGGGGTGGTTGAGACCACCTGGGCAGAGACCAGAAGGCTGCAGACGGAAATGTGAGAAACCCAGAAAAGGCGAAAGTCTGTCCTGGACTGTAAGAGTTTAATCAGCTCAGTTGGGGAAAGATAGAAAGGATGCTTGAAGCTGGCTGGGGGACAGATAAAAAGCTAAGAGGAAACCTGATTTTTCCTAAGGTCTTGGAAGAACTATACAGTGTCATAAGGATCCCACTTTGAGTGGTGAATGCTCTCCTCCAATGATGCTGTGAGTCTGGCTTTGTTATTCCCATCTAATAAGTTCGCACAGCATCCAGTACATAGTTGACATCCCTACAAGAAAAGAGGCCACATCTGAGGAAGGCGGCACCCCAGAGGTCCCGACACCCATGACCAGCATTAGTGAGTGACCTAGGAGGTCACCAGAACCTCACCCAGCCCCTCCCACTCTGCCCTGGGCCTGACAGATGGCTGGCCTCCAGGGGTCGCTCATTCCACAAGGAGACACTGAACCCTGGGGAGAGTGGGACTGGGCAGCTGCCGCTGTCCGTGGTGCTGAAACTGAGTCCTGATGCGAGCTGAGGTACCTGCCTCCCAACTCTGCAGAACAGCCTGACCCCAGAGGCTTATGTCCCAGTTTGGGGCCAAGATGGGAAAGGTGTGGAGGGGGATGGAACCGGGGGCAAGTCGACAATCAGGAGTCGTTGTGCTGGGCTCCTTTCTCTGCTCCATCTCCCCCCTCTCCAGTTCCCTCTCAGGCATTGTCCATCCTGAGGATGATGTCAGTCTGCCCCACCTGGATGAACTGCAGGCAGGAGGATGTCCTTGCAAAGACTCTCTGTTTCCCTCTCTCTGGATGACTCCTAAGTAGCTCTCTTCCTGCCAGCTTCATCAAAACAAATAAAACCAACACAACAAGTCTAAAGTGAGAGGCTAGCCATCCCAGTTGACAAAGGAGAAAACTGAGGGTCGGGGTCAAGGATACTAACACTATGCTGGAGCCTTTCCCCAGTTCTGTCCACCCACCATCCTGTGCTTCTGGGCAGAAGAGGATACTCTTAGTCCTTATGGGGAAAGTAGGTACTTCCTGGCTCCCATTGGCCCTCTTGCTGGACTGGCTGCTACTGTCAGAGGGACCTGGAGAGTGAGGCACCTACCTGGCTGCCTCCTGATTCTCAGTCAGCACTTGGGAAACAGTGGGTTGAGCATCAGTCCTCTGTTGGGTGCGGGCACTCAGGGGCCCTGCCTCTGCCTTGTCCCTCATGTCCTGGGTTCCTAACCAATTTCCCTTCTTCTTATCTCTAGGATTTTCTGGTGGCCTCTTGCATGAGTCATAGGATGTATGGATGTGAGTGGAGGGGAGAAGTAAAGAACAAGGGTCGATACCATCCTCTCTGGATTGGGAGTCTACCTATTAATTGTTAATGTTTCAACCATGGGTTCATCTGCATTTCCCTGCCTGACACTCTCATGGACAGAAGTCTGACTCAGCTGTTCCTTCTGGGTGCTGGGCGGTTGGGTTTAGGGATTGGGCATTGTTTTGCACTACACTTGTCTTAGGGGTCACTTTATGAACTTATGATGCACCTTTTTCCCTGTCGTGATTTTGGTGCTGCAGGGAAATTATGAGCTGTTTTTGTTTAAATTGATTTGAAGGTCAAATAGTAGTTATTTCGCCCTGGCCAGCATGGCTCAGTTGGCTGGAGCATCATCCTGGAGACTGAAAGATTGTGGGTTTGATTTCCAATCAGGGCACATGCCCAGGTGGCAAGTTCCATCCCTGCCTGGGATGGGAAGGGCAACCAATCCATTTATCTATCTATCTATCTATCTATCTATCTATCTATCTATCTATCTATCTATCTATTTCTATCTCTATCTCTCTTCCCAAAGCAATAAAAAAAAGTCCTCAATGAGGATAGAAAATAATGAACAAATGTCAGGATTTTCAGGAGGAAGATTACAGAGTCCTGCTTCCCCCTATCTTTTCAATGAAGACATGTAATTTTGAAGGACAAGAAGGTGTTAGCCAGAGGCAGGCATGGTGATGGGCATTCCTGTAGGAGGGACATGGATGCTCAAAAACAGGGAAAAATGCATCAGAACAAGGGTCCTCAGAGACTGGCTCAAATGATTGACAGCTTACGATATGGTGACAGGGAAGTGGACCAGGTGAGATCAAGAATCACTTCGAGCAGAGAGGAGAACACCATAACCAGGGGGCTGCTTGCATTTGCAAATAAAATGTTGTGAAACGGTGACATTAACTTATTTCCAGATTGTCTATGGTGGTGTTTGTCCTGCAAACAGAATTGCATCATTATAACAGAGACTACACTGCTTGCAAAGCCTAAAATTTGCTTTCTGTCCTCTCACATTTTTTCCTGACTCCTGACCTAGAACAAGTTGAAACCTTGTAAAGTGTTCTTCTGGGCTGAAGAGATAGAGCAGTATTTTGACTCTGGTCAGCTCTGACTTTTAGAGAATTCGATAAATGTCAATACATGGTTTTGTCCATAGCAGGACTAGTGGCAAGGAGGCAGGATGGAAAGGGAAGACTCAGGAGTGGAGAGACATGATGGGAAGAAACCCACAGGAGGGATTTGAGTAGAGAGCAAGGCTAACAAGTTGAAGATGTGGTGTCTGGGACAGGACAGGCACCCAGCCTCCAAGTGAAATGCCACTCAGTCTCACAGTGCACCAGGACCTCTGCTGGGTGTTCTGCATATGGACTTTTATTCAATCCTCAAGCAACCCTGTGAACTGGAACTCCTTACACATAATCACAAAGCAGGGAATGGAGACATGGAGGGGTAAGATGGCTCACAGGCTGTCATTCGTAATAAATATTCATAATAAATGGAAGAGCATGAACTTGATCCCAGGTCCCTCTGATTTCAATGCCCAAGACAGTTTCAACATCGCAGAAAACACACATACAGTGGTTTATGCATTCCCGGTCTGTAGGGACATTAAGTGTCCAAGAATGAGCCTTCCCACATGGACACTCTGGCTTCCTGCTAGGTCCTTATCTCTGTGTATGCTGTGTGGGTTCCCTTCTGACGAGGATTCATTTCTAAAATCTGATGGAGGCATAATACACCTCTGGCTCTGTTCCCAAGGCCAGGCTGTCCTCTGTAGAGCATGCAGGGTCAGCAGAGCTGTCTAATGTGGGCTTCATCTGGTGACCCTGTGGTGAGAGCAAAGAACAGGGTCAAATCAGGGAGTTGGTGGGGTGGGGGGTTCTCTGAAGTGAATTTGATTGTCACAAGACGTTTGTTCATTCTTCGATTCTTTTATTAAATACCTGTTTTTAATCTTTACCTGGGGATATGTTTATTGATTGTGTGTGTGTGTGTGTGTGTATGTGTGTGTGTGTGTCTGTGTGTGTGTGTGTGTGAGAGAGAGAGAGAGAGAGAGAGAGAGAGAGAGAGAGAGAAACATTGATGTGAGAGAGAACATGAATGGGTGGCCTCCCATTCATGCTCTGACTAAGGATGGAACTCGTCACCTAGGTATGTGACTCTGGAGGGGGATACAGTGTCACCTCTAGGTATGTGACACTGTATCCCTAGGTGACCAGGGATCGAACTCTCAAACTTTTCATGTATGCGATGATATTCCAATCATCAGAGCCACCCCACCAGGGCTATTAAATATTTCTCAAGGTCCCATGTCTTCAGTTATCCAACCAACATAACTCTTACAGATTGCTTTCCAATTCTACTCAACACTCACACAGACCTTTTAATTATTTAAAAATAATTAAAAAATAATTATTTTTACAAAATAAGAAACTAAGTCCCCAAGAAGTTAGGCACCTCTGAAGGCCACATGTCTATGGTTTGTGAACACAACCCCTGGGCTCTCAGGGGTCTCCCATGTGCCAGGTGTTGGATACAGTGCAAGGAGTTTGTGAAAATCGACTTCTCTTTCTGTGTGTCTCTCCTTTGTTCTTACACGGAGCAATTCTCCGATACCAGCTGAATGGCCTACAACTGGGCTGAATTCTGACACTGTTTTCTTGCAGTGTTGTCTGATCTCACACATCAGGGCCTCTGTCCCACAAGATTGACCCCCTCACTGCCACGTCAGATGCCAATTGTAAGTTCAGGTTGTCACTCCTTTCTTGGCTGTTGAGTTAACATTTCTCAAGAGGCTTTGCACTTCCTCTTCTTGCAGACTCTCTTGAACTCACTCCAGTCAGGACATGTGCCTCCTCCTGGCCACCAGACCTCGATTTGTTGATAGCAGCTCTGATACCACTCAGCTCAATCTAAATGGCCATTTCTCAGATGCTGTCTCACCAGACTTACTAACATTTGAGAAAACATGAGCGGTCTCTCCTCCTTGAAGTTTCACTTCCTTCTGGCCACCTGGATCCAACCACACACTCTCCCGGTTATTCATTTTTCATCAGTGGTCTCCTTTCTGTGTCCACCATGTCTCCCTGACCCTAAACACTGGGGTGGGGGAGGGTCTCAGAGCTCTGTCTGCAGACCCCTTCTCATCTCAGTAGTGTCATGCATGATGAGAGACCCTGATGTGGAAGACCCCCAAATCTCCATACTTCCCACCTGCCCTCTCCTGAGCTCTGGACTCTGACCATCTGTTTGTCATCTTCAGGTAAACATTTCAGAAGCACCTTATAGTAGCCAAAGCAAGGTTTCCCCTCTCAAACTATACTCCTCCTGAGAGTTGGCCATTTAGGGAAATGGTAGTTCAGTTCTTTAAGTTGCTCAGGGCAACCACATGAAAGTCCTCCTTGGTGTCTGTGGACATTTATGGACATCTGGGACCATCTATGGACCGCTATGGCATCACTGGACATCTATGATGTCCATGGAGTCACCTCAACACCAATGACACCTATGAGGTAGAAGACATGGGCTCTGTTTGCTCCCACCCCAAGTGCACCCCACATTCCATTGGCAAATCAGTTCCAAGTGCAAATCTGTTGACTCCACCTTCAAAACATATCCAAAACCCAACCGTTTCACACCAAATTCATCGCTGTTACCCTGACTTGGTCTGTCATATGGACTGGCCTCTGCCCCCATATTCATAGGTTAAAGCTCTCACTCCCATTGTGACAGTACTCAGCATTCAGGCCTTCGAAGAAGGTCAAAATTTTAAATGGGATCATTATGGCAGGACCCAACATGACTTAAATCTTCACAAAAAGAAGCGGCACCAGAAATGCATGGACACACAGAAAAGGCCATGAGAGGACACAGCAAGAAGGTGATCACCAGGAAGCCAAGGAGAGAGTTTTCAGGAAAAACGTTTTACATCTGTAATGTAATGATTTGTAAAAATGCAGATATTACCCAACCACACAGAACACTTGAGAAGTGGGAGATACTTGCTGAAGGAAAAGATCAATGCCCGGGTGTTGCGAATCATGTACTCAAAGACCTCACCGTGGTGCCCACATTAGTCAAAGTTCAATTCGCAAGTGAGCCAGAGTGCGGAGGGTGACACAGGTGTGTGACGGGGGGGGGAAGAGACAGTGGGTGATGCTGAGATGCGAGTGAGCAGGTGAGTGTGGGAGGCAGGAAGCACTGAAGGTGAGTCTAGTTTTCTGGCCTCAAATGCCAGACCAAGTGGCCTGGGCCTTGGCAGCTCAGTGCATTTGGGACTTGGGTGCAATGGGCGGTGCTTTTTCACAGAAGTGATGCTAACATGTGGGGGTGGCAGGTGGGTGAGGGGGGGCGTCAGCAGGATAAGGACTAACAAGGGAGCTCAGCTCGAAGGAAACGGTTATGCTAAGCTGTGTTCAGAAGAAGCACGGACGTGCTTTGCAGCACCTTGGTGCTGGAAGAGCTGATGGGGAACTATGAGGGACAGAGACAGGTCTCTGATTGGGTGTCAGGGACAAGAAGACCCCAGCGAGGTAGAGGTCCAGCAGGAGTATGTTTGTGGGAGTATTAACCACATCCTTCTTTGTTGTGACACCAGGGGCTTTGCTCCCCTAGGGAAACTGTCCCTGCCAGAACTGGCCAATGGCTAGAGAGAGGGAAGGACTTGCCTGCACATGTGACTGGCACAGGGCAAACCAGCCAGTCCAAAGGCACAGCCCCTACCACCCCCTTTACAGAGCTCTTACGCCCCCTTCCCCTTCTGCCCTAATCCCACCAGAACCAGGTACCAGGCAACAAGAGGCAGCCCTTATACCCTTGAGCCCACCAACATCATTCAAACCAGCCAGGCCTAAGCCTGCTTCCCCTGCCTCACCTCACTTCCCCAGGGAAGCCTCCATCAAGGATATGCCCACATATCCACCTCTCCCCTTCTTACTGCATCTGACTGACCCAGGGGCTGCCCCATGTGGCCCTGCAGTGTGGCTTCCCCCTGCCTCTTGGGAAGTGTGAGCAACAAACGGTGGTTTTTGTCTCCGAGGGCTGGTGGCCTGATACATTGAATAATAATAAAATTTGCATTTTCAAAAAAAGTGCGACATTGAAGACCTCATTTTTGGACATGCCAAATGCAGCATGACGTTGGCCACCCAGGGAAGAAGGTGGGGTGCGCAGGCTGCATGCCTGATGCCCAGGTCACTCACCCTGGGAGCTGGTTCCATATCACTGTGGGTGTCATCCATGCCCCCTGCTGGCCTGACTGCTTTCTTCCTGCAGGTCCTCTTTACTCTGTGGGAGACACCAGGCTATTTGACAAGAGATCACTCTTCTGAGGCTGGAGTGCATGGGTAGGGCAGGTGCAGGGTGGGGCAGACCAGGAACCTTCATAACATGACTTTAACCAGGTGCACCTGATTTTGGACATCCTGGGCCACAGCTGGGAACACACTGAAGCCTGGCTCAGTAGCTGGATTCTCACTACTACTGCACCCCCAGCCTTCCTTCGGGCCTCCCAAGCCCTTCAGCCCCTGTTCTGCACCTCAGGCCCACACCATATTCAGCTCACAGGAAGTAGGTGACACAGAGACAGCCAGCCAGCAGCGCGGTGACACCAGCTCCCCCAACAGCTCCATGAACCACACCTGCCCTGGTTTCTGGTTTCCCTGCACACAAGAGAGACTTGGCATGTGCTCCAATCTGAAAATGCAGGCTGTGTCCTTTCCTATCAAGCATGAAGACAGGGGTGCCCCTCAGCCCCCAAACAGGCTCAGCACTGAGGTCCCCCAGAGCTGCAGCATGAAGGGCATAGTCTGTGGACACCCCCTTAGCCAGTCCTGATGCTCCTCGGCAGCACACCTCATCACTTCTAGGAACAGGTCCCTCTCCACCTGGGTGTCTCTGAGGCAGACACACCCTGGCTGCACAGGACCTTACATCTCAGGGTCCCGTGGGCATTCCCACAGAGAGACACAGAGAGCTGCGGGGTGCTGTGAGACCTGCCTCTCCTTCCTTCATGGAAAGCAATCTGAATCTTCTCTCCTCATCCCCTCTGTCCCTGTCACTCAGGGTTGAAGGTGGCCTTTGTGCCTCCAGAAAAGGGCATAATTAGAGAGGTTCTCAGACTTTCTGGGGAGCCACAAACTGCTTTTTTGGTTCCATCTGTCCAGCCTACACCCACAGTCAGGGTGGTGTCTGATGGGACCTAACGAAGTCCCTGTCCAGTGGGGGTGGGGACCAGATGCTGGCACCAATGGGAACAGGGTGGGGGGAGCCCTGGGTGCCAGAGACAGGCCAGGGTCAGGGTTGAGGGGCCAACAGTCATGAAATAGCCCAAAGAGATTATTCTGAGCACTGAAAATCTCTGTGTGATACTGTAAAGGTGGGCACAGTCCATCACACACAGTCCAAACCCCCAGCATGTCCAGCACCAGGAGTGGACCCTGAAGTAGATTGTGAATTGTGGGTAATGATGGTGGCGAGTCACTGTAGGTTCATCGATTGTGCACATGTCCCCTCAGGTGGTGGATGTGCTTGTAAGAAAGGGAGCGGCAGGTGTAGGGACAATCCTTCTACCTTCTGCTCAGTCTCCTGTGGACCTGTAGCTGCTCTAAACACTGCATCTCCTGGAAAATGCCTTAAACATGTGGTACTGAAGGATGAGCCTCCTTTAGGATGGGCAGGGAGGAGCTTGAGGGTCACCCTTGGGAGACAGCAGTAAAGGACATTGGAGAAGAGGCCTGAAGGAGGTTCCTCCATCTAACCATGTCCCATCTCTCTGTTGAACTCTGGGAGACTTGCTCTGAATCAGCTGGGCACAGACCCCTCTTCAACCAACACCGTATGGACAGGAGGCTCCTTCCTACCTGGGCCATCTCCGAGGCAGGCACCGATGGCTGGGTTCTGGGGGGCACCTGGGACAGGGAGAGAGGAGTTTCCTCTTCAGTGGGTGGGATGGGATGAGACACGTGTAGGTAACACCCATCTTCGGGGACCACAGAAATGCAGGACACACAGTGCTCTGTCCTCAGGGTCCCCTCTCACCCAGGCTCCAGGACAAAGGCACCCACGCAGCAGCCTGGCTCTCCTGCTCCCACACCCTCAGGGACCTGCTGTTTCGACCCAGCACTCACAGGTGACATTGAGCTGGATGATTCTCTCCACAGTCACACCTACTGAGGGAAACTGCACCTGACAGGTGAGGTTGGTCCCATGGTCCTGGGGCCATGGGGTGAGGCTGAGCACAGAGGACAGGTGGGTCCTGGGGCCCAGGGAGGTGTGAGCAGCTGACATCCAGGAGAAGAGAGGGGGAGTGCCCTGCTCACAGGCCCAGGGCACAGAGCAGGTCAGGTTTGTGGGGCGGCCAGACTCCAGGATCCCTGGGATGAGGATGTCAGGTGTGTGCTTGAGGGCTGGTGAGGAGAAGGGGGACAGGGGATCAGGAGGGAGGGTCCTAAGTGCAGCCCTGAGAGAGGCCTCAGGCTTTGCTCCAGCTCCTCCCCCTGAGCCCCAACATGTTGTTCCCCCCTCCCCCTCCCAGGATGGGCCCATCCCAGCCCTGCCCTGGGGCCACTGTGAACTTCCCTGTGTCCTCTCCTGGAGCTTGTTGCTTACCCGTCACACGCAGGGTGAGCTGGTTCCTTTTGTATGAATATTGCACAGAATTTCCTCTCTCCACTCGAAAAAAGTAGATTCCTTCATCAGTCCTCCTGGCATCTCTGATGTGCAGGGAGCAGTTAAGGTTCCCAGGATCCCCAAGGAGGAGGAATCGGCCCTGGGTTTCCTCCTGCACTTCTCGATCTTGGTTGTTTGTGGCTGCAGGAGGATCTTGTAATTCCTTAGCCCCTTCCCGGAACCAGTAGCCGTATGTAGGGGGAGCATTATACCAGTAGAACTGTGGATACTGAAATGAGCAGGGCACAGAGACACACAGGCCCTCCTGCACCATCACGGACCTTTGTATTTTTATCTTGTATCTTCCATCCTGAGCCAGGGACCCTGCAGGGAAAGCAGGATCAGCAGCTGCCCTCACCCACCCACAGCCTTCCCCTCAGGCTCTCACCTGCCCACAGCAGGGCCAGTAGCAGCAGCAGCATTGCTGACAAGGAAGAGGTCTAGTTCCTGTGGGTGAAAAAGAATGAAGGCTGTGGGAGGGGGGCTGTGGGGAGACCACGGAAGTTGGGAGGAGCACGAGATCTGAGCTGTTTGCAAAAGAGGAACCTCAGGGCCAAAGTGTATCCTTCTCTGCACAGAGCTGGAAAACACGCAGAAGCCCAGAGACATACACCCAGAGAACAGCAGATTGGGAGCAGATCATGAGTCTTGTCCCCTTGGCAGCTCCTCTACAGCACCAGAGAAGGAGCAGGACCCCTGAGGAAAGACACATGAGTCTCCTAAGTGTCCTCCATCTGAGGGGCTGGTCATTTCCTGCCTGAGCAGGAGTCAGAGCCTCATCTGGGATCTGTGCTGGGTCCCACAGGGTGTAGGACTCCTAATGCTCCTGTGAAAGTCAGGGCAGAAGGGAAGTGGGGGCCCCTGTGAGAATTAGGCAGTGCTCATTCATTCACTCACTCACTCACTCACTCACTCATTCATTCACAAGCATTTGGTGAGCATGTAAGTAAGTGTCCGATGGCTGAAGACAAGAGGGGACCTGTGGACCTGGTCGGTGTCCCTGAGAAAGTACCCACCACAGACACCCCTTCCTCCCAACATAGGAAGGCTGTGGTCACTGGGGAAATGACCATGTTTCCTGCTCACATACTGGGTATTTTCTAAAAATACGAGTGTGGGGTGTTTTAAAAATCTCACATGCTGAGGAACTGCAATACTGTTTTCCAAAGCAGATGCACAGCTGTGCAGTAGAGAGCAAAGCAAAAGAGGTCAGTTTCCTTCTTATTCACTCCCATAGTTCTTCTTTCTTTTTCTTTTTTTTTTTTTTTTTAGTTTTTGATAATAGTCAACTTACAGTATCATGGGGAAACTTTCTTGTGTGATTTGACTTAAATTTATCTCATATTGGTAATGTTGAACATATTCTTATGTATTTGTTTATCATTTGTATGTCTTTATAGGAATGTCTATTCAAATAATTGAGCAAATTGTAAGCAGGGTTTTTTCTAGTTTTGTTGTTGTTAATGACTATTTTTCTACAGTGGGGTTTCTTTTTTGATTATTGCTTCATGTGAACATCTTGTGTATATTCTGGATTCAAGTCATCATGAAGTCTACATTGTAGGTATTTTTCTCCAAGTCTGTAACTTTTTCTTTAACTCTCTTAACAGCAGCTTTTTTAGTACAAGCTCCTGTTCCCCCAGATATGTGCCCCTCATGGGGTGACCACCTACTGCATCAGGATGTGGGAGAACAAGGCAAACTAGGTCTGGAGGCAGGATGGGGACATTCATGGAGGGCAGCAAGTCACATGGGCAGTGCAGAGGGTGAATGTTGGCCACCTGAAGGGAGCCTGGTACCTGCAAACATTACCTGATCAGAAAAACGGTCTTTCCTGATGGGATGGAGGTGAGGATATTGACCTGGAGAGGATCCTCCCTTGTCAGAGTTGGTGCCTGAATGTGGTCACACATGTCCTCTGAGAGAGACACAGCAGGTGACTTTGCACACAGAGCAGGATGAGGCAGTGTGGCCAGGGGACAGGGGACAGTGAGCCAGACACCAAACAAGGATGGCTGAGAGCCCCAGCCCCTAGGAATCACAATGGTGGACTCTCCACTTGAGTCTCTGAGGGTGTGAGTCCCACCCATCACTGGATTTCCACACATCAGAACTCATTTCTCATCATAGGGTTCAGGACATGAGACCTCAAGATGTGGCACCTAGTCTTTCTCTGTTCCAGGGGTCTCAGTTGAGAACTTAGAAGGGCAGAATGAGAAGATATTTTATTTCCTGCATGAACTTCTGGCCTCATGAACCAAGAGAATAAAACTTCACCAAAAAAGGCACCAAGTGTGTGGTAACTTTTAGCAACACAGGCAGGAATTCATGGGGAACCTCTGGGAAAAAGCAGAGAAGGAACCAAGAAAGGACCTCCATCACTGGATCCACTTCTCTGTCCCTCTCTGCAGACAAACTTCTCAGAGGGTTTTCTGGATCCTGGGATCCCATATCCCCTCCTCCAGTTCTCCCCTGATCCTGCTCCAATCACATCTTCACACCTTTCCCACCAACCACTGAAACCCAGTGATGATGTCTTTTCTTGTGTCTTCTCTTCTCTGTGGGCAGCCAGTGCCTGCCCTCCCTCACTGCTGTCACCCTCTCACACTGTCACACACGCCCCCATCTCCAGTCCTGACCACTTCCTTTTCTCCATCGTTCACACCAGCACTTTCGCTGATGTCCCCCGGTAGTCATGGGGTGGCTTCTCAGAATGAACATCCCCCTCAAAGCCCCTCTCTGGTCCCTGAAACACAGGCCCTCCCCTCTGTGGCTCAGTGCTGCAGTGTCTTCACTGATTTAAATTCTATCCTCTTGTGTCCAGCATGGCAGCTTCTGGATGACATGGATTTTGGTGCTGAGTTCACAGTTGCACCCCCAGTGTCTACAAGACCACACACAGTAGTGGTTCAGTTGTACTACTACAGAGACCATAAATAAACAAATAACTATTATTTTCTTCAAAATCACATAAGAATTACACACACATGTGAATATACAAGAATCTGAAGGGAAGAACATTTCTGCAGAAAGAACTGCTCATGCAAAATCTCAGAGTCACAAAGGCCGTGGCCTGGCTGGTGTGGAGATGGTGTGAGATTCTGGAAAAGGGTGGAATCCAGTGGAGAGTCCAGCAGGGCACAGGAGATGCCAGCCCTAAATCCAGCCTGTAGAATTTGTCCCTCATCCCCAGTCACAGAGAGGGAACATCGCTGATCGAACCATGCAGAACCTGGACTTTAGGTGTCTGCAAACACAATCGGGAAGTCTGGGTTGAGGACCAAGGTGGAGGCAGGACATTGATGGGTTCAGAGACCCAGGATGAGGCCCCAGGAATGACCAGGGTCAGGATTGGGAGGAGACAGGCATTGAGCTGAGCTGTGCTAAGGAGGAAGGGTGGACAATACTTAGAGATGTATTGAATCGCAAACAAGGAAGGGAGGGCACCGTGTCATCTGTGTGAGTAGGATCCTGTAAAGAAGTGGGTTTGTGGAGGATGATGGCAGCTCAGCTCTAACTGTGGTGAGCAGAGCAATCTCAGTGACCACCCTGGAGGTGGTGTCACTGGAACGTTGGATAGTGGGAGCCCTGGGTCACTCACTTGAGACATCAACCTGAGACAGTGTTTGCATTTTTTATGTCCCTTGTGGGCCTCGTCACATTCCTCCTGTGGTGCCTGATTCTGAGAGAAGAGACAAGGGTTTTCCAGTCTGGTTGCATCAGGGGGCAGTGGGCAGCAGACCCAACTCCCTGTTTTTTTTCTCACAGGACAGAGGGGAGAGTGAAGTGGGGGAGGGCAAGTCTCCCAGATTATCTTGAGCACAGTAGGTACCTGCCAGCCTGGACACTCATGATGGCTGTCCATGTGGGTCCTTACCAACCACCCCTTCACCTCCTGCCAGCAGTACCCCTGATTCATCAGTATCCCTGCCCCTGGTTCTGGACTCAGCCACATTCTCCTTACCCTTCCCACCCCTCCCTCCCCCCTGGGGCAGAGCTCACATGAGGACAATGAGGCAGAGCAGGAGGAGCAGGGTCTTGGCAGTGGCTTCCACAGTGGCCACCAGCACCACCACTGTCCTGGGCCCTGATTTTCCTGCAGGAAAGAGGGATGAGGAGGGAGTCACCTGCCCAATGGCAATCCTGTGTCCTTCAGCTTTCACTGGGAACCTGGGGGTCATCCTCAAGGCCTCCCTGCATCAATAGATTCAGGACTGCCTGAGCCTTTACCCTTCAAACTCCCCTGACACCCTGCACTGGGACAGAAAATAAAAGGCCCATGTTGGAATTCATCAAAACAAAACCTTGTGTTCGTTGATTAACATTATGGAAAAAGTGAAAAGCCAACCCATTTAATTGGAGAAATGTTTGCTAACGGTAGATCTGATAAGGCTTATTACACAGCACCTACGAAGAACTCTTACAGTCCTGGCTGGTGGCTCTAGTTGGTTAGAGTGTCATCCCAAAGTGCCGAGGTTGTGGGTTCGATCCCTGGTCAGGGCAGATACAAGAAGCAACCAAAGAATTCATAAGTAAATGTAACAACAAATAAATGTTTCTGTCTCCCTTTATTTCTCCCTTCCCTCACTCTATAATCGATTTACAACATAAATCTGAAACAAAAATATTCTTACAACTCAACAAGAGAAAGTCAAACAACCCCAATAAAAAAAATGGGTAAAGGACTTGAAAAAATTGTCTTCAGAGATGAATACAAATGGACATTAACTCCACAAGAAAATAAATGGCTTCATTGTTATTACATACTAATGCAAATCAAAAGTCCTCTGAAATGGCCCTTCACCCCCACTAGTGACCTATAATATTTTTAAAGGAGAATAACAATGCAGGTCATCATGGGGAGAAATTGGAAGGCTTATATTTTGCTTTGGGAACCTGACATGAAGCAGCCACCGTGGAGATCAGTCTGCAGTTTCTTCTAAACATGACACACAGAAACTACCATGTGACCCAGCAACTCCACTCCCAGGCATATGCCAAAAACACATGTGTTCCAACAAAAACAGCACAACCAGTATTGACAGCAGTGTTCTCACCATCAAAAACGGAAACACCCAAATATCTACCTGATGGACAAGCTGAACATGACACATCCATACAATGGAAAGTTATCCAATACCATATATACAGAAGATGTATACAGAATTATGCACCTCACTCTATATGATAGTATTAACCAGTGTCACCTCAGTAAGTTCAATGAAAAAGTAAAACAGTAAAGGAAAAAATAGGAATGAAGACATTAAAAACTATAGGACAAAAACTATACATGAGTCTGGGGGACTCATCAGGAGGAGGGTCAGGGGCCTGGGGGCGGGGGCAGCTCTGCATGTGGGAGGTGCCTTGTTCTCCTGCTGCAGCTGACAGGGGCTGGGAGAGTCCTTGGGACGGGGGGTGGCATGTGGGACAGCTGCTCACAGTGGCCATGGGGGAGGAGGAAGAAGAGGGACCACTCTGTTCTTAGGGTGCTGGCCACTGGGGTGAATCCAGGGTGAGGGAGACACCTGGCCCTGCCCTGACTTGGAAGAGGCTGTGCTCCCTGCAGCCCAGGATGGGCTCCTTCTTACCTGGGCTGTCTCCCCGGCTGATACCAAATGTTGGGTTCTGGGGGGCATCTGGGACAGGAAGAGAGGGTGGGATGGGGCGAGACACTTAAGTAACTCCCAACCTCAAAGATGACAGAAACACAAGAGGTACAGGGCTTTGCCCTCTGGGTCCCCTCTCAGCCAGGCTCCAGGACAAAGGCACCCACACAGCAGCCTGGCTCTTCTGCTCCCACACCCTCAGGGACCTGCTGTTCTGACCCAGCACTCACAGGTGACATTGAGCTGGATGGTTCTCTCCACAGTCACACCCACTGAGGGAAACTGCACCTGACAGGTGAGGTTTGTTCCTTGGTCCTGTGCCCGTGAGGTGAGGGTGAGCACAGAGGACAGGTGGGTCCTGGGGCCCAGGGAGGTGTGAGCAGCTGACGTCTAGGAAAAGGGGGGGATTGTGTCCTGCTCACAGGCCCAGGGCACAGAGCAGGTCAGGTTCGTGGGGCGGCCAGACTCCAGGATCCCTGGAATGAGATGTCAGGTGTGTGCTTGAGGGCTGGTGAGAAGGGGGGTCAGGGGATCAGGAGTGGGGGTCCCAGGTGCAGCCCTGAGAGAGGCCTCAGGCTTTGCTCCAGCTCCTCCCCCTGAGCCCCAACATGTTGTTCCCCCCTCCCCCTCCCAGGATGGGCCCATCCCAGCCCTGCCCTGGGGCCACTGTGAACTTCCCTGTGTCCTCTCCTGGAGCTTGTTGCTTACCCGTCACACGCAGGGTGAGCTGGTTCCTTTTGTATGAATATTGCACAGAATTTCCTCTCTCCACTCGAAAAAAGTAGATTCCTTCATCAGTCCTCCTGGTATCTCTGATGTGCAGGGAGCAGTTAAGGTTCCCAGGATCCCCAAGGAGGAGGAATTGGCCCTGGGTCTCCTCTTGCACTTGACGATCTCATTTGTTTGTGGCCAAAGGAGCATTTGAATTTGTATTATCTCCATCCAGGAACCAGTAGCCATAAATGGGGACATCTTTAAACCACTTGAACTGCTCATACTGAAATGAGCAGGGCACAGAGACACACAGGCCCTCCTGCACCATCATGGGCCCCTGTATTTTTATCTTGTATCTTCCATCCTGAGCCAGGGACCCTGTGGGAAAAGCAGGGTCAGCAGCTGCCCTCACCCACCCACAGCCTTCCCCTCAGGCTCTCACCTGCAGCAGCAGCAGCATCACTGACAAGTAGGGTGCCTGGTTCCTGTGGGTGAAAAAGAATGATGGTGGGGGGAGGGGGGCTGTGGGGAGACCACGGAAGCTGGGAGGAGCATGAGATCTTAACTGTTTACAAAAAAGGAACTTCAGAGCCAAAGTGTGTCCCTCTCTGTACAGAGCTGGAAAACACCCCGCCACCCAGAGACACTGGCCCCCTGCCCAGGGAAGAGCAGACAGGGAGCTGACACCAAGTCCTGCCCAGTTCCATGCTCCCCTGCAGCACCAGAGCAGGACCAGGACCTCTGAGCGCAGACACGTGAGTCTCCTAAGGATCCCCATCAGACGGGCTGGTCAAACCCCTGCCTGAGCAGGAGTCAGAGCCTCATCTGGGAGCCGTGCTGGGTCCCACAGGGTGTAGGACTCATAATGTTCCTGTGAGGGTCGGGGCAGAAGGGAAGTGGGGGTCCCTATGAGGAGAAGGCAGCATTCACTCATTCATTTATTCATTAATCATTCACTCACTCATTCATTCATTCACAAGCCCTTGGTGAGCATCTAAGTGTTGGATGGCTGAAGACAGACAAGAGGGGCCCTGTGGACCTGGTCAGGGTCCCTGAGAAAATCCCCAACACAGACACCCCTTCCTCCCAACACAGGAAGGCTGCAGTCACTGGGGAGTTGACCATGATTCCTGCTGACATAATGATTTTCTTTTACAAATACGAGTGTGGGGTGTTTTAAAAATGTTACATACTGAGGAACTCTAAGACTATTTTTCAAAGCAGATGCAGTTTTGCAGTGCAGAGGAAAGCAAAAGAGGTCAGTTTCCTTCTTATTCCCTCCCAGAGTTCTTCTTTTGTTTTTTTAGTTGTGGGTTTTTTTTTTTTTTTTTTTTTTTTTTTTTTTTTTTTTTTTTTTTTTTTTTTTTTTTTTTTTTTTTTTTTTTTTTGTAATAGTCAACTCACAGAATCATGGTGAAACTTCCTTGTGTGATTTAATTTAAATTTATCTCATACTGGTAATGTTGAACATATTTTCATGCATTTATTGACCTTTTGTATGTCTTTATAGGAATGACTATTCAAATAATTGAGCAAATTGTAAGTAGGATCCTTTCTGGTTTTTTGTTGTTGTTGTTAAGTGACTTTTTCTACAACAGAATTTTTTTTTCATTTTTTATATATATTTTATTGATTATGCTATTACAGTTGTCCCATTTCCCCCCCTTCACTGCCCTCCACCCTGCACACCCTCTCCCACCCACATTCCCCCCTTTAGATCATGTCCATGTGTCATAAGTTCTTTAGCTTCTACATTTCCCACACTATTCCTGCCCTCCCCCTGTCTATTTTCTACCCACCGTCTATGCTACTTGTTCTCTGTACCTTTTCCCCCTCTCTCCTCTTCCCACTCACCTGTTGCTAACCCTCCATGTGATCTCCATTTCTGTGATTCTGTTCCTGTTCTAGTGTTTGCTTAGTTTGCTTTTGTTTTTTTGTAAGTGTGGTTGTTAATAATTCTGAGTTTGCTGTCTTTTTACTGTACATGTTTTTTATCTTCTTTTTCTTAGATAAGTCCCTTTAACATTTCATATAATAAGGGCTTGGTGATGATGAGCTCCTTTAACTTGACATTATCTGAGAAGCACTTTATCTGCCCTTCCATTCTAAATGAAAGCTTCGCTGGATAGAGCAATCTTGGATGTAGGTCCTTGCCTTTCATGACTTGGAATACTACTTTGCATCCCCTTCTTGCCTGTAAGGTCTCTTTTGGGAGATCAGCTGACAGTCTGATGGGAAATCCTTCGTAGGTAACTGTCTCCTTATCTCTTGTTGCTTCTAGGATTCTCTCCTTCATTTTAATCTTGGCTAATGTAATTATGATGTTCCTTGGTGTGTTCCTCTTTAGGTCCAACTTCTTTGGGACTCTCTGAGCTTCCTGGACTTCCTGGAAGTCTATTTCCTTTGCCAGATTGGGGAAATTCTCCTTTATTATTTGTTCAAATAACTTTTCCACTTGTTGCTTTTCCTCTTCCTCTTCTGGTAACCCCTATAATTTGGATGTTGGGGTGTTTAAAGATGTCCTGGAGGTTCCTAAGCCTCTCCTCATTTTTTTGAATTCTTGTTTCTTCATTCTTTTCTCTTTGGTTGTTTGTTTCTTCCTTCTGGTCCACTCCATTGATTTGAGTCCCAGTTTTCCTTCCCATCACTATTGGTTCTCTGTACATTTTCCTTTATTTCACTTAGTGTAGCCTTCATTTGTTCATCTAATTTGCAACCAAATTCAACCAATTCTGTGAGCATCCTGATTACCAGTGCTTTGAACTGTGCATCTGATAGGTTAGCTATATCTTCTTCATTGTTTAGTAATAGTTTTTCTGGAGCTTTGATATGTTCTTTCATTTGGGCCATTTTTTTTTTGTTTGACACACCTGTTACATAGTGAGGGGCAGAGCCTTACTTGTTCACCAGGGTGGGTCAATGAAGTTGCTGTGTTGTGACGCTGTACTTGGGGCAAGGGTCAGAGAGGGAACAATGGCACTTGCTCTGCTCTCTGCTGGATTTCAGTCCCTTCCGCTGCTTCCCCCAAGCAAACTGGGTCCTTCTGGTACTGATTTCTGTGTGAGTGGGCTTGTGCACATTCTAGGGCCCTGTGGGTCTCTCCAATGAACTCTCCTGTGAGGCTGGGAGGCTCTCCTGGCACCTCAACACCCACAGGTGTTTTCAATGGGTGTTTTGAAGCTTTATTTCCCTATGCTGGGGCCCTGGGTTGTGAGGTCTGTCTCGTTCCCTGGTTTATCTGCACGAGAATGTGGGGCCGCCTGGTCTGCCAGCCGCCTTGTGTGCTGCACCCCTCCACAATCTGCTGCTTTTCTGGGATAGCCTGCTGCCACCCCCCGCCCAGGGTCTGCCTGCCACCGCTTTTTTTGCCACCACCTCTCTCCACCAGCCACCTGACTCCACCCCTTCTACCACTCTGGATGAATGTGTCTATTTTAACTCCTTGGCTGCTGGACTTCCATACAGTTCAATTTTCTTTCAGTACTGCTTTTTTTTGTTGTTGTTGTTTCTAAATTTTTATTTTTCTTATTTTGGTTGTGTGAGGTGGCACAGTGTGTCTTCCTACACCTCCATCTTGGCCAGAGGTCCCAGGATTTATTTTTTGAGTATTGCTTCACATGAATATCTTGGATATATTGTGTATTCAAGTCATTCAGGAAATCTATATTTATAGATATTTTTCTCCAAGTCTGTAACTTTTCCTTTAACTCTCTTAATAGTGGCTTTTGTAGAACAGCAAGCTCCTGTTCCCCAAGATATGTGCCCCTCCCAGGGTGAACCTCTAATGGATCTAGAGGTGGAAGAACCAAATTAAGCCTAGAGGTCATATGGGGACATTCATGGGGGCATCAGGTCACATGGGGAGTGCAGAGGGTGAATATTGGCCACCCAAAGAGAGCCTGCTACCTGAAAATGTTACCTGATGAAGAAAAGGGTCTTTGAAGATGGGCTGGAGGTGAAGATCTTGAGCTGGAGAGAATCTTCCCTTGTCAGGCTTGGTTCCTGAATGTGGTCACACATGTCCTCTGAGAGAGACAAAGCAGGTGACTTTCTGCATATGGAGCAGGATGAGGCAGTGTGGCCAGGTACAGGCTGCAGTGACCCAAACACCAACCAAGGACAGCTGGCAGCCCCAGCCCCTGGGCATCACAAAGGTGGACTCTCCCCATGAGTCTCTGAGGGCGTGAGTCCCACCAACCAATGGATTTCCACACATCAGAACTCATTTCACATCACAGGGTTCAGGACATGTGACCCCAAGGTGTGACACCTAGTCTTTCTCTGTTCCAGGGGCCTCAGCTGAGAACTTAGAAGGACACAGGGAAAGGATATTTTACTTCTTACATGAATTTGTAGCCCACAAATTTGAGAAAATAAAACTTCTTTATAAAAATGTCACTGTGTGTGGAGTAACTTGTTTCAATGGTCCTGGGAAAGCAACACAGGCAGGAATTCCCTGGGCACCTCTGGGAAAAAGCAGAGAAGGAATCCAGAAAAGTCCTCTTTCTCCAGATCTACTCCTCTCTTCTGCTTTGCAGACAAACTTCTGGAGGGTTTTCTGAACCCTGGGATCTCATATCCTCTCCTCCAGTTCTCCTCTGATCCTGCTCCAATCACATCTTCACACCTTTCCCACCAACCACTGAAACCCAGTGAAGATGTGTTTTCTTGTGTCTTCTCTTCTCTGTGGGCAGCCAGAGCCTGTCCTCCCTCACTGCTGTCACCACCTCACACTGACACACGAGCCCCCATCTCCAGTCTGGACTGCTTCCTCATTTCCATCGTTCACTTCAGCACTCTCGCTGATGCCCCCCAGTGGTCATGAGGTGGATTTTCAGAATGAACATCCCCCTAAAAAACCCTCTCTGGCCCCTGAAACACACACCCTCTGTTCCATGGCTCAGTGCTGTAGTATCTTCACTGATTTAAATTCTATCTTCTTGTGTCCAGAATAGCAGCTTGTGGATGACAGAGATTTTGATGATAGGTCCACAGTCGCATCCCCAGTGTCTACAACAATGCTGGCACACAGTAGATGTTCAGTTGTACTTGCTAGAGAGGATACAAATAAATGACTAGCCTACATACTTCATTGTTCACAATATACAAGTTTTACACACACACACACACACACACACACACACACACACACACACACACACAATGAGGTGACTTTTAACTGAGACCAAAAGATGATCAGCACTTGGAGATGTAGGAATCAGAAGGAGGGAAGGGCATTTCTGTAGAAGGAAATGCACGTGCAAATCTCAGAGTCACAAAGGCCATGGCCCAGCTGGGTGTGGAGATGGTGTGAGATTGTGGAAGAGGGTTGAATCCGGTGGAGATTCCAGCAGGGCACAGGCCACGCCAGCCCTGAATCCAGCCTGTAGGGTTTAACCCTCATCTGTGGCCACAGAGAGGAAATGTCGCTGTTCATCCCGTGCAGAACCTGGAGGATAGGTGTGTGCAAACACAGTCAGGAGGCCTGAGTTGAGGACAGAGATGGAGGCAGGACTTTGTTGGGTTCAGAGACCCAGGAAGAGATGAAACCACAGGAATGACCAGTGTCAGGATGGGGAGGAGATGGGCATTGAGCTGAGCTGTGCTAAGGAGGAAGGGTGGACAAGCCTTAGTGACTTATTGAATCACCAAGAAGGAAGGGAGGGCATCCCTGGCCCTGGCCCTGGCCCCAGCCCTGGACTCAGCCACATGCCCCTTTCCCTCCCTTCCCCTCCCTTCCCTGTGGGGCAGAGCTCACATGAGGATGACAAGGCAGAGCAGGAGGAGCAGAGTCTTAGCAGCTGCTTCCACAATGGTCACCAGCACAACCCCTGTCCCAGGCCCTGGTTTCCCTGCAGGAAAGAGGGATGAGGAGGTTGTCACCTGCCCAATGGCAATCCTGTGTCCTTCAGTTCCCTATGGAAACCTGGAGGTCATCCTCCAGGACTTCCTGCATCAATAGACTTGGGACCACCTGTGCCTTTACCCCTGAACCTGCTCTGACTCCCGGCTGTTGGACAGAAAATAAAAGACCTCAGTTGGAACTCATCAAAAGAAAACATTCTGTTCATTAATTAGCTTTATGGAGAAAGTGAAAAGCCAACCCATTTAATGGGGGAAATATTTCTAATCATAGATCTGATAAGCCTTATTATCCAGAACATATAAAGAACTCCTACAGTCCAGGCTGGTGGCTCAGTTGGTTAGAGCAGCATCCCGATGTGCCAACATTATGGGTTCAATCCCTGGTCAGGCACATACAAGAAGCTACCAATGGATGCATAAATAAGTGTAACAACAAATTGATGTTTCTCTTTCTGTCCCTTCCTCTCTCTGTGAAATCAATTTAGAAAACAACTCTTAAACAAAAAACATTCTTACAACTCAACAACAGAAAGTCAAACAACCCAATTAAAAACTGGGCAAAGAGTTGGATTGTTATAAAAAATTAATTTAAAAAAAGGGCAAAGGACTTGAAAAAAATTGTCTTCAGAGATAAATAAAAATGGACATTAACCCCACAAGAAAATAAATGGCTTTGTTGTTATTACACTCAAGTGCAAATCAAAGGTATGCTGAAATAGCCCTTCACCCCTACTAGTGACCTATAATATTTTTAAAGGAGAATAAAAATGCAGGTCATCATGGGGAGAAATTGGGAGGCTTATACTTTGCTTTGGGGAACCTGAAATGAAGCTGCCACCATGGAGATCAGTGTGCAGTTTCTTCTAAAAGTGACACACAGAAACTACCATGTGACCCAGCAACTCCACTCCCAGGCATATGCCCAAATCACATGTGTTCCAACAAAAAAAGCATAACCAATATTGACAACAGTGTTCTCATCGTCAAAAATGGAAACACCCAAATGTCTACCTACTGATGGATGGACTAGCTGAATGTGATACATCTGTACAATGGAGTGTTTGTAAATACTAGATGCAGAAGTTGTGTAATGGAATTGTCCACCTGAGCCTATGTAACTTTATTAAAAAATATCACCTCAATAAGTTGAATGAAAAAGTAAAAAAAGAAGGAAAAATAAGAATAAATATTAAAAACTAGGAGGGAAAGTAAACGTGAGCCTGGTGGACCCAAACCAACCACATGCTGAACAGGCCCCAGGCCCTGCATTGAGACCCCATCCCCTCTAGGCCCGGGGACCCCACGATGAGCCCCTGCACACCCCTGTCCTGGCAACAGCAGGACCAGACGGTTCAGGTTCCTGGTATCCTGAGGATGAAACCGAGAATAAGGTGGAGGTGAAATGGAGATCACATGGAGGGTTAGCAATAGGGGAGTGGGAGGAGGAGAGAGGGGGACAAGGTACAAAGAACAAGTAGCATAGACGGTGGGTAGAAAATAGGGGGAGGGCAAGAATAGTGTGGGAAATGTAGAAGCTAAAGAACTTATGACACATGGACATGAACCAAAGAGGGAATGTGGGTGGGAGGGGGTGTGCAGGGTGGAGGGGAATGAAGGGGAGAAAATGGGACAACTGTAATAGCATAATCAATAAAATACATATTTTTAAAAAGGTGGAGCTGCTGCGCTTTACCCCAGCTGAGCTGAGGTCATCGCTGGCCTGGACTAGCTCCTACCCCTTCCCCATCCTCTCTCTCACATCTCCCCAGCAGGGGCAGCCCACACACCAGCTGCCTAAGCTCACTTGGCACCGAGACATAGGGACGCCTGGGCGCCAGCAGGTGCAGCACTCAGAAGGTGAGATCCCCTCTGTCTGCAGCCCCTTCCCAGGGCAGTGCCACGCCCTCAGGGAGGGAGGATTCCCACCAGGGGGCCACGGTGAGGGCTGAGCTGGGGACAGTTAATATTAAGCCAATTAGATTGACAGCAGTGTGTGAGTCCCACACAGTCGCTGCCAGGGAGGAGGACCTCGCACCCGCAGGCCCCAGAGGGCTGCCCTCAGCAGCCGCCTGAACGAGTAGCTGACACGGGTGTGGGGTCTGCAGTGAGGGGTCTCCCGGTTCCCTGGGGGGACTGGACAGGCTTACCTGTGTGATTCTGCAGGCTGACAGGGAATTCAGTCAGCTCAGGATTTTGTAACCACATACCAAGGACTGGGCATTCCAAACAACAGAAATGTATTTAAGGCTGGGAAGTCCAAGTTTGTGTGTCAGCAGATTTGGTTCCTGCTGTGAGCCTGTCTCCTGCTTTGCTGGTGGCTGTCTTCTCCCTGTCCTCATGTGGCCTTTTTATTTTGCATGTGGGAAGAGGAAAGTGAGATTGCTTTCTCTTTCTTTTCTTACAAGGCCATTAATCTCAGGGGGCCACTCTCACGAACTCCTTTAATCTCAATTATTCTGAAATAACAATCATGTCACTTCAACATATGGATTTTGGGTGACCCAATTCAGTCCATAGCATTCAGGGTTCATGGGGTCCCCACATTCCATCCATCCATGTCCTTACTGTAGGCAGTTCCATACCTGCCACGTGCAGAGTCTTTCTTCTCTACCCCTTTGCAATAATCTCACTCCCCTTATTGCAAAATACCTTGTTTAAAAATCCTCACTTGAGGATATGATTTTATTGGAGAGAGACAGAGAGAGGGAGAGGGAGAGGGAGAGAGAAAGAGAGAGAGAGAGAGAGAGAGAGAGAGAGAGAGAGAGAGAGAGAGAGAGAGATGTTGATCAGTTGCCTCTCATATGCACCCCAAACCACGGATCAAAACCTAGGCATGTGCCCTGACCAGGAATGGAACCAGCAACCCTTTGGGGTAGGAGATGATGCTGCAACCAACTAAGCCACTTGCCAGGGCTTGACATAGCCTTTTGAATAAAGTCTCTCCTTTTCTAGTTCCAGATTTGTTTTTTACATGACAGACTGAAGGCTAAAGTCCAGCCTCCTCAGCTTGGCTGTGGAGCCCTTGGAAAGCAGACCCCAGACAGACATCCAGAGGCGTGACCCCACCTTGCCTCCTTTACCCCAGGTTCCAGCTATCACACATGGACTACTCCTGCCCAGACAGTGGCCAGGACCTCTCCCAGCCCCTTGCTTTGTGCCTGATGTCACCACTGCCTGGGATGCTTTCCCTCCTGTTTCTGCTTGGCCAACACCTGCTTTCCCCTCAAGGTGCATTTCCAGAGGGTTTCTCCTGAGATGTCTTTTCTCACTCCCTTTCTGGCCCTGAGGACAAAGGCTGGAGCTCTGGTCCTTGGACTCCCAGGCCATGGGGACCTCATCACACTGTGTTTTAATAGTTCACATGTTTCTGTGCCTTCCCCAAACCCCAAACCATAGACTTGAGCTCCCCTGAGGCAGGAACTCTAGCTTCTTCCTCTTACTGTTTCCGGTGTATAATGGACATGCAGTAAAAGTTTTGAGAACGAAGAAATGGGGAGAAATGTAGGAATTTCCCAATATTTCCTTCATGAATGTAATGTAAAGGAGCTGAAATGCAGTTTTGTTTTAAAATGAGCCAGAAGCGAAGGTTTCTCTGGTGACCTTGAAAAGAAGAACTGGAGAAAGTTTGTCAATCTGCTAAAGTGACTCTGTGAAGGCAGAGGCGGGAGACTCTATCCCTGTGGTTCATGTCCAAGGGGTTTACCACCCACAGACCTTTGGAAATGTCTGGAGATAGTATGGTTGTCAAAACAGGGCAGGGGAAGCTCCTGGTATCTTGTGGGAAGAGATCAAGGATGCTGCTTAACATCCCATAATGCACATGACAGCCCACCTCCACACAACCAAAACCCCTACTCAGCTACAAATGCCCCAACATCAACAGCACTGAGGTTGATAAATGTGGCCGAACCTTCTGCATGATGTAGGCCCAGCTCCCACTCAGAAATGTACAGGACCCAGGCCCACAGATAGGTTCTTTCGTGGGTAATCAGATTTGCCATATACCTAAGCTGTTTCGAGGTTTGCTCTTTGCTAAAAATCCCTCACCCTGCAAATGCTTACTGTAACTTCCTAAAATCCATGCTGAGCCTTGCAGGGGCCAGTGTGATGGACTCAACCACTTTTGCCTATTCACTTGCTAATATCCTTCTTCTGTGATGTAATGAGGGGCATTGGCACCTTTGTTGTAAACTGGGGATGGTGAAGGAGAACCATCTTGGAATGAGGAAATATTTAGAATAAAAGCCTGTCACAGCGGAGGCCACAGCTTTTGCTCCTCTTGAGAGAAAAGCCATGCTGTCATCCTATTTCCTCCACTGGACTTGGTAGTCTGTGTGTATGTTTTAATTCATCCACAATGATGCGGCCACTGCTGGCTGGTGTCCACCTCAGATAAACCATGCCTTAATCCAACCTGTGGGAAAGGGCAGAGGTGGAGGGGGTGGAAAGGCAATGAATGCAGCTTGTGTGAGGAGGTGATATTTGAGCTGGATCTCACAGGATAAGCATGTGCTGCAATGATGGCGAATGGGGACACTATGACAGGGAGGTGGAACCAGGTGAATTTAGTGTGGGGAGGGCAGAGGGGGCAGGAGGTGTTCAGGTGGTGGCAGGGATGTGGCTGAGGTGTGTGCGGGTTGGTGGCTGAGGGAGTGGAGTGATGATGGTGAGGTTGTGAATCTTTCTGAACAACTCCTTACTGAGTCGATACCTTGAAAGTGGCAGGTGGGGAAGGATGTCTAGCCAGGGGAGGAGCAGAGTTGCAGCTGAGTGTTAGAAAGTTCCCTGTTCTGCTGGATTTTTTTGTTTTGGTGTGGCTGGCATGAAGCAAACCACTTGAAGGAGCCACCCAGAGGGCGGGAAACAGAGAGTCTTAGCAAGCACATCCTTCTACCTGTGGCTCAGCCAGGTGGGAAGACAGTTATCATCCTGAGGGCAAACAATGCCTGAGATTGAACTGGAGAGGGGGAAAATGGAACAGAGAGAGGATCCCAGCGCAACGACTCCTGATTGTCGGCTCCCCCCAGATCCACCCACCTCCACACCTTTCCCCTCTTGGCCCCAAACTGGGACATAATTCCCTGGAGCCAGGTCCTTCTGAAGAATTGGGAGGCAGAAACCTGAGCTCGCCTAGGTACCCGGTTTCAGCACCACAGACAGCGGGAGCCTCCCTGTCTGAGTCTCCCTGGGGTTCAGTGTCTCCTGGTGGATTGAGCGCCCCCTGGAGTCCAGCCATCTACCAGACTCAGAGCCGAGTGGGAGGGGCTGGGTGAGGGTCTGGTGACCTTCCAGGTCAGTAATGCTGGTCATGGGTGTCAGGACCTCCGGGGTGCTGCCTTCCTCAAACGCAGCCTCTTTCCCTCTAGGGACATTAACTATGTACTGGATGCTGTGCGAACTCATTAGATGGGAATAACGAAGTCAGGCTCGGAGCATCATTGAGTGAGAGCATTCACCACTCAAGGTGGGGTCCTTATGACACTTTACAGCTGTTCCAAGACCTTAGAAGAAATCAGATTTTCTTTTAGCTTTTTATCTGTCCCCCAGCCAGCTGAATACTTCCAAGCATCCTTTCTATCTTTCCCCATCCGAGCTGATTAAACTCTTATAGTCCAGAACAAGCTTTCCCTTTTTCTGTTACCCCCCTCCCCCACCGAATTTCTCTCTGCAGCCTTCTGGTCTCTGCCCAGGTGGTCTCAGCTACCCCAAGTCTCGCAGCCCCACTTCTGCCCAGACACTTCCTGCAGTTTTGCACCCAGGCTGGCCTGTGCCTCAGAGTCAAAGAGTGACAAGAAGTATGGGCCCCGATAGGGCTGAGAACAGGAACTTCACGTCCTTCCAACCTTTCCTGCCATGTGCCTCTCCTTGTTATCCTCACTTAGCTCAGCAGTGCCCACATAAGGGCTGGCTTCCTGCTCCCCTATGGCCTCTCCAGCGTCTGCTACACCAGGAGGTCAGATTCCTCTTAGGTGACCCCTCATCTGAGTGCTCCAAACACCAGAATACAGCTCTCAGGCCACTCAACCCAAAGCCAGCATTTGACTGGATGCTGACTTCACTCCTGTTTTTCCTGGCAGGGCTGGGGTTCTGGAAAAGGAGGTATGAGAAAAACTTGAGTCCTTTGCTGTCCAGGACACAGGGAAGTTCCCGGACTCAGGCTCCAGAAAGAAAGGGCCAGATACAGGGATACCTCAACCCTTCTCCCCACCCCTAACCCACCTCTGCACATCAGAGAAGCAGTTTGAGGAGTGGGCCCTGACTTACACAGAAAAACAATCTCTTGTTCATCTCTCAGTCCTGGTCTTCCAGACTATTCCCTCTGGCTGTGAGTGAGTAGATACAAGGAGAAGGAAAACAGGATGTATGTAATTCTCTTGAGCAAAATTAAAGCAAAAATTTATGCAAAACTGCACTGCCTGTGCTTTTGCCTTTATGTAGACCTGTGAAGCCTGTCACTCAGCACATCCTCATCAGCTACTGTGCAGCTCATCACTGTGTGGGAAGCTAGTGTGCAGGGCTGGTGAGAGATGCACACTCCTGCCTCCAAGGACTCACTTTCCATTGTGGGGACTTAATGCACAGCCAAGGGAATTCATCTCAACGCTCTCTGCCCACCTCCAATCTGTCCTCCACAGAGAAGTCAGAGTAAACTCTAAAACCCAATGGTGTCATTTTTCTGCTTCCTCAGTTTATTTTTTTTTCCAATTGCCCCAATGGAAATAGACAGAATCCTTTAAGATGATCCCAGGGGTGCTACTCAGCTGCCTTATTTGTTACTAATGCTTAGAACACACCACAAACCGAAATGCCAACACATGCCCAGAGACACACACAAATTTGTTCATCTAGTCTTTCTAAAAAGTTTAGCCTCAGCCATTGTGGCTCAGTTGGTTGGAGCATTGTCTTATAGATCAAAAAACCACAGGTTCAATTCCCAGTCAGGGCTCATACACAGATTATGGGTTTGATCCCTGGTTGGGGCATGTATGAGAAGGCAGTCAATTGATGTTTCCTTCACACACATCTCTCTCTCTCTCTCTCTCTCTCTCTCTCTCTCTCTCTCTCTCTCTCTCTCTCTCTCATCAATGAGAAAAATGTCCTCTGGTGAGGATAAAAACTTTTTAAAATGTAACATCATGTCTCTCATGTAGATATAAAATAAACACGTGTTAAAGATTTTTATTGTGTTTAAAAACACAGAACATCTGATCTACCCTCATAACCCATTTTTAAGAGCCTAGTATTACCAACTATAGGCACTCTGTTGTACAGAGCTCCCTAGAAGTTTCTCATCTTGCATAACTGAAACTTCATACCCATTTCACAGCAGCTCCCATGTGATATAACTCATGAGTGAGAGAACCAGGCAGAAATGAGAGAAGCACAGATCTGTATGGAGCATGAGTGTTGAAGTGAACTTGGGAATGGATGTGACACTGGGTTGGTGGAGGATTCAAGCGATCCTCCAGCAGACAGAATGCCTGTGTGTGTCTGTGGACTTGAACTATTTGCACAGTTTCCAGTTATCTGTCATCTATGGCAGTGTAAAACAGCTCAAATACAATAGAAGGCCAGAATCAGATAACCCTAGAAGTGTGGGTGGTAAAGAATGCCCAGTTTCCCACCACAGATGGCCAGTCATCTCATTTTTGCCTAAATTTCCTTACAAGCATTAAAGTGAATACTTATTGATCACCTAATATGTACCGAGTATGTTTCTAAGCAGTGTGGTGGATTCAGCAGTAAGAGGAGGTACATGACCCTTCATGAAGGTTACATTCTAATGGCAGGAAAGACAAAGAATGAGTACATAGATCATATGTTATATGGATCGGTGATAAGGAGTCTGGAGAAAAACAAAGCAGGAAAGGTATATAGAAAATATGGAATGGGTTACATTCTTCATGAGATTATTGAGAAGCTGAGGTTTGAGTGTGTGCACATGAGCTTCACAGACACATGTGCACCTCAGATGTGTGCACACACAGAGATCACAGACACATGCACGATCACAGACACACACATACACACACACACAGATCCCCTACACCCATAGACACAGATACACCTCAACACATACACACAGACATACTCCCCAGACAGACACATGAAAAAAAGACAGGCACCACCAGATACACACACATACACCTTAGATACATACAGAGAGACCACACACACAGGTGCATGCACACAAACACATGTGCATAGGTACATACTTCACCTGCACACACAGACACAAACACCAGGCACAGAGACTGCAAACACAGACACACTTGTCCACAGACACACTTGTCCACAGACACACAACACAGACATGCACACAAAAACATATACACGCTTCAGATATACACACAGACACACCTGACACTCACAGACCACAAACACCCCCACACACACACACTTACATACAGAAACACATGCCATAAAGAAACACTTCCAAAGAACACACGCACACTCACAGAGACACATGACAGGTCTCAACTCCCTGGATCCTCACATGGAGCTTTGCTGGGGAAGATTCAGGTCTGATGCTCAGGCCAACCAGGCCCAACATCCTGGCAAGAGGGAAAGGTCAGGGATGCTCCTGACTCCAGGTCCCTCTCGGCCAACCACTGACTTTCCCTGTCATTCTTAGAAGACACTCCCTGCCCATTGTGTCACCATAACCCCCAGTCCCTAAGCCTGTGGTCCAGCAGTCCCTGTGGCCTCATCATCCCCCACTGGCCTGTGAGGGAACTACGCTGTGTCCACACTCAGACCAAGCACTTTGGGATGGGCAGGGAAGGTGGGAGCATCTCTCCACCTTTGGAGAGACTGAGACCTGAAGCCAGGGCAGGTGAGAAGGGAAGTGGACTCACCTGAAAGGAGTAAGGGGTAAAGAAGCAGGAGGAGAAGAGAAAGCAGGAAGGAGACACAGAAAAGAGGGAGGTGGAGGAGGGGGCAGTAGAGGGGAGAGAGGAGGGCAGGGGAGATGATGAGGAGAGAATAGGGGAGGGAGGGGAGAGGAGGAGGCGAATGGATGCTGAAGCAGAGATGCAGAAGGACTGACTGAAGCAAATGGGATGCAGCAGGACCCCCTCTCTGCCCCACCAGTGTTCCTGGTTCTGGTCCTGCTCTGTGAAATGAGGTGACTTGCCTCCAATACAACCTTGCTCAACTTCCAACCCCCAGCTTCACCTGTCCCATCCCCCACACCCATCCTCCCTCCTTCCTCAGGTTCCCCCCCCCTCCACCCTCCCCTTGTGTCAGCTCTGACCACCCAGACTGTGACTCTGTCCCTGCCCCCCACTCCAGGTCCAGCAGGGTCTGCCTCACCTCAACCCAGCCCCTCAAGAACACCCTGCTCCACAGATGGAGGAGGCACAGTGATGAGCCTCTCCAAGCCGAGGGAGCGGCCTGAGCAGTGCCCAAAGGGCTGGTACCGCCCTGGGGAGGGGAGGAGAGGGGGAAGGGGCTGAAGCTGCAGGCCTGCAGAGTGCAGAGCTGGTGGAGGAGGAACCAGAGGGGTTTCCTTGTGGGGTTTCCTTACGGGGTTTCCTCCCGTTACCAAGTCCTTCCCTTCCCTCACCTGCTCCCACACGCAGAGCGGCCCCGTCCTACAGAACCCCCGCCCCGTGTGGACCGTGTGCACTGTGAGCCAGGCCTGGACGCTCCCGACACTTTACTTGTAGGTGCACCTCCATCTTCTTGGCAACCGGCCCTGTTCCTTGACTCGGGCTGTCATAACACAGTGCCGCCACTAGGGGCGTAAACCACAGCAATTCAAAGTCTCACAGTTCAGGAGACAGAAGTTCAACATCAAGGTGTTGGTAGGAGTGGTCCCCTCTGAGGCCTCTCTGCTTGGCTTGCAGATGGTTCTTCCTCTGTGGTCTCTCCTCTGTGGGTGTCTGTGCCCTAAACTCTCCTTATAAGGACACCAGTCCTATTGGATGAGGGTTTACCCTAGTGACCTTATTCTATCTTAATCCCCCTATAAGACCCATCTCCAAAAACCAGTCACATTCAGCAGTAGTAGGGGCCACGCCATGAACAGATGAATATGGGGGTGACACAACTCAGCCCACAGCACCTTGTGAGCCTGGGCGTCCGACTGTGCACAGTGGGGTGAGGCCTTTACTGAGGCAGCACAGTGAGCATGAAGGAGCCAGGCTGGAGCCAGGGGCCGTCTGGCTCCACAGCCCCCACTCCTGACCCCACACTGGAGGCCTCCACTGAGAAAGCCCATGGCTGAGCTGGCCATCAGGGAATGCCCACCAAGGGCCAGACTCAGAGTGACCACTGAGTGTTGGGCAGAACCGGCAACTGCCCTTACCTAGGATTCTCCCACAGAGGACGAGGGTTGAGGACTGTGATACCTCTGTGTGACAGATGAGGAAACTGAGGCTTGGAGGGCAGAAGAGCCAGGCCCACCTGACTCCAAAGTCCAATGTGCTGGCACCTTGCTCTGAATCAACACCAGGGATCCCTGGACAGGGGGGCTCCAAACAGGCCAGCAAGCTGAGGACCATCTGTGGGGTCACAGGCTGCTGAGCCCCTGGGTGGCCTGGTCCCATAAACTCTGGCTATTCTCACCTGGGGGCTAACTGTCGACTGCCCAGAGCAACCAGGTTTCCTACACGTCCCGGCCTGTGCTCCCACCAACACACCCAAGACTACTGGAAGCTGGCATGGCCTAGGGCCCCTCTGCCTCCTCGGGTGTGAGGGTCACTCTCAGGGACAGGGACAAAGGCTGCCACAGTCTCCACTTTGACTCCATGTCTCTGAGGGAGTAGATGCTCTGGTGGCTGTGTGTTCATTCATTCCTCTGTCACCACCTGTCTCACCTGGAGGACTACGTCACATTTCATACGTCACATTTCATTCCGTTCTGTTCCCCTGTCAGACCCTCTGGAGACCCACTCTCAGGGTACTGATCCTGGGTATTGTACAGAAGCTGTGCCTGCTTTCCTGTGTGGACAGTAGTGCCAGAGGGACAGGCGAGGACAGGGAGTTGAGATGGCGTGGTAGGTCTTCCTCAGTGTGTGGGGACCCCATGGGGACTCCATCTGGAAGGTGGAAGTGCTTATTCTCCAAGGGCCAGGCCAGCTCCACCACCCAGGCTGCCCACTTCCTCCTCCCTGATCATCTCCTTTCTCCCCCCTGGCTTCCTGCTGGGGCTTCCTCTCAGTCTTGTGACACTGAGACCCTGACACTTACCCCAGAGATGTTGCTGCTGCTGCTGCTGGCCCTGCTGTGGGCAGGTGAGTGCCCCAGAGGAGAGCGTGTGGGCTGGGTTGGAGGCTGTGGCTGACCCTCCTGTCCCCACAGGGTCCCTGGCTCAGAATAGAAGATTCCGGCTGCAAGTACAGGGGTCCGTGATGGTACAGGAGGGCCAGTGCGTCTACGTGCCCTGCACTGTGACCTACCCCAAGATAGGCTGGACTGAGTTTGACCCAGCTCATGGTTACTGGTTCCAGGATGGGGCCGACATAGGCCTAGAAGCTCCTGTGGCTACAAACAACCCCAATTGTAAAGTGAGGAATGAGACCAGGGGCCGATTCCACCTCGTCGGGGACCCACGGACCTACAACTGCTCCCTATACATCAGAGATGCCCAGAAATGGGACACAGGGAAATACTTTTTCAGGGTGGAGAGAGGGTACTATGTGAAAGAGAACTACAAAAACAACATGCTCTCTGTTCGTGTGACAGGTAAGAAATGGGGTCAAAGTGAGGGTAATTGACTGGTTCCTGAGGGCTCCTGGGCTGGGAAAGAACCTGATTATTTTCATCCTGGGAAAGACTCAGGGGGACTGATGGGGACTGGACCCTGGGGCTGGCCTGGCACAGAGGCTGCAGTTAGGGGCACACTCAGGGACCCCACCTCCAGGGTCTTGGTCTTTGTCTCTGTCTTCTCCAGATCTGGTACCTGACATCCACATCCAGGGGACCCTGGAATCTGGCCACCCCCAGAACATTACCTGTACAGTGTCATGGGGCTGTGGGAGACAGACACCACCCATCTTCTCCTGGATGGGGGCCAACCTCACACCCCTGGGTCCTGGGACTCCCAACTCTTCAGTGCTCACCCTCACACCAGGGCCCCAACACCACGGTACCAACCTCACCTGTCAAGTGGCCTTGCCAGGTGGTGAGATCAGGGAGAGAACCATCCAGCTTAATGTGACCTGTGAGTACCCACCCTGTCAGTCCACCCATCCGTGGGGGTGGAGGGAGTTGTGGATGTAGGGCTGAACCATGGAAACAGGGCCGGGGAAGAAGGAAAGAGGAGACCCAATTTCACCCCCTTCCTGTGTATAAAGTTTGTGGGTGGAAAGGGCCTATGCCCACCTTTCTGCCACTGAAAAGGGAATAATTATGTCTGTCTGTCCAGATACGCTCTGGAACCTCACCATCATGTCCTGGATAGAAGGCACAGGTAGGGTGCATCTTCTCCTGTCTGGGGTAGTGGAAGTTGGTCTCCCTGTGCCCTTCAGAGCAGAGCTGGAATTTCAGAACTCAGGTGGGAGGCAGACTTGGGCCAGGTGAGAGTACAGCAGATATGAGAGGTCCCCTACTCACTCCTCCTCGGCGTACAAACTGGCCTCCCCCACAATGACCCCCTCATGGGACACTGCATGAGGTTCTCAGATGTACAGCACTGAGGTAAGACGTTCATGGAACTTACAAAGGGATGAGTTTAGGTTGCCCTGGCACCATCCATAGTTATTACAATATCATTCACTATATTCCCTCTGCTGTACTTTACATCCCATGACTATTTTTATAATGGGCAATTTGTAGTATTTTTTAAATCTCCCTTAATTTCTTCTAGTACCCTCATGTAAACACTCCCAACATGGCCTCTCAGTTTGGCCTCACAGGACTACTTGCTTCTCTGGGAGCAGGCGGGGCCATGCCACACCCTGGTGGTAGTTGTGCTCTGTGACATCCTCCCACAATGTCCTCCACACCAGCACCATCACCTGGCCAGCTCCCACCCCTTCTCATGCTCTGCTTAAGCCTCTCCTCCTCCAGGAAGCCCTCCCTGACCTGCCAGTCTCATTCAAGCCTCATCCTCAGGGCTCCCTCAATGCAGTTAACCATTCATCATAGTACAGCTTACTGCTCTGTGAGAACCTGCTTTTGGGGTGTCTTGTACATAAGACTGTGAGACACATCTGAATTGGGCAGGTCATAGTGTACCACTGTTGACAGACATAAATGACAAGATTCATACAGAGAAATCTGTGGTCTGGCTTGGCACCGGGGCAGCCAAGGCATGAGGCTTCGGGACCAGGAAGGTCCAGCCAGACACTCAGCAGCCTCTTGAAGAGGCTGTAATGCCTGCTCCTAGCCCTGTTCCCTCAGGACTGAGCTCACATGGTAGAGCCCATGGGATTATGGAAGAGAGGAAACTGATGTACATAATCTAAGGAGGGGAGAGAGGGAGAGAGAGAGAGAGAGAGAGAGCACAGAGATGATGAGAGAGACAGAGACAGAGGGAAATATAGAAACGAAAAGAGAGACATATAGATGAAGAGGAAGACTGAGAGGGAGAGCCAGGGAGATGAAGAGAGAGGCAGAGCCACAGAGAGGCAGGGACGTACAGGCGGGAAGAGAGGGAGGCCTAACCACAGCTGGGCCTTGACTCTCTCTCTGTCTTGCCAGTATCTGAAGTTCTGGACAATGGCTCATCTCTACACGTCCAGGAGGGCAAGTCCCTGTGCCTGGTGTGTAAAGCCAACAGCAACCCTCCCACCAGTATGAGGTGGACCCGGGGAAGCCTGACCCTGGAGTCCACGGACCCAGGGGTCCTGAAGCTGCCCCAGGTGCAACTGGAGGACCATGGGAAATATGTCTGCCGAGCTCAGCAGCACAACTCAGCCTCTCTGGAAGCCTCCGTGACCCTCAGTGTGAAGAGTGAGTGGGAACACACCTGGGGGCAGGGCCCTGGGGTCTTGGGGAGGAGAGAGGCTCCTCTGATCCCTTCACTGTTTCTCCCCACAGACCCCCCACAGCTGCAGGGACCTTCCTGCTCCTGGGAGGATGAGGGTCTGAGCTGCAGCTGCTCTTCCCGAGCCCAGCCAGCCCCCTCACTGCACTGGTGGCTGGGGGAGGTGCTGCTGGAGGGGAACCACAGCAACGTCTCCCACATGGTCACCTCCCACTCAGCGGGGCCCTGGGCCAACAGCTCCCTGAACATCCATGGGGAGCTGACGTCCAACCTCAGGCTCAGCTGTGAGGCCCAGAACGCCCATGGGAAGGAGACAGTGACTGTCCTGCTGCTGCCAGGTCAGGGTGTCAGGGGTGAAGCCCAGGGAGAGGGCGAACAGGCCTGGACGCTAGAAGACACTGAGTAGGAGGGAAAGTGGCCTGACTCTGGGCAAAGGGGCACTGGAGTCCGGGCCCCTGAAACATTGGCTGAGGAGGGGGCTGGGAGACCTGGAGGCTGCTGTCATATAAAGGGGTGGGGGACAAAGGAGTCCTGGATGGGAGTAGGCACACTGGTCAGCATGGATACGAGAAGGCGCGGTGCTCAGATGCCTGCTTAGGGAAACAGGAGCTCACTCCAGGTGTCTCACCTCTGCAGGGAGACCAGGACATAGGACAGGAGTGATTCAGGCAGCTGTTGGTGGAGCTGGTGCCACAGCCCTGCTGGCCATCTGCCTTGGCCTGATCATGTGAGTGGGTGGTGGCCCTAGGCTGGGCAAAGGCCTCAGGAGGTGGAGGTGGTGGTGTGTGGGGGCAGGGACACAAAGACTCTCCAAACCTGAGAGACCAGAGCCCTGATGAGGCGATAAATTCGATAAATCCTGGAAGAGGTGCCACAAGTTGAGGCAGAGACAGGAAGTCAGCCTCCTGACACCTTGGCCAGGTGCACTGTGTTCCCAACACCTGGCTCCTGCTGTCTGGGAGGAGGGACATGTGTTCCTGTCCTGGTCCCTGCAGCCAGACAGCAGCCTCCACACCTGCCTCAGTAAGCCCTGCCAGGCCCCTGAGCGCGAGCCTGCTGGGCTGAAAGGACCTGTCTCTCTCCTCAGACTGAGGATCTGCAGGAAGAAACAGGCACAGAAGGCAGAGAGCCAGGAAGGCATCTTCCAGGTAAGTGCTGGGGACCACGTTCCACCCAGTGTCTCTGTGGTGTACACAGGAGCTCCTCGTCTCCCCGAAAACTTGGCCCGCCCCCAGTTTCCTGGCACAGCCCCTCAGATCTGAGAACTGTCTTCTCCCACATTCCCAAGAGCCCATCATTGGCCAAGTCCTGTCTCATTTCCTTTGTAGCAACACCCTTCTCCTTTGCTTCCTGTCCAGCAGGGCCCCCAACCAGTTCCCAGGGTCCCTGACTCCACCACTCCTCCCCGAATATTCCCCCAACAGCGTCCTGCTCCCACCATTAACATCAGTGAGTCCAAGAGAAATACCATATGAACAATGTTTATAACTTACAACTTTCTAGGAGTGGTGTCGAAAAAGTAGGAAGGAACATGAGATCAGCTTTCTTATCTGTAAAATGGGATAACAGTTATATCCATGGGGAGAGGTCATAAGGATTATGTGGGATTAGTAATAAGAACAAGCTTTTATGATTAAAATTTGTTAATGGTACAAATGGATAAATGAGTGAGTGAGCGAGGGAGTGAATCCTCAGGAAATGGGTGTGAAAAGGACAAACGAATAAGACCTTCAAGCCCCAAGTGCCCATCTCCAGACCCCAAACCTAGCTGGGATGCCCCTCTCTCCTCCCACTCAGGGTCACCTGAACGCACCCTCCTCCCACCACCTGCCCCCAGCGCTGGCCGCCTCCCCCTCTGAGCATGAGCTCCATTATGCTGCTCTCAGTTTCCACAACATGAAACCACACAACCCTCAGGCCCAGGAGACCCCGTACTCTGAAATCAAGATCCGGAAATGATGATCCTCCCCCACCTGCAGGAGCTGGCTAGAGCCCAGAAAAAGCATCTCTGAAAAGAAAGGTGTGTCAGGGTCCAATTCTTAAACAGTTAATAGCCCTCCGAGCCAAAGGTCAAGAATGGAAACATGAAGTTCCTTGGAGAGGCTGAAGTGGCAGAGATTCCTGGGTTTGAATCCAGGCTCTGCTACTTCCTGAGGGTGTTACAGCAGGCAAGTCACTTTACCTCTATGTGCCTCAGTTTCCTGCTCTGTCACATGGGGGATAATTTGATGACCTACATTGTTAAGTGAGAAAACATGCACCTTTGGGGTTAAGGACATTGTTATGTACTGAGTTCACCTCAGGATAGAGAGAGATGTCAGTTTGGACTCTACCTCTATCTTCTGTTTGGTTGATGATTTTTAAGAACATGTGTTATCTTCATTGGGTGGAGGGAAACTTGCATTATTTTAAAATATTTCTATTTCTAAATGTAGCTCCTTGGCAGGAGAAGATATTTCCCAATACATGTATGTAGCAAAAGGTTCATCCAGAGCAAATAAAGACTGTGTAAAGATCTTCCAAAAATCAATGAGAAAAGGCAGACAACCTAAGAGAAAAAATGGGATGTTCTAAGGGCCAAGAAGCACATAGAAAGGCGGCAGGCTTCAGCACTGGTCAGGGAGCAGCATATAGAAACTGCGGTGCTCTACCATCACACAGCCACCGCACCAGCGAGAATAATAAAAAGAATATAAAAAATACCAGGTGTTGAGAACATTGCACTGAGTGAGAAAAGAGCCAGTCACAGAAAGACAGGTACTGTGATCTCAGCTACACCCTGTATCTGCAGCCGTTAAACTCTGAGAAACAGAGGGCACAGGGCCCCTGGGGAGGGAACATAGGAAGTTTCTACAGTTTCAGTTTTGCAAGAAGATGTTCTGGAGAATCATGGACAACCACTTGAGTATACTCAACACCACTGTGCTGTGCACTTAAAAATAGTGAAGGATTGTGGTTTTAACTACAATAAAGAAAAGTAACAAATAGTGGTTACTGAGGGCTTAAGATTGGGGGACTGGGTGGGCTGTTTGTGTTTAATGGGTACAGAATTTCAGTTCAGGATGAGGAAGAAGTTCTGGAGGTGGACAGTGGTGATGGCTGTACAAAGTGAGTGTACTGAAGGCCACTAACCTGCACGCTTAAAAATAGCTAAAGAGTAAGTTTTATGTCGTGTATGCCTTATAGCAATAAAAAAATTTTGAAAGACAATTAAGTGTTGGTTGGCCTGTGCAATCACTGGAACTCGGAGACACGCTGGTGGGAAAGAGAACTGGGACAACCTCTTGGGAAACACTGAGCATACGAACCAGCAGTTCCACCCCGGGGGGCAGACCTAATGCAGATGTGTGCAAATGCCCCTGAAACGTGTACCTGGAGGTCCCCAGCAGCACTCCCTGGGGGCTGAGCAATGCAACCTCCCCAATTCCCATCAACAGGTCCATATATTGCAGATTATTTACACAGTGGAAGAAGCAAAGAACAACTTTGCACGGTGTGTGTGAATCCTACCAACATTATGTTGAGGAAGAGAACCCAGACATGAAGAGTATGTGCTGTGTGATACCATTGACATGAGGTTCAGAAGCAGACAAAACTCATCCTTGGGCCCTGGCTGGTGTGGCTCAGTGGATTGAGAGCTGGCCTGTGAACCAAAGGGTCGCCAGTTTGATTCCCAGTCAGGGCACATGCCTGGATTGCAGGCCAGGTCCCCAGTAGGGGGGTGCACAAGAAGCAACCACACACTGATGTTTCTCTCCTTCTCTTTCTCCCTCCCTTCCCCTCTCTAAAAAAAAAAACCTTAAATAAATATTATATTTTTTAAAAAAAGGGATGACACACTAATACATGCTTCAACATGGATGAACCTCAGATACATGCTACATGAAAGACACCAGGCACAAAACATCACATATTGTGTCATTCTGTTAACACAAAACATTCCAAATAGATTAACCTATAGAGACAGAATGCAGATTAAGGGCAGCCAGGAGCTTCAGGGAAGACTCAACTGGGAACGACTGATTCAGGGGTATGGGGTTTCTGTTTCGGTGATGGAAACTGTTTTGGGGCAAGACAGAGGTGGCGGTTACACAACATTGTGAATGTGCTAAATGCCACTAAATTGTTCACTTTGGAAATGATTAGTTTCCCCTTTATTAAGAAAACATCATTTAAACTCTTCAACTCATCCCCCCAGGATTTGGGTATAGCCAGCGCCCAGTGCACAGTGAGCCTCAGGAATGGTCAGCTCCAGGTGGCTAGTCAAAGTGCCCTCAGCCATGCGCTGCCCAGGTCATCATTCAAGTCCCTAAATGACCTCTTGGTGTCAAGTCATAAACGAGCAATCACAGACTTTCCATTTGCTCCCTGACCAAGTGGGTATTCCTATGGTTACCAGAAAGGCTACCAGAAGGTGGCAAATAAGTAGAAAGCCTCTTTCAAGGACTTATGGCCAAGGTTTTGTCTCACCCCTCCCACATGGTCCATTCCCACAAGTCACCAAGTCCCTGTTCTGGACTCCGTTCCATCCCATCCAGCCTGTTGCCAATATCAGCAGCACAGGGAGCTTCTCACACTAAGCTCCAACTCTCCCCCTCCTCTCTGGCTAAACATCCTTCCCCACCTGCCACTTTCAAGGTATCGACTCAGTAAGAAGTTGTTCAGGAAGATTCACAACCTCACCATCATCACTCCACTCCCTCAGCCACCAACCCGCACACACCTCAGCCACATCCCTGCCACCACCTGAACACCTCCTGCCCCCTCTGCCCTCCCCACACTGAATTCACCTGGTTCCACCTCCCTGTCATAGTGTCCCCATTCGCCATCATTGCAGCACATGCTTATCCTGTGAGATCCAGCTCAAATATCACCTCCTCACACAAGTTGTGTTCCCTGAATTTCCACCCCCTCCACCCCTGCCCTTTCCCACAGATAGGATTAGGGTCATGGTTTATCAACCTCAGTGCTGTTGATATTGGGGTGTTTGTAGCTGAGTGAGGCTTTTTTGTTACTTGGGGGTGGACTGTCCTGTGAATTATAGGATGTTAAGCAGCATCCTTGATCTCTGCCCACGAGATGCCAGGAGCTTCCCCTGCCCTGTTTTGACGACCACAGTATCTCCAGACATTTCCAAATGTCTGTGGGTGGTGAACCTCCCCAATGAGAACCATGGGGTGAGAGTCTCCCGCCTCTGCCTTCACAGAGTCACTTTGGGCAGATTGACAAACTTTCTCCAGTTCTTCTTTTCAAGGTCACCAGAGAAACCTTTGCTCCTAGCTCATTTCATAACTGAAGTGCATTTCAGCTCCTTTGCATCACATTCATGACGGAACATTGGGAAATCCCTACACTTCTCCCCATTTCTTCGTTCTCAAAACTTTTACTGCATGTCCTTTATACACCGGAAACAGTAAGAGGAAGAAGATAGAGTTCCTACCTCAGGGAGGCTCAAGTTCATGGTTTGAGGTTTGGGGAAGGCACAGAAACATGTAAACTATTAAAACACAGTGTGATGAGGTCCCCATGGCCTGGGAGTCCAAGGACCAGGGCTCCAGCCTTTGCTCTCAGGAGTGGAAAGGGAGTGAGAAAAGGCATCTCAGGAGAAACCCCTCTGGAGATGCACCTTGAGGGGAAAGCAGGCGTTGGCCAAGCAGAGACAGGAGGGAAAGCATCCCAGGCAGTGGTGACATCAGGCACAAAGCAAGGGGCTGGGAGAGGTCCTGGCCACTGTCTGGGCAGGAGCAGACCATGTGTGATAGCTGGAACCTGGGGTAAAGGAGGCAAGGTGGGGTCACGCCCCTGGATGTCTGTCTGGGGTCTGCTCTCCAAGGGCTCCATAGCCAAGCTGAGGAAGCTGGACTTCAGCCTTTAGTCTGTCATGTAAAAAACAAATCTGGAACTAGATAAAGAGACTTTATTCAAAAGGCTATGGCAAGCCCTGGCAAGTGGCTTAGTTGGTTGCAGCATCATCTCCTACCCCAAAGAGTTGTCGGTTCAATTCCTGGTCAGGGCACATGCCTAGGTTACAGTTTTAATCCCTGGTTGGGATGCATATGGGAGACAACTGATAGATGTTTCCCTCTCCCTCTCTCAAATCAATAAAAACATATCCTCAGGTGAGGATTTTTAAACAAGGTATTTTGCAATAAGGAGAATAAGATTATTGCAAGGAGGGTGGAAACTATTACCATAAGGGAAGAAAGACTCCTTTTGTCACAAAACAAGTCCTAATAAATTTTGAAAGCTGGATATCATCTCTTTACGTCACAGTGAAATGAAGCTGGAAAACTACAATGGGGAAATTTGAAACCTCACAAATATATGAGAAGCAAACAACATGCATTTAATCAACTAGTGAATCAAAGGATAAGTCACAAGAAACATTAGAAAATACCTGAGGATGGCTGGGCTGGGGTCAGGTGGGGGAGTGGTGGTGGTGGGGGGATGGAGACAACTGTACTTGATCTATAATTTTAAAAAAATGTTAAAAACAAAAATATGCCCTGGCTGGTGTAGCTCAGTGGATTGAGCACAAGCCTGTGAACCAAAGGATCAAGGTTCAATTCCCAGTCAGGGCACATTCCTGGGTTGCAGGCCAGTTCCCGGTGGGGGACGCACGAGAGGCAACCATACATTGATATTTCTCTCCCTCTCTCTTTCTCTCCTTCCCTTCCCCTCTAAAAGATAAATAAATAAAATGTTAAAAAATACCTTGAGATAAGTGAAAACCAAAACACAGCATGCTGAAGTCTATGGAGTGCAGTGAATGTGCTAAGAAGGAAATTGATAACTGTAAATATTTACCTTCAAAAAGATTTGACTTCCAGTCAAGATGGAGCAGAGGTAAATGTGGTACTTACATCCTCCCACAACCATGTCAAATGACAGGACAACCATCATTCAGAACCTCCTGAAATCTGGCTGAACTGAAGTCCTACAACTGGGAATTTAGAGAAGAAGCCACATTGAAACTGGTAGGAGAGGCAGAGATGTGGAAAGGGCTGGTCCCACACCCATGTGTGGCAGAAAAAAATTAGGAGGGATATGTCAGCTGTGGGTGTTCCTCCTGAGGAGTAAGGGGGTCCCAGCCCCAACTAGACCCCTCCAAGCCCAGGGTTCCAGTGCTGGGAAAAGAAGTTTCCATAACTTCTGGCTATAAAAACCAGCAGGAATTGAGGCTGAGTGAGATGGAGGGCTGCTGAAGTCCCAGGCAGTCCCCGTTAAAGGGCTCTGCTCAGAAACTTACTCAGACTCACTTCCTCTGAGCTCCAGCCCTGGGGCAGCAGCTCAAAAGGCACCAGGGACTTGTGGGAACTGAAGTGTCTGGCATCTGTGAAAGATGAGGGGCAGCTTTCTCCTAGACATAAGAGCTAGCAGATGCCACTTTTCCTTTGATGAGCCCTCCCCTACAGAGACAACAGGTAGATGTCATATCTAAGTCTCCATCAACCTGGCTATCACTGTCTGCCCCACTCTGATGATTCCCTGAGATTCCACTCTATCCAACTTGCAGGCTCATTCAAGCTCTTTCCAGTGCCTTTTCTATACAAATAGCCTATCTTGGCTTATGCTTTAGACTTTTCTAAAATCTCTCAGACAAGTGGCACCTGGCCCCAGCATGTCCCATACCCCTTGCTAAGTGACTCCAGACCCAGAACTACAAATAGCCAGCCATGGTTCGCAGCCTGGCCTCTCCTGGGCATCTCCAAGCCAGATGCAAGTAGCAGGCAGCTTCAGATCACTTTGTAGCTTAAGTGGGTGGCCCTGTGCAAAACACAGGTGGCAGCTCACCTTGGTCTGCCCCTCCCAGGAGGCCCCAAGGCCAGAGCACCAGGCAGACAACTTTAGACCATGTTGGAACAGCACCCAACTATATCCATAGTGACACACTCAAGGGACAGACTCAGCAGACAGTGAAGTAACTCCTCCTCTGTTGGGTGGGCCCCTGCACAGCTGATCTTCCATGGTGGTCAGTGGTCTCAGCTAGTCCTTGCAACTGATTAGCCTGGGGGTAAGTCCCTCACATTGATGTGCCAACAACAATCAAGACTAAACTACAACAGGAGGCTGTACACAGCCTACATGGGGTGAAGGGGGCTGCAACTGAGGTGCCCAGCTTGGGTGATCAGAGAGGGTTTAGCATTAGGACCTACAGAACACCTACTACATTAGGCCATTCTACCAACCCCAGGAGACACAGCAGCTCTACTTAATACACAGAAACAAACACTGAAAGGCTGCCAAAATGAGGAGACAGAAAAACACGTCACAACTAAAACAACAGAACAAAACTCCAGAAAAAAAAAATTAAACAAAATGGAGACAAGCAACCTACTAGGTGTGGAGTCCAAAACACTGCTTATAAGAATATTCAATGAACTTAGGGAAAGAATAGTTGAATTTAGAGAGAACTTCATGAAGTACACACTAACAGAAATGAAGAATAATTAACAGGGAATCAAGAGTAGAGTAGATGAAACTGGGTATCAAATCAGTGATTTGAAATATAAGGAAGCAAAAAAACACCCAATCAGAACAGCAAAAAGAGGAGAGAATTTAAAAAAATGAAAGATAATGTAAGGAGCCTCTAGAACAACTTCAAGCGTACCAACATTTGCAGCATGGGAGTGCCTGAAGGAGAAGGGAGAGAGTAAGGAATTGAAAACCTATGTGAAAAAATAAGACAGGAGACTTCTCTAACCTAGTGAAGGAAGTAGACATACAAGTCCAGGAAGCATACAGAGTCCTAAGCAAGATAAATCTAAAGAAGCCCATACCAAGACACAGCATAATAAAAATACCAAATGTTAAAAGACAAAGAGAAGCTTTAAAGCAGCAAGAGAAAAGCAATTAGTTACCTACAAGGGAGCTCCCATAAGACCATCAGCTGATTTCTCAACAGAAACTTTGTAGGCTAGAAGGGATAGGCAATAAATAGTCAAAGTGATGAAAAGCAGTGACTTACAATTAAGATTATTCTACCCAGCAAAGCCATCATTTAGAATCAAAGGACATATAAAGAGCTTCCCAGGCAAAGAAAAGCTAGAAGGAATTCATCACCACCAAACCAGTATTACATGAAATGTTAAGGGTATTCTTTAAACAGCAGAAGAAAAAAAGATAAAATATATGAACAATAAAGTGGCAATAAATACAAATCTATCAACCAATGAATCTTTAAAAAAAATAAATGAAGAAGCAGAACAGAAATAGACTCATAGATAGAGAACATTTTGAAGGTTGCTAGATGGGAGGGGGTTGGAGACCAGGTGAAAAAATTGAAGAGTTTAAGAAGTACAAATTAGCTGTTACAGAATAGTCATGGGATATAAAGTATAGCATATGGAATATAGTCAATAATATTGTAATAACTATGCATAGTGTCAGGTGGGTACTAGATTTATCAGGATGATCACTTCATAAGTTATGTAAGGTCTAATCACTGGGTTTACACCTGACACTAATATAATATTGTGTGTCAAGTGTAATTGAAAAATTTTTAAAAAGGATCTAAATTTAAAAAGAGAAATAATGGAACCACCTAACTTTACATGTTAACTTTACATATTAAGAAACTAAGAAAAGACTGTAATAGAACAACAGTAAAATATTTATTTTTAAAAAATAAACTAAGAAAAGAAAAAAAATAAACCCAACACAAGTAGAAGGAAGGCAACAATAAAGATTAGAATGGAAGTAAATGACAGATAATAGAAAAACAATAGAGAAACTTAACAACACCAAAAGTTGGTTCTTTGATACAAAATTGATAAACATTTAGCTAGATCAACTAAGAAAGAGAAAAATCTCATTTAAAAAATCAAAATGAAAGTAAAGGTAAATCATATGTTACTATTGATTCTACAAAAATAAAAAAGATTATAAGGGAGTACTATGAACAACTGTACTGCACATCCAAATTGCATCACCTAGATGAATGGACAAACTCCTAGAAACACACAATCTACCAAGACTGAATCATGAAGAAATAGAAAACCTAAATAGACCTATAACTAGAAAGAATATTGAATCAGTTATCAAAAAACTCCCAATAAAAAAAAAGCCCAGGGCCAGATGGTTTCATGAGTGAATTTAACCAAACATTCAGAGAATTAACACCAAGCATCCTCAAACTCTTCCCAAAACTTGAAGAGGAAACATTTCATAACTCATTCTAGGGGATCAACATTACCCTGACACCAAAACCAGATCAAGACACTACAAGACAATCAAATGACAGAGCAATATCCCTTGGATATAACACCAAAACACAGACAACAAAAGAAAAAAATAGCTAAATTAGACTTCATCAAAATTAAAAACTTTTGTGCATCTAATGACACTATCAACATAGTAAGAAGACAACCCACAGAATGGGAGAAAATATTTTCAAAACATGGTAAAGGATTAACATCCACAATATATAAAGAACTCCTACAACTTAATAACAAATACAAATTACCTAATTTTTTAAATGAAAAAATGACTTGAATAGACATTTCTACAATGAGGATAAACAAATTGGCAGTAAACACATGAAAAGAGACTCAACATCACTTGTCAATAAAATACTAATCAAAACCATGTGAAATAACATTTCATACTCATTAGGATGGCTGTTATTTTAAAACAGAGAAAATTAAAAGGCTGATGTAAAATTGGGACCCTTGTGTATTGCTGGTAAAAGTGTAAAATGCTGCAGGCACTGTGGAAAACAGCATGGAATTTCTTTTAAAAAATTGAACATAGAATTACCATATGATCCAACAATTCCACTCCTGGGTAAGTAACCAAAATAATTGAAAGCAAGGACTCAGATATTTGAAACCAATGTTTATAGCAGCATTATTCACAATAGCTAAAAGATGGAAACAACCAAAGTGCTCATTAACAGATGAATGAATAAACAAACAACAGAATATTATTCAGCCTTAAAAATGAAAGAAATCCTGTTATATGCTACAACATGAATGAACTGTGAAAACATTATGCTAAGTAAAATGAGCTAGGCACAAAATGAAAACTATGGCATGGTTCTACTTATATGAGGTACCTAGAAGAGTCAAATTCATAGCGAAAGTAGACTAGTAATTACCAAGGACTGGGGGGGGGGGCTGGAGAAAGAAATGGGGAGTTACTGTTTAATGGGTACAGCATTTCAGTTTGGAATGATGGAAAATTTTTCCTGGAGGTGGGGAGCAGTAATGGTTGCACAAAAATGTGAATGTTCTTAGTGACACTAAATTGTACACTTAGAAATCTCAAAATGATATGTTTTATGTAATGTATATCTTATCACAATTTTTAAAAAGAATATTGTACCATGTTCATGGTCAATTCTAATTCATCTGTTGACTCAATAAAATCCCAGTCAGAATTCTGGGAAGGGAGAAAGAGAAAGAGAATTGACAAGTTGATTCAATTTTTTAAATAAAATTCAAAAGAGCTAAAAGAAACAAAACACTCTTAAAGTAGTTCAAAGCTGGAAGACTTAAAATGCTTGACTTCAAGACTTTGATAAAGTTGGAGAAATTAAGACACTGGTATTGGTGCAAGAATAAATAACAGGTTATTGGAATACAAACAGCAACTAAATATATATCCACACAGATAGAGACTTGATTGATGAATAAGGTGATCCTGCAATTCAAGGAAGAAATAATTGTCTTTTTAATAACTGGTGCTGAAGCCATTATATATCTATTCACAAAGAATCAAACTTTACCCACACTTCACATTACACCCAAATATTCACTTGGGATATGTCATAGACTTAGACATAAATGATAGAACAATAAAGCTTCTAGAAGACAAAGGGGGATGTTTTACCACCTTAGGGGAAGCTAAAAGGATTCTTAAAGAAAACACAAGTATTGCTACCATAAAATTTTTTAAATGACAAATTGAATTTCACTGAAATCAAGAATTTCTCTTAATCATAAACACCATTAAGAGAGTGAAAGCCAGGCAAAGACTTGGAGAAGATATTTGTTTAAAAAAAAACACAACAACAGTATCCAGGATATATAAATAACTTATTCAAAACAGTTGTTTAAAATTTTATTTTAATGGGGAAAGGATCTACATGGGCACTTCACCAAACATAAGTATTTCCAAATGATTAATAAGAACAGGAAAATAACATTACCCTTTCAGGGAAATGCAAATTAAAACCACAGTAAGATACTACTATGCAAACACTAGAATGACTAAAATTAAAAATTGGCTTTTTGTGTGTTGGCAAGGATGTGGACCATGTTGAACTCTCCCATGTTCCTGCTCAGGAATGTGGCATTCAATATTATAAAAGTTCACCATTTAGATGGAAGTGTAAACTGGTTTGTGCACTTTGGACAATTCTTTGGCAGTTTCTGACAAAGCTAAACATACACCTAACATGAAACTCTGAGTCCCTTGCCTCCTCGGGCCTATTCTTGACTAAATAAATACTTATTGATGTATATAAATCACCCTCAGTGTTCCAGCAAAAAAAAAAAAAGAAGAAAGAAAGGAAGGAAGGAAGGAAGGAAGGAAGGAAGGAAGGAAGGAAGGAAGGAAGGAAGGAAGGAAGGAAGGAAAGAAAGAAGGAAGAAAAGAAAAATCTGTCCACAATGAGCTTACATTCTAGCAGGGTAGTCAGACCATAGGCAAAAATGTAATGTAGTAGCAATAAGCATTTTGAAAAATGTGTAATAGGTAAGAAACTGTTTTATGAGTATGGAGTAAGAAAAATAAAGCAGGTTCAGTGAAGGGCAATGGCACCATCACAGCGGGAGGGTAATGTGGTTCTCATCAGCAAGGTCAAGAAGGGCCTCTTGAGAAGAAAACTAATGCCCAAATTTTCACGGCACTGCCCACGACTAATGATTAGCTTAAGCCGTCCAGAGCACCCACCCTGCCCCCATAGCCCACAAAGGGGAAGGGACGTTCACTATCAGCTGCTGATTGGCTCTGGTCGCTGTCATCAACCCTAACAGGCATGTCCCATGAACGCACATTTTTCATCTGCCTCATTGATTGGCTGCAGAGTAATAAAACATGCAGCTGCTGATTGGCTGCACATAGCCGCGCCCCACGCAAAGCATGTAGGGAGGGTCTAGAGAGACTTCCGAGCACCATTAGGCTGATCCGCGTGTCTCAGACGGAAGACGACAGGCTTCGCGAGGCCAGACCCAGCCTATTGTCTTTCCTGACAATCGTTGAGTGTGGGACATGCGTTGGGGACTGACAAAACTGGGCTGCCGTGAAAGCAGGACGTGTCTCTCAGTCAGCGTGACCTGGTCTGTTTGGTGCCAGGGCAGTCCTCTCACCTGAGAGGCCCCCTCAGTCCTGTTTTTGGACCAAGGGCAATTCCGCATCTCTCAGTGAGGCTTCTTGAGAGCCCATCCGCTGACCAGTCAGTCAGTCAGTTCACCAGGAGCCTGTATGTTCGTCAACCTGCCACCAAGTCAGTCACCTGGTAAAGCGGAAGAGCAGCCAAGCAATCTGTCGGTTAGTGATTGATCATGTTAGTGCCCTTATGAGTCAACAGTCCCCTCATAAACCAGATAATCCATCCTCTCCATAGCCTATCCTGTTCATCAGTTAACTAGACTCCCCTGAAATCAGGCCACTAATAAGTGCATCCATCTGTAAGGCATTCGGCTGCCAGTCACACACACCATTATCCCACGTGTAATCGGTTCATCAGTTTCGCCATTAGACCTTGGCTTTCCTGGAAGATCAGTCTCCCAGTCAGCCCAAGTAGGGCAAGCATCCCAAAGTTAGCTTTCCCTCAGCAAGTCTGGAAAGCCCTTTGTACCACTTACACTCTTCCAAAGAATAGACAGACGGAAATATGCTGAGGACAAAGAAAAAAAAAACAACAACAGTATCCCAGAGGCCCGGAAGAAGAGATGAAGGTAAAATTCATAGTAGTGGTGAGTAAGGGGGAGGAAAACAGGGTGCCTGGGGAGTCACCCCAGATATCTCTGAAGCCTGACAGGCAAGAGCAAGAAGAAATCAGAATCCAAGAGCGAAGCCCATCATTACATCTCCAACAAGGAAACTCACTCATGGTAAGACAAGGAGTTAAAAGGAAACCATAGAGCGGGAAATATTTGACCCAGGGTTATTCAGTGGTTTCCTTGCAAAGCTGGGGCCAGGGCCCAGAGAGGGCTCATTCCCACATCCAACCTGTGGTTTTATTGGGGAAGGGGAAAGAAATGAACAATACAGAAAGGGAGCGAGTGTGCGGTGATAAAGACAGGTACTTCCTTATCTGGCAGTCTGGGTAGCATCTTCTTTATTTGAGAAAGAGACAGGAAATCCGTTTTGGTACATGGAGGTTAAGGTTGGAGCAGAGTCCACTCAGAGGGGTCCTGTGAAACATGCAGAAATACAGAATAGGAAAGCAGAAGGCTGTTTCTAAAACCAGAACACTGGGAAGGGGGTAGAGATGGTCATGAGAGGTCCAAAATCTAATGCTGGTAGGAACCAGGCAGGAAATTTAATGAATACTGTATTTTTGTCATGTGTAATGCATACCCAAGTTTTTTGCCCAAACTTTCAGGGGGGAAAATTTATTTTTTTAATTTGATTATTTATTTATATTTAGATACTTGTGTTTTTTGCATTATAAAGGAATTTTAGCATTTATTTTTTAATATACCACAGTACAAGAAATTTTATGTAACCAGTAATTAAAAAACATGAGAACAGATACAAGGTATTTCAGGTACTACCCATGTAAAATGTGCATCTTTATTTTCCACTCAAAAATTTGGGCTAAAGAGTGCACATTATACACAGCAAAATACATAGTGACTGACATTTATTGAACATATACTATAGGAGGCTTTATTCTATTAACTTTTAATTCTAACAACAACCTTATGAGATGTCTACTGTTATAATCCATATTTTAAATGAGGAAACTAAGGCCTAGGGAGAGGTGAAATTTTTGCTTACCATCACACAGCTAACCAGGCTTCACACTCAGGAAGATGAAGTTTTTCTTTAAGAAAAAAAGAAGCTGGCCCTGGCTGGATGGCTCAGTTGATTGAAGCATCCTCCCATACACCAAAAAGTTGCGGATTTGGTCCTTAGTTGGGGCACATACCTACATTTTAGGTTCAATCCCCAATCTGGGCACACGCAGGAGGCAACTGATGTATGTTTCTCACATCAATGATTCTCTATTTTTCTCCCTTCCTCTTCCTTTAAAAAACATATCCTTGGGTGAGGATTAAAAAGACAGAGAGAGAGAAGCTGAAAGTTTGAATTTTTGTGACACATCCTGGTTTTTATATGTTTTACACACACACACACACACACACACACAAAGCTATTTTAAAATTTAAGCACTTAGTAGGCAAAACAAGACCGATGTAAAGGTCAAGATCCAGCCTGGGTACAGTTTGCAATCTCTGAAGCAGACCAACAGTGAGGGAAGTGACTTACCTAGAATCATCCAGATGTGGGAGATGAAGATTAGGCCTTCTGACTTCTGGTCCACTTTCAGAAAGAATCTAGAACCCTATCTTACATATACCATATGTCCTGTCAGGTCATAGCTGAAAATATCTTTAACTCACATTTCTGTGCAGTTTACAACTCTTTCCCTATGTATCTTACAATCCCATGAGAGCTGTAGCCAATTTACCCCCCTATTTTATTTATGAGTGTATGGACCGAGAGAGGATAGTGGATTTGACCATCCTTACACAGCAGGTTTTAAGGAAAAAATGTGTCATGCAAAGGACACTGCATTTGGAGACAAAGGTTGAATCTGAAATCTGTCAATCTAATAAATGTTTGGGTCAGTCACGTACTTCTGGGTGTGTGCTTTCTTCTGTGAAGTTGTACTAATGAGATCTGTCTCACAGAGTTCTTGAGAGGTTTTTAGTGACATAAAATTTCTAATTCTTTGGAGTTGTAAATGACAATGATATTTTCATTAAATATTAACTGCAAAGTAGTTACCAGTTGTAGTCGCATATGTTTTAATTGATTCATAATGGCCAAAGAAACAACCTAAATGTCTGTCAATTGATGAATGGATAAACAAAATATGGTATATCCATCCACACATGGAATATTATTCAACCTTAAAAATAAAAGTATTGATACAATATGAATGAACCTTAAAAACATGATACTAAGTGAAAGATGTTAGACACAGAAGAGCACATATTGTATCATTTTATTTGCACAAAGCATCCAGAATAGGCAAATACATAGATACATAAAAATAGATTAATGGTTGCCTAAGACTAAGGGTGGGGATGAGAGAAAGGGGAAATTAAGAGTGAATGTTCATGGATACCAGGTTTCTTTTGGGGGTTTTACATTCACTCTGACTGGGGACAAGGGTAGAAGCACAGAGACCATCCGGGAAACTGCTTCAGGCAGCCAGATAAAGGTGATGATGGCTTGGCTCAGAGTGGTAGCAGTGGAGGCTTGAGAGCTGTTGTGTTGAGGATATCTTTTGGAATTAGACTGTGAAGATTTGTTGGTGAATTAGATATAGAGAGGTGAGGGAAAGAGACGAATCAAAGATGACTCAAGTTTTTCACTCAGTCAGTGGAGTGGATTTCATTTTCTGTCAGTTACTATGTCTGTCTCCCCCACCAAACTTTGATCCCTGGGAGAAAATCCTGGTGACTCTGTCGCTCTGACTTTCCAGCACCCAACATAGTAATGAATATCACTAAAGAAAAGTTTTGAAGTGAGAGTTGCTTTAACTACATTTTTATAATTAACTTTTAAAAATTAAGATGTAATTGACATACCATAGAACTCACCCTTTTAAAGTGCATAACTGAGGAGTTTTTAGTAACCACAAAGATGTACAACCATCGCTATTATCCAATTCCAGAACATTTTTTCTCTTAAACATGCTAAACTGCTCTAACTTTGCAGTTGCTCTTCCCTCTACCTACCATTTTCCTGCCCCAGTTTGGCATGGTTTCCCACCTCTAGGTTTCTGCTGAAATTTCACTTCCTCAAAGAGGCCTTTTCTGACCCACCCATCCCCTAATATCCTATAACTATGCTATTATCTTGTATTAATTTTTCTTCATAGTACTCCACAGCTATCAAATTATCCTCATTGTCAGCTTATTTATTGTCTGTCTTCCATACTAGAATGAGGACAGGTATGTGTCATTCTTGTTACTTCCATATCCCTGAAATAGTACCTGACACAAAGGAGATACTCAAAAATATTGTTTGACGGAAGGAAGGAAGCCATCATGAAGAAATGTGCTCATTGAGAGAGAGTTCTTAGAGGGAACACCCTGCTCTTTGGCTTTGACTCTGAATGAGATGAGAGTCACAGATAGTCTTGAGCAGAGAAGGGGCAGGATATTCTGAGGGTTGATAGAATCCATGTGGCTGCTTTGTGGGGAATAGGTTGTAGGGAACTAAGGGAAATCAGCAAGGCCCATGAGAAGGTTCTTGCAGCAATCTGGGTGGGAGAGGACAGTGGCTCCAGTGAGGGCAGCAGTGGAAGTGATTAGAAATGAGATTTTGAATTTATTTTGAGAACAGTGTCAAACAGGATTTTCTGACAGATTGGTTGGCTGTGGGATATGAGAGAAAAAAGACTAGTCAAAAAGAGGACTCCAGGGTTTCTTTGGTTTCTGATTTCTTCCAGGACATGATTTTATTCAATTTAGATACATGTTTCATAAATTTTAGGAGATTGACTTTTTTCTGAGATAAGGGTATTTAAATTTTTAATATTAATTTCTACCTTTACTATATTTCCTATTGGCCACACAATGTGGATAGCTTATAATATTTCTATTCTCTTGAAAACTGGTATGGAGGAAGAAGAACTTGAGTTTTAAATCCATCTCCACCCACACTTGCTCAGTGACCCTAAGAAAATCACTTATGTCTCTGAGCTTTGGCTTCCTCCTCTATAAAAAAGAAATTACAAGACTTGATTCAAAGGTTTTCAGGAAACAGACAAAGACAGCCCAAATGAGAAAAAACAGGCTATCCATTGAGAGCTTGCTATTGCAAGAGGGTCAACACAACACCATCACTTGCATTTCGCAAAGACTGAAAGGCAGGCAGGGTAGTAGTGGATCCTTAAAGTGAAAGAAAAAAAAAAAAAGAGGAGTTTCAGATATTGTCTGACCAGGGATTGTGATCATGGGGAAGCTGGAGTTCAGGCACTTAAAAGTGAGGGCACCTTATGTGATTGGAAAGGAGAGCACATTTGACTTTGGTTCATCAAATGAGCTCTCTTGAACTGGAAACGGGCAAAAAATAGGAAAGTTGGTACTCATTGGCCAAGTTATGGCTGTTCTGTGCAAATTGCTTCTTGGTTTGTCTTCTTGGCCTAGCTGCTGCAAAGTGAAGGTCAGCCATCTATGTCCTATAGTTGAGGCTTGAAGGTCATAGGTGATCTGACCATTGTTTGTATATTCAGTCTCTTTGGTTTTTGAAGGGAGTAAATGAGATGTGTGAAATTGACAGGCATATAGTAAAAAATAAATAAACATTAGTTTAATTTACAATTTAAAAATTTTATTATGGCCTAATTATGTAATTTTTTCTTTGTTTTCTTTCACTAATCCATCGTTATGAAAAGAATTTTTTCACCATTGTAATACATGAGTGAAAACTAGTATGTCAAACAGTTTCACTTACCTATAGGTCCTGCTCTATCTATAGGTAAGTAATGGTGCCAGTTTATCATGGATTTTTCTGTATCTTTGTGTTATCCATTTATGTATGTGTAAATTTATGAGTGTGTTATTTATGAATATATAAAAATGATATATGAGCATATACATATATGAAGCTTTTACATAAATGACCACTGATCATATTTTTATTTAATATTTTGAAGTATTTCAGACATACAGAAAAGTATAAAATAGTATAACAAGGGCATGCACCATGTACCTGCCACCCCAAATACATTTCCCACACAAACCTAGAGCTAACTGCTACCTTGATTTTGGCATTTATCATTCTGTGTAGTAAGGAGTTTAGACTGAAGAGAGGTCAGGCCTTTGCCCTTGGCTTCTGGGGGTAATTTCCAAATCCTTAGAAGGTGACAACTGATAGGAGTGTCTGTTTGCCTGTGGGCCTTGCATCACAGTGAACAGTGTAAAACAGGCTGGCCACACCAGATAGTTTAACAGTGTGATTTAGAGTGGGGTCTTTGGATCATGTGGCATCAGCTCAACTTCAAAGGGAGCTGGAAACTAAGATTAGCCAGGGGGCATCAGCCATGCCCACGTGATGAAGGTCCAACAAAAACTTGGACACCCAGTTTGGGTGAGCTTCTCTGGCTGTCCTACTCTGTGCATGTCATCACTTATCGTTACCAGATATTTAGGTTACGCTGTTTGTGACTCCACAGGGAGAGGACACCTGGAGGCTCTCAGGTCCAGACTTTCCTGGACACTGCCCCATAAACAGATTTTAATCTGTATCCTTTAGTTGTAATAAACAGCAACCGTGAGTATAACAGCTTTCGGTGAATTCTGTGAGAATTTCTAGTGAGTTATCAAACCTCAGGGGAGTCTTGGGGTCTCTAAAACCTGAAGTTGGTGTCAGAGATGAGGGTGGTTTTAGAGACCCCAGAATCTGCAGCTGGTATTGGAAGTGAAGGCGTTTTGTTGGACTGTTCCCCAGCTTTGTGGCTGACATCAGAAATGAGACTCTGGAGAACAAGGCTAACTCACTGAAACATGGTTTGGGAAGAGGAAGAATATGAGGTCAGGGATATCAAACCTTTGATTCCTGGATAGCCCCAAGGTCACCCACACTATGGAAATACAACTGTTCTGCAGTCAGTTACAGGAGGGGAAAGTTACAAATTTTTAAAAAAATTATGGGTCCAACTTTGAAGAAGTTGGCATGCTGGATGCATAAGGAAATGCAGAATAGCAATAAGGAGCTAAATATATAATCCCTTGGTCAATTTTATGTACAATTAAAGCTAAAATGAAAGTAAAGAAAAAATTGGGGTGGATCCTGATACTGGCCCAAGCGTAAGTTCTGTCCAGTCTGAGCTGCAGCTGCTGGCTGGGATGCTACTGAAGGAAAAGGTTATGTCAAAACAACAGACAACAAAGGAAATTCTTGTGATTGACAAGAGAATAAAGAGAGGTGAAGGGACAAGTCAGAGGGACTCATCCCAACAAGAAGAAAATCTTTAAAAAGGTATTAAGAAATGGGATGAATGAAGTGCACGTTGATGGCATCCAAACAAAGGTCTCAATGCAGTGCTCTTGGGGTTTGGGTGGACGAGTGGGAGCCCTAGCACTGAAGGCCCCTAATCCAGTTTGCTCTATTTACTCTAGTTTGGGGGAATTTAAAAAGCCAGAAGTGGTATAACAATGTGAAACTTGATATCAAATAGCCTGAAGCGATGGTCTTATAATCTAAATGAGATAAAGATTGATAAAAGGGCCCAACCCCAACTAGGAACTCAAAGCTATTTTCACATTAGTGGTAACGTAGTCAGGAGAGGTTCCTGGGACTACTTAATGTGAGAGCCCCAGGATTCTAAAACCTGAAGGTGAGTTCCAATGGGAGCTATGGTTAGATTGGGAGAACATGTGAATTCAGGCATTGATGGATTAGGGTGGGAGTTGGGGTGAAAATTGGAATGTTTAAACAGATTTTGTGTGAAGTCATTGTGTCTCCTCGCTTACCTGAACATAAATAAATACTGTGTCTGACTGGGGAACATTTCCCTGACCTAGTATTATAAAACAGGAGGCATGTAAAGCCTCCCTTCAACCAGTATGGATTAGGCATGCTAAATAAGAATCAATTAGATTTCCCAACCCACACTGGTTGTAATTTGACAAGTATAGGTTATCTTCTGGGAAAAAAAAAAAAAAAAAAAACCACCATTTTGGAAGCCCAGCATTTGGTTGGCTTATCTGGATTTTGGAAGGCACATAGGCTATATCTGTGAATATTGCTAACCTCTATTTATAAAATTAGCAGAAAGAAGTCTTAGAGTCCCTATGTAAACTGCAGCTTGTGGCAAAAACCAGGGAGCACCTCTCAGTGGCAACCACTGGGATTTTTGGCCAGGAAATTTCCATTAGAGAGACAACTAGGTGGCTATTGGGCTTTAATTGAAACCACCGCTTTCACTGAAGGACATAAAATAATCCTGAAACTGGAAATAATACTCATGGTGTCTTGGGTAATGTTGAATAAATATGCTAATAAGAAGGCCATGCCCAGACGAGTTCCACAATAAAATGGAAATGGTTTACAGAGGAACATGCTGCCAAGGGACTGTAAGGAGATATTCATTGTATTCAGGAGCAGGTGGCCTCTTTTTCCCCAAGACTGACTCTGGAACCACCTGAGGATCTGCCAGATCCTATTGCCACTTGGGTGGTGCAACCAAATAGCTCTCAAATGACAAAAAGCTACTTCATGTGTGGATGGCAGTTCCAAGGTGAATGGCTTTCTTTGAGTGGGAAATATTAGCAATGGTGCTGTTAAATATTTAATAGCAGATCTCAAAGGGCATGGGAAGCCCTGAACTGTAGTATTGCCAATTTCTACTGTGTAAATACTCTCACCATAGTCAATTTCAAGCTACCAACCATGATGTGGAGTTAGGAAGAGATACAGTAGCACACCATTATGTAGTGTTTCCATCATACAGGTATAATAAATGTAAACAACCTCAAAAACACATATAGCAGTAAAATGTATTAGGAAAATTAGAGGTAATTGATTTTGAGTAATTATTACCTTTGTTTTTAATATAATTTGCTTAACCATAGGTTTATATAATTTAATTTTTAATGATGAATGTGTTTACAGCCAGCTAGCAACATTCCTAAAATTTTAATAATCAGTGAAATTTAGAAAAGGCAACATTTTTTCTTCAGCATGGGGAATATTGGAAAAGGCACAGGGCAATTTAAGGCAAGGGTGCTGCTTAATTGTGGAGAACTTTATTTGCAAAGCAAGAATTTTGGGACTATTCCTATCAGCAGTAGTAATTCCTGTCCTTTTTTATTCTCCCAAACGTCTGTTAAATTTGTTCCACCTCTCCATCCCTCACAGCCCATGCACCATCTGGAGTGTCACTTATTCTGACCACCACACCAGTCTCTTCCCAGGCTACCTGGCCTGCAGTTGCTCCCCCTACAGGCTGTCTCTCACATGGGCCCCAGTGGGCTTTTCAGAACACCCAGACTTGATCCTGTCCCTCTGTGGCCCACAACCCTCCCATGGATCCCCATTAGCTTTGAGAGGGAACCCAAAGGACCTGGTAAGAGAGTCCCTTCAAGAAGGCTGGGACTGGGAGTGAAAGACTAGGGGAGAGAGAAGAAAGGAGACCTGGCATTAGAGTTTCACAGAGGATCAATGGATGCTGCCATGTCCCTAGTCACTCTTGAGCATCTCCTCTCATGTAATTCCTGCTCCTCAGGGTGAACTGGCCTTCAGGATGACCAAAGAGACGGAAACCCCTGGGTTGCTAAGAATACTTTCTTCTCCCCCTCTCCCCATGTCTTCTTTCAGTTACTCATCCTCTCATCCCTTCTGGACCACACGGTTCTGAGGTTGGAGCTGGCTGCAGTAAAAGTGCCAGGCCTCTCCTGTCCCTGATAGCCATCATTGCTGCTGCTGATGGCGCTACCACCGAGCAGTGTGGGTAAGTAGTGGGGAAGTGGCACTGGGATGTCTATGGAAGCTGAGGGCTCTGGGGGCACAAAGAAAGAGAACACAAGCATGCTGGTTACAAAATAACCAACATGGATCAGGCATCTGTGGGCCAGATGCTGGCCAGGCTGGGTGTTTTCAAGGCAAACAGTGAATTAGGCCAGGGAGTGGGGCTGGAGGTGAGGGTGGTATGAGGATACAAGAGCCTGAGGGGCTGTTTGAGATATCACTGGCTTACTCTGGGAGCTCCCAGGTAGTCACTTTTTCAGCATCTTGTCAGTGGCATTCCATAAGCATGCCTTCCCAGATGGAGAAAATAAATAGTCTAGAGACCAGCAGTGGAGGAGAGGCTATATACATCATCCATCACCATCCCTTGCAAATTCTTTATCACCTCAAGTGACCCAGGTGAAAAGGCCAAGTCAAGACCCAGGGTTACTGTTTAGGGGAAAATTACTCCTTTCTTCCAGTAACCCCAACTGGCTCCAATGAAAAAGTACCCAAAAGCACTAAGGACCAACTCCTTCCCAATCCATGATATTCACCAGATTGACAGTATGTCCTGTCTATTCTGTGTAGAATTGGGCAGCTTCAAATACTGATACCCAGACAATGTTATAGCAATCGTTGCTTCAGGTGAATGCTTAAGCAAAGGCCTCTTGGGGTTGGGAGGAGGAAAATCTGAAAGGCATTCAATTTATTGAATGGGTAATGCTTTACTGTACACTGAGCTAGGCACCCTGCAAACCTTAGGGCATTCCTCCTTACAGCAATGACAGTGTGATACACGTTCAGTGACTATCCCTATTTTCCAGAGTAGGAAAGGGCAAAGAGAGGAGAAGTTATTTGCCCAAAGACATCCAGATAGTAAGTGATGAAGGGAGAAATTGACCACAGATGGAGCTAGGAAGGGGGAGAGTCCAAGGAGAGTGGAGATGGGAGGAAGAGAAAGGAGGACAAAGGAGCTAAGACTGGGAAGTCTAGCCTGGGGGCAAGATGTAGATAAGGGATTATATGCAGTATACATCCCCAGAAAACTCCAGTCTAGAAGGTCAAGCATTCAGATTCAGGCCAGATGAGGAGAGAGGTCTGTGAGGCCGTACCCCTCCAGGGGCCTGTAAAGTCTTTCCAAAGCTCCTTGTGAATCACGAGTAAGGAAAGGGCTGGGTCCTGGAGAAAGTGGAAATGGAGAAGGGGCATCAGGATGCCCTGCCAACTCCTGGCCCTCCCTCCCCACAGCACCTGCCAGGCTGGTCTCTTCCTCTTGCTCTTTGGAGAAGGTTCTGAAGTGCAGCTGCTCCTTCCATGGGGTCCCTGTACCCTACACTCGATGGTGGATGAAAGGTGATATCTTGGGTATAGACAGCATGGATGATGGCCCCCAGGTGACCTCCACCCACCTGGGCCCTTGGGCCAACTCCACCGTCACTCTGGCTGAGATGCCAGAAATGGGCACAAGCCTTCTCTGTGAGGGGAAGAATACACACGGAGTGCATGGGATGAGCATCGTACTTATGTCAAGTGAGGATGAGGAAGAGGGGGATGGGGATGGGCATTGGGGCCAGGGAAGGAGGTAGAGCTTTGGCTCCAATTTCAAGGTTACAGGAGAGCAGCCTTTCTCATATGTTCTCTACTTCTAGTAAAGAGTTCCTCAGTTACGCAGACGTTCATCAACGGGTTCTTCCAGGGCCTTGCCTATGGCTTCATTGTGACTGCACTGCTCTTCCTCTGCCTCATCCCATTCATGTGAGTACTGGAGTTAAAAGTCATCTGTGGGCCTCTCCCAGAGCCTGCTACTTGGCAGGTCCTGGCTGTGGTGTGACACAGAGCAGGCAGAGACTGGGCCCCTGCCCTCACGGGAAGGGAAAGGGGCACCAAACATGGTCCCCACAATCCAGGGCCATCAGGACTCTTCTGAACCACAAACAGGCCCAAGGGACAGAGGTTTTCAGCCAATTTCATGAAGGAGAGAATGCAAAGAAGGAAGTGATGCTCTGGGGAAGACAGCAGAACCCCTAGAGTACCATCTACCATGGACCTGGAGGCTGAGCACTTAATTGGTAGCAAGTAGTATCTACAGATCCTCGAGACACGTTTGAGGAATTTCCAGTGTCTTTGTGCAATGTCAGTTGCACTGAGAGTGACTGATAATGGCTAACAGCAAAGATGAAAAAAGCCCTCTATGTTGGTTCATAAAGACTCTCAAAACTTGGCTGAACCTATTGGCTAGAAGCCTAGAGTGATAAGGGCAGAGTTACCAGAGGTCAGGGCAGATAGTTTGATGGAGGCTGGGAGGAGGGGCGGTGGGGCTCTGGTCTCCATATGTCTTGGGCTTTATTCTGAGTTGGGAGCCCTGAAAGCATGCTAAGCTGGAAGGAAGGCATGAGCTTGGGGTGAAACACAGACCAGAGCGGGAGAGCCAGAAGGCCTGGGGCCTGAGCCAGGCCTGAGCTGGGGCAAGTGATGTGGGGCAGTCAAAGACATGGGATTTGGGAGTGACTAGACATCCCAGGTGAGGAAGGAGAGGAGCAGAGTGGCAGGGCCAGCTGGGGAGCTATTTTCAAGTCTAGTCATCTGGACTTAGAAACCAAAACAATCCTTTACAGTTTGCAAAGCCCTTTTATAGCTGACCTCACCTGAGCCCCAGGGCCTGATGAGCAATGTGATCCCATTGTATGGAGTATGAAACCAACTCCCAGACAGTGGTGTGGCTCGTCCTAGATAACATGACAAAATGGTACTGTCACTGAGGCTCTAAACTGGAACTTATGATTAAAACCATAGCCTTCTTGGGGGGACTAGGGTGTGTGGAGAGCCAGAACTAATACAGAGGGTCATTTCTGTAGTGTGAAACATATCAGAAAGAAGCTGGCAAAAAAAATTGCAGTGATAAAGGCAGAAAGGAACACTAAAGACAGAGAATGCCAAGGACCCAATGTGGATCTGAAGCCTGAGAAACCGGAAGAACCCACAGTCATGTCATCTTCTGAGAGGCAGAAATTGGTGGGTACCCACTGCGTCTGCAATCTAGTCTAGCATAATAATGGTAATAAGACACAGCAGGAGAACCACATGATTATCCTCAATTCTATAGAATGCCAGAATATGTTTGAACATCATCTTATAGATGATGAACCTAAGGCCCAGGGAAGGAAAGAAGGATGAAAATTAAGAGAAACAACCTAAAGGATAATTAGAATCAGCAGTGTATACACCCATACACACACACTGAGTCCCTGTTGAGAACAGGGTTGGGAGAAACTCCAGCAGCAGTTGTAGCATTAGAGTGAAAATCATAGGGTTGTATCTCTGAGAGTTTGGCAATCTGTAGTTACCACAGTTTGTAGATACCACAGGCTCAAGTCAGTCCGAAGTGCCTGGGGGCGGGGTGGGGGGCAGATTAAGCAGTTTACTTCATTTACACTACACCCTGTATCCTCAGTGGAGTTTGGAAGAAAATGTTTGAGGTTTCTGAGCCTCGGTGTTACTTAACCATTGAACATTCTCTAGGCCAGAAGTGCCCTGCTGCTGTACATATACCTTGCACTGAGAGCTGGTGTTCCTTTTTAGATAAACCATGCATCTATTACGTTCCACCAGTATTTCCTGCAGTATTTCCTAATATCTGTGTAGGCCATGCTAGGATCTCAGAAATGTGTCAGACCCAGGCCCTGCCCTCAGAGAGCAACCAGGCCAGTGGGGAAGGCACCTTCACAGTAACGAGGCTGAGCTGGGGGGTCTGGTTGCCCAGAGGAAGGAGGGACCGAACCTACCTGCAGAACCAGGCGGAACTTCCCAAGGGAGTCTGGGGGGCAGTCGGGTAGCTCTGGTGCTAGGAATACACAGGAAGGACCAGCAGGAGAAGACATACTGCAGGCTCCAACCAGGGCATTGCAAGGAAAAGTGAAGCCAATACCTGCTCCATGTTGCCCCAAGTGCTCAAAGGGAGGGACAGAATTCTGTCCTTATTTGTATACCTCACCTCTGAACCTGTTCCAACATCTTTCTCTCTTTGCTCTGCAGGACCCATTACCCTAAACTTCCAGGAAGAAGCAAGCTGAGTTGGAGCCGACAAAGCCTGTGAAAACTACATTCACACCTGGGGAGCCCATTATCCCATAAAACTATTAAGGCCACAGAAACCCAGGATCTGTAGCAAACCTGGAGCCCCTGAGCCACCTCAGCTCACAAAGACCTCTCATGCTACCCCCACCCTGTCCTTCACACTGGTTCTCCACTGAATAGGGTTACTCTTGGAGCTGATGTTAGAAACTTTGAAAGCAAGCTATGAACTGTTCTTTGGGTTAGCCAGAAGAAATGTGCCCTGTCCTGGAATGGTGTCAAAGGAAAGAAAAATACATGTGAGACCATGAAATAGGTCCACCAAGAAGGAGCTTTTGAGCCCCTGTTGTGTGCCCAGGACCTGGAGATAATTATGGGAGCACCAGACTTCGGAGCCATCCTATCTGTATTGAATCCTAACTTAGTGCTTAACGGTTATATGTCTTGGAAGAGGGCCATTTTCCCCCACCCTTGAACTTTAAACTTTGAACTTAAGTATTCTCACTTGAGGTGTACCTGGATGAAGAGTGTGTGGAAAATGGTGTCCAGAGATACAGGTGGAGAAAAGACACAAGGATGGGCCCAGAATATCAAGCTAAGCATTGGAGCTTTATCTGGTAGGACCTTATTCTGACTCCCTTAGAATGTGAGTTCCATAAAAACAGTGATCCTGTCTTTTTTCCCTAGCTGTATCACCAGCACCTAGCATGGTGCCTAAAATATAATAAACTCTCAAAAATGTTTGTTGAATAATTGCATGAACTGTAAGCTGCTGGAAAGTTTGAAGCAAAGAAATGGAGTGACCAGATACACAGTGAAAGGCCATTTTAGGGGTAGTCATTGAAGATGTATTTAGAAGAGATAAGGCTGGAGGCAAAGAACCTAGTTAGGAATTTATTACTATATTTCTCGGCCAGGCTGAGAAGTAGGCATACAAGGAATGAGAAGGGGATTCTGACATTGAAATGGACCATGGCTATGTATTCCTCTCAGAATGAATGGTAACCTTTCTTCTGGTGGCAGAGGCTGCTAATTTTCAGCTGTTGAAAAAAAGGGTCATCTCTTCCCTGGGGCATTATTTGTGAATAAATCCAGTGGTTTCCATTCAGCACTGGTGAGATGATTATCTTGAACTCAAGGCAGATATTTATATAAGCCCTCACATGTATGGGCACCTCTCTTGCATGCAGTTTATACATTCCACACGAGAACTCATCTTGTATCAGATGAGACAAATAAGCCAGACATTGATGTTGCTTCAGTGGATCTTGTGGTCTGCACAGGTACACAGACAGTGAAGAAAGAAACACAAAATGATAAAGTAAGTGCCAAGAAGAAAAAGGAGAGACTACTAAGCATGTATAAAGGACCAGAGGAGGAACCTAGTTTAGATTAGAAAATCAGAGAAAGCCTCTTTGAGAAAGTGACATTTCTGCTGAGACCTAAAGAACTACTAGGAACTAGTCGGAGGGAACAGCAGATTCTAGGCTCTGAGATGAGTTCAAGATCCTGGGGGGCAGGGGAGGGGTCTATTCCTTCAGAGCTCAGACTGAAGGGCAAGCTGCCCAGGAGACAACTTTCAGGACCTCAAAGTGAGAAGTTGAAGTTTTATCCTCACTCATGGAGGGTTATTTTCTCATGTGCTTTGTAAGCCTGGAAAGTGAGCTCCTATTCATCAGGACTTTATCTGTGAGAATATCGTGTAGCAGAGGTTTCAATTTGAGGGAAGATCCTTTATAATAGGTCTGGTGTTTGCTTCTATCAAACAAATCCTCTGTCAAGGAGAAGTGGACAAGGATGGGGACTGGGAGGGCAGCAGGTTTGAGGAAGAGGTGGAGAATGAGAAAAAGGATGGGAACTGCTTTGGGAATAGATCAGGACTGGGTTGTCATGAAAATGGAGAGTTGGGCCTTGTGTCTTTTGTTCGGGATGGGGTCTTGGTTGCAGGACAGGAAACAAGGGTATGAAGGTGACTGATTGGCCCTGAGGGTCACGCACTTGGAATTTTTTCCTTGATCAACGGCCTCCCATCCTCCCATCCCGCTTCCCACAAGTACTGGGTTGAGGAAGAGCGTCCCTCAACGAGAAATTGGCCTGAGTCTTAAGCTCTAGGAGTAACCTAGAACCACCAGCTCCAGAAAGACGATTCTCCTGAGGCGAGGGATGCCCCACCAGAGTCCAGGGTTTCCAGTAGTGACCATCGTTCCAGACTAGCTCAAGCACTGGACACCCACGAGGCCCCTCCCCATCCCAGCAGCCCCTGTGCGCATCCTCAGGCCTTAATTGGCTCCTGACAAACTCACGCATGCTCATTGGTGGCGAGGGGGGGCAGTGGGGAGGGTTAGTGCTTCTCAGGGAGCTGGTATCCGCGCGTGAGCACTGGCTGGTGTGTCGTTGGTGAAGCCTGGTGACTCCCAGGCCACCTAATGAGCTGGTTGTAAGGCAGCTAACCATTTAGCCTTCTTCCTCCTGAGTCACTGCCCGGTGAGTCAGTGGTTTTGCACAGGGTTAGTCCATGTGTCAGTCAGTACATAGGGCTCAAGGTGAGACGTTAAAAAGGTCCAACAGTTTATTCCTCTGGAAAGTTCATTCTCCACTCAGTGTTCTGTAAGTCTTAGTAAGTCAGCCCATCAGTCCCTCGTCACTCAGCAAAAATTCAAGAGGACGCTCGATTTTCAAGGAACTAGCCAGGTGGAGCTGTGCTGAGGAAGGCTCAGGTTGGAGCTCTTGGAACCCGAACCCGAGATAAGGAAGTAAATTTGGAAAAGGAAAGGCCGCCTATGGAGACAGCCCATGGACGTGCCAGGGCTGGGAGAAGGGCATGAGAAAGGGAAGAGATTGTAAAGCCTGAAGGACCATTACGTACTGGGCAATAAAACCATCTCGTGTTATGGGTGAGGGAAGTGAAGAGAAACTGGAGAGCGGACAATGCCTCAGGTTACCTCATGTTTGCGAAATGGCTGCTCCACCTCCAGCATCACATCCATAGTCCAGGGAAGAAGCAGCAAGTGACAAGGAGAAAGTGGTGGTGCTAGTATCAGATAAGCAGAATTCCCCAACGTCCCCAGCAGAGAGCTTCATGTTTGGCATTTTATATTGAGAAGTCTTAACATTTGTGCTTAATAATAAGTCTAGCAGAGTGCAGAGTGCAAAGTTTTTATTTTTGCACTGAACGTGTGGGAAAAGAGAAGATGGCAATCCCACAGATAGGTATACATTTAGGAAAACAACACCGTCAATTACAATGTTTTGTTACCAGAGCAAGAAATTGTCGAGTAAGACAACTGGTCAGAATATCATTTTTTATTTGAATATCATTTTCATAAGACATGGAATAATTTGTAATGTCTTTGGAGTCTCATAAGACCACTTTGTTTAAATTGTTCTTTCAAGGGAGGATTTGTATTAACAGAGAATGGAACAAGTCAGTGACAGTCATGAATATTCATTAAAACACTGTATGTTGCAGAAGAGGACATAAATTATATTCTTATAAACATTGTCAGTTTTGCACAGTATCAAATCAGATTCCTTGAACTCTTTTAAAACATGGAACAATGTATTTTGATTTATAGCTGCAGGGGTAGGGAACATTTCCTTCAATTCTTTCTGAGTTGTTTCCTTTATTATAAAAACTTGTTTTTTTTTTTAAAACTGGGCTTTAGAATTTTAATAGCTCATAAAAAATAGAACTAAAAGAGATATCCAGATCTCAGTTGTGATGGCAAAGAAAAAAATGGTGTAAAGGTTAAATAGGCTTTTATTTGCTGGTAGTAAGTTATTAACATTTTTCTTATACTTGACTCAGTGGCCAGAACTATGTCACATGGCCAACCCTAAATTTGAAAAGGCGGGGAAGCCCTGACTTGGTGTGGCTCAGTGGGTTGGGTGTCACCTTGCACACCAAAAGGTTGCCAGTTTGATTTCTGATCAGGGCACATTCCAGAGTTGCAGACGAGGTCCCCAGTTGGGGGCATGCGAGAGGCAACCAGTCGGTGGTTCTCTTGCACATCGATGTTTCTCTCCATCTCTTTCTCCCTCCCTTCCCCTCTCTCTAAAAAGATAGATAGATAGATAGATAGATAGATAGATAGATAGATAGATAGATAGATATAAAGGCAGGGAAATCCAGGGTATTTATTTTTAAAGAACCAGGGACTTGATCACCTGAACAAATTTGAAATAATAAGGCACAGGAGGGTTGATATCATGTAGGCAACTCCAGGTCTGCCTGACATGTTGCTGGAAAACAGATGGACAGATGGGGTGCTGAAGAGAGTCTGAAATGCAGCCCTCTGGTTGTGGGTGTCCTTGAAAGTTACTAGGGGAAAGTTACAATTGACCTGGACTTGGATAAAGTGGTACGATTTGAGTGTGGGTGGAGGAGAGAGTTGCAGAAGGATACCATTGAAATGGGGGTTGGCCCAAATGAGCATACAGAAATGGGAACGTACGGAGTATATGTGGGAAGGGTGACTTTATTTCTTCTGCATGCAAAGAATGGGAATGTATGAAGTGTATGTGGAAAAGGTACTTTTATTTCTTCTGCATGCAAAGAATGGCAGAGGTATAGGGAATGGGGCAGTGGAGATAAGGCAAGCATGGGGCAAAATCGTGGAAAGCCTCGAATGCAAGGCAAGGGAGTTTGGAGTTTATTCTGTCAGCCGTAGAAATGCCTTTTTAAAATGCAAATACCTTCAATATATCCCATCTTCTCCATCCTCCACTTATGGCCAACACCACAGAGGATTATGGGGACTCTCCTCTGTTCTTGAAGCTCCTGGTGGCTGTTTATATGAAGCTCCTAATTCACAGATGAACAGACCTTAAGGCTGATGGAAGAGACAATAGCCCCTAGTAAGCAGTGAATTTATTTCTACCCTGCCCCGTGTCTCTTACTACTGCACCTCTCCTCATTCATTCCAAATCCTTCTTTCCAGGACATAATGATCTGAGGTCAGATTTAGCCACAGTGTAGGTCCTGGTCCTTTCTTGTCCCTGAGATCCTGCTGGTCCTCATGGCACTACCACTGTTATGGTTGGGTAAGTGGAATGAAGGCAGGATGGGAGGTGTCTTAGGAAGCCAGGAATGCACTGGGGCGGGGGTGGGGGTGACTGGTGGTGGAAGATGAGCAAAGCTGAGGTGAGGTAAAGGGGTGAGGACCTAAAGAATTAAGTAACAAAGAATTCCACATGCACATTCCATGATTGGCATTGTGACCCCCCGCCCCCATGTGTCCCATTTCATCTCCCTGACAACCCCCTGAGGGATTCTTATCCCCATTTCCCAGATGGGGAAACAGGCTATGGGAGACTCCGGAGCTTGCCCAAAGTCTCCAGCAGTTTTGCTAGTGGAGCCCAACTCCTGCTGACTCCTAGTACCGTGGTAACACCATGCCCCTGCCACTCTAGAACCTAGATGACAGATTGGTCCACATCTGTTGTCTCTGCTTTGTCCTGTGTGGTGGGTATTCTTAAGCTGCATCTTAGAAAACGGGCACAGCATGGTGGCCCAGAACCAAGTGTGTCAGGATCCATGGATGTGACATCTTAGACTACTGACACCACATGCGAAATGCTGGAGGCCAGGCCTGATGCTATTACTCCTTTGTCTATGACATGGGACAAGGCTCTTCATCTCTCTGAACCTCAATTTACCCCTATGTCTAGGGTAGTAATATAATAAAACCATTATGAGAATGGCTGATGATGATTTCTATGAAAGTGCTTTGAAATCTAAAAAGACTTACTGGTGGTCTTACTACCATCATTTTATGGTGTCATTACTAGAAGTAGCCTCAGGAACCATGAAGTTTACAAGTACATCTGTTTTGTATATGAGAGAGTTGGCACCTAGGAAAGGGAAAAAGAAGGGGAAGGAGTAATTGCTCACTAAGAGTGAACGGCTAAATTATAACCTGCAATTATTATTACAGGGTGCCATGTGCCTCTGTAGTTAATATCTTTAATTTTCGCATCATGGCAGCAATGGTATTATTGTACCCATTTTTCACATTGAGAAGCTGAGTTTCAGAAATGATACAACCTGGCCAAGGTTATAAGATACAGTCCCTATGAATAACAAGAGCAGCAAAAAAACCAAAAAAACAAAAAACAGCAGACTACATTATGTTAGTAGTTTGGGAGTCCCCCAGATGACTCTCAGGTTCCATGATTCACAGAAGGACTCACATATTCACGGTGACAGTTTATTATAGCAAGAGAGTGGAGACTAAAATCAGCAGAGGGAAGAGGCACCTAAGGCAGGGTCTAGGAGAGACCAGGCATGAGCTTCCAGTCATCTCTCCCAGTAGAGCTGAGCAGGCACTGTTTACCTCTCCCACAACAAAGTGTGGCAACACGCACAGTATTGCCAAGCAGGGAAACTCACCAAGCCCCAGTGTCCAGGGTTTGTCATGGGGTTCTGGTCCTATAGGCGTGGCTGACCACTCCCATGCCCTAGCCCCTCCAGAAGTTGTGATGATCCCATGTGCCCCAAGATCCCCACAATCAATCACATTGTTAGATATACTGTCTGGTTGTGCCCCAAGGCCTCAGGTAAACCAAGACATACTCATCAGGCAGGACATTCCAAGGGTTTCAAAGTCCTCTCCTTTGGCAATGGCCAAACCCTTCTAGGTTAAGGTGAATCCTTTAATGCACTGTTGGGATACTGGGAGAGACTAGGAGAGTCCATTTTTCAACTTGAATCTCTCCCCACAGGGTTACTTTCTCATGTTCTGATGGAAGTCACGAAGATGCCAGTGGAGGAGGGCCTGTGCAGTCCAGTCCCTTGCAGATTAGAATTTCCCAAAGAATCCCTGAACAATTCCATGATCACAGGCTACTGGATCAATAAAAATATTAGCTCCCCTGTAGCTACAAGTAAACTTAATGCTGCCATAGATGATAACACCAGTGAAAGATTCCACATTATTTGGAATCTTGAAGAACGAGACTGTACCCTGCTGACTCACAATGTACTCAGAAGGGACAACATGACATACTTATCCTCAGCAGATCAAGAAGAGCAAAAGAGTACCTTACTGAGGGAGAATATCATACTCTTCCTGTCAGGTGACATTCAATCTCATGCAATGGGTGGTTTAGAAAGAAGGAACTACAGCAGGGGTTTGATAATTGTGTGGTTTTTGCCTCACAGGGCACTGGGCTTTACAAAATCCCAGTGATTTACAATAATAATACAAAGAGACAAGTACAGTTGCAACTTAATTTTTCTGAATAGAAATGGCAAAGAGAGAGGAAATGACTTATCCAGGAGCATCCAGCCAATAAGAGATGGAGATGTAAATGATCACAGATCAGCTGGAAAGGGCAGAGCCTCCTGGGAGAATTAGATTGGGAGGGAAAGAGGCAAAGTAGGAGCTGGCCCTAGGAAGTCTAGGCCAGGGGAAAGACAAGGGATCATAGGCAATCTGGATCCTTAGGAAATTTACTCACACTCAGTCTCAAAAGTCCAGGGTTCAGGCTCAAGTTCTGCCACTTCAAGCAAGTTTTTCCAGCTTCTCACTGAGACAATGGGGTATGCCCCTTCATTGCAGAGAAGGGAAATAAACTTATGGAAGGCCACCCAATGATAACAATCCCAGGTCCCATGAGGTTGGAGGAATGGGGGAGGGGTACCAAGTGAGCTAATGGATGGGAAAGCTCTTTGTAACCTGAAAACCCTAGGCATCTGTAGAGTATCCATGAGGGTCACTCATCCCCGAGGTTTGGGTACAATACAACTCTCTCCTTTAGACCGGACACAGAAACCAGAGCTCTACATTCCCGATATTCCTGTGTCTGGGAAGCCTGTGGCCTTGACCTGTACCATCAGAGGCTCCTGCATAGAAAATGAAGCCCTCTTCCTCTCCTGGAAAGAACGCACTATGTCCTTTAACACAGATGGCTCCAGAAACAACTCCTCCTCTTCCTCAGTGCTACACATCATCCCAAAGCCTAAGGACCATGACACCACCCTGCAATGCCATTTGAACTTCTCCCTTCCTAACTTGATGAGAATCTCCAAGTTTCCACCAATCAGTGAGTGCTAGTGGGCAAGGGAAGATCCAGAGTCTGAGAGAAATGATGAACCCGAGAGAAATGCTTGAGTATTTGAGTCCTTGTAGGAGGGGAAAGGGAGAAGTCAGAGGAGCAGCCACATCTTCCCCTGGCTTCTGGGGCTGAAAGGTCACAGGTAAGAGCTGAGTCCAAGTCTGAGACAAATGAGGAGAGAGGATAAATTCCAGCCCTTCTGAGCTTCCAGGAAGTCTTATTGAAGCTGCTTTTTGCATCATAAATGAGGGGAAGGCTGGGTCCTGGGGGAAGTGGAGAAGGGAAGTCAGGATGCCTTGCTGACTCCTGGCCCCTCTTCCCACAGTTCCTACCACGTTGTTCTATCACTTTTGCTCCTTGAAGAAGATTCTGGAGTGCAGCTGTTCTTTCTATGGTATCCCCACACCTATCGTGCATTGGTTCATGGAAGGTGTTCCTGTGAGTGCGAAAAACATGAGTAACATCCTCCAAGTGTCTACCAACATAACTGCCCCCTGGGCCAACAGCACCATCCACCTGCTCGGGAAGCCAGAAACAGTCATGAACCTCCACTGTGAGGCACAGAACAAATATGGAAATCATAGTTCAACTGTCTTCCTGATACCAGGTAAGCATTCAGGGCTCTGGTGACTGGGCTAGAATGACAACACCTAGGGACTGGGATGAGGATGGGCACAGGGACAAAGGGAAGAATAGTATCTCAGACTTCACAGCAGTAGGAGAAAAAAATTCTCACTTCCCTCTGATTCCAGATGAGAGGTCAGTTCCCAAAGTGTTCCTGAAAGGGCTAATCCAAGGCATCGTGTATGGAGTCATTGTTCCAGCACTATTCTTCTTCTTCCTTGTTCTTCTTGTGTGAGTACCAGGTTAAAATCCATCAGTATGCCTTTCCTGAAGCCTACTATATTTATTTGTGTTCTTTATGTCCTTCCTTATAAGTCTTCCAGTTTATTCTACTGTGTCTGCTTTCTTGGTATGGACTTGTATCATTAAGTTACAGTTATTCTTTTTCAGTATTAGCATGTAAGCCTATAAATTTCCCTCTGAGCATAACTTTAGCTGCATCCCACAAATTTTCATATCAAAAATTTTATTATCACTTAGTTAAAATATTTTTAAAAATATTTTATTTCTTTATTTTTAGAGAGAGGGGAAGGGAAGGAGAAAGAGAGGGAGAGAAACATCAATGTGTGGTTGCCTCTCACATGGCCCCCACTGGGGACCTGGCCCGCAACCCAGGCATATGCCCTGACTGGGAATCGAACCTCGACCCTTTGGTTCACAGCCCGCGATCAATCCACTGAGCTACACCAGCCAGGGCAAAAAATATTTTAATTTCTGTTATGACTTTCTGACCCAAAGGTATTTTTAGACACATCAAAATTTTTTAATAACCTTCACTTCTTTATTTCTAGCTTAAACCCAATAAGTGCAGAGAATATAGACTATGCTAGATTTTGATTTTGATTTTCTTTGTGGCACAATTTTTATTTGGTTTTTATAAACATTTCACATGGGCTTGAAAATGATGTGTGTTGTACATTTGTTGAATTTGGTGGTGTGTGTGTATATATATATATGTAAATAATTGCTTTAAATCAAGTTCCTTAATCATGGTGCTTAAATCTTCTCTAGCTGAGCTGTGACTTTTGCTTGGTGAGCCTCTCTACACTTAATCTCCCATTCCTGTCCCCTTCTCTTACCTGGCTGATGTTTACTCATCATTCAGGACTCAGCTCACAGCTCCTCCAGCATGTGCTCCAGGAAGCTTTTCCTGGCACCTGGGCTGGGTGGCGTGTGAGGGCTCCCATAGCCATCTGAGCTTTGTGGTATTTGCACTAATATTTTCACTGTATGTGACTAAGTGTGGCTATTTTTTTTGTTTACTGTTATTTATATTTCTTTGGCTTCTTTAACCTGTGCTTTTTGGTGTCTTTTTATCAATTCTGGAAAATTCTCTACCTTTGTTTCTTCATATGTTGCCTCTGCCCTTCCGTTTCACTATGGGGTTCTCAATAGATTCTTGTCAAACTTTCTTTCCATCCTTTTTTCACCTTATCCTGTAGTCTTGAATTTTCCAGGGATGTAGACAATTAAAGGTATGTACAAGGAAGATACAAGGGGAACCCTTCCCCTTCAGTGTTTCCATCTGTGGTCGGGGCAGAGCATCAGTACTTCCCAGAAATGCTTCAGCTTTCCCCTAGTCAGCCCTCTCCAGTATAATACTCTGTGAGTATTGTAAATGTGTCTCTTTTTTCACTAGCTCTCTTATCTCCCCCCTCCTTCCACTCTCAGGAATAAGGTTTTCCCACTGAACAGGAAAAAAGCAACTCCCAACATCTGCCAAGTTATTGCCATTGGTGCCAGTGATTCACTCCTTGCCTTTTTCAGAGAAAGAGGCATTCCTCTTCCTGTCTGAGGTTAGTCTCACCTCCTTTACTTGGGAATCCATCTCCTCCACACCCCTTCAAACATCCCTTCTCTCTCTTAAATTTTCAATCATTCTTTCTTTACTGCTTCATTCTCTGCAGGAGATAAATATGCCCAAATCTGTCCACCTGAGCCCCACAAACTCTCTCTATGCACCATCCAACATTTTATTTTGAGAGAATAGCTTACACCCACTTCCTGATTCTCATCACCCTTACATTCTTCAGGGGCATTGTCTAAAGCAACCAGTTATCCTCATTCTCAAAACCCCATAGCAGAGGTTCTCTATTCCTCTTGTTCATCTTTACCTGACATTTATGATCTGGGTGGGTGGGATGAGGCCCTCCTACCTAGTGACTTCTTTTTACAGTGAAGGACTTTGCCATGGCCATCTGTTGAAAGTGATGTGGGTGAGAGCAGGGGTGAGGGATAGGGAATTCAAGAAGAGTGGTGATGGTGTTAGGGGTGGTTGCAATAGTCACTGAGGAGAATAAATGGGACAAGGAAAACAAATGGCGAGCAGTGGTGAAAGTCCAGTCATGACGGGAGCTTATTAATTGTTAATGGCACCAACTGTCATTGCTCTGGGAAGTTTCTTCCAAGCTGTGGTTGTTGGAAGATAAAGAGAAGATGGTAGCATTGATCTAGGCTTGGATCTTTGCAGGCAGAGTGTCATGGAAGGCTGTTGATGTGGGCAAGGAAAGAGGCGTGGACACTGGAAGGAGTGAACACTTTGAGTGGGTAGCTCTCTCTACCCAGTGGGGTAAGGAAGAGAGGAAGAGAAGCCAAGATAGATGCTGGAGAATATGATGTTGTGGGATTGAAGCTTAAACCTTCGAGATCAAAGAATAGGCACAGGATATTGGAAAGAGAGCACAAGAAAATGGTATGGAATAGAAAAAGTAGGCAGATCATGAGATGTTGGGATTTAAAATTTCAGAGGTGAAAGAGTTTTGGGAGATAATGGACCCTTGGCAGTTGAGGGAGACAAGTCACATTAGTCAGGATGCTTCCAGTTGTGAGCCTCAAGAGCAGAACTCTGCAAGTTCAAGGAAAAAGAGAACAGTTCTAGTTGTCTGTTGCTATGTCACTACCCCCAAACTTGGTGACTTTAAGCAATGATTGTTTTAGTGTTTCTCATAATTTCATGGATCAGGAGTTCAGGTAGGATCCAGCTGGGTGAGCCTGCTGCTTCCTGTGGCATCCACCTGGCAGTATTGTGAAGTCACTTGGTAGTATTCAGCTAGCAGCTGGGTTGGGCCAGAGGGTTCATAATGCCTTCGCTCACAATGCTGGCATTTTGATGGGGGGGGCAACCACAATGCTGGGCTCAGCTGGACCCCTCTCCCTTTCTATGTAGGATCAGGGCCTTGTATCTCTTCCCAGGCAGAAGTTGCCAGTCGCTCCTAAGGCTAGACCTACAATTGACCGAACATCACTTCCACCACATTCTGTCAGTCAGAGCAAGTTGTAGGCTAGCCAAGATCCAAGCAGAGAGGAAGTAGACTTTATCTCTCCAGGCAAGGAGTGCCACAAATCCATAGCCATCTTTAATCTGCCACAGGATCATACAGACCACGTGTTAAGTAAGACTTAAACAACAGAGACATTTCTCATAGCTGTGGAAGCTGGAAGTCCGAGATACGAATGTCAGCAGGGTTGGCTTCTCTAGAGTCCCCTCTTGGCTTGTAAATGGCCACCTTCTTGCTGCCTCTTTACATGGTTACCCCTCTGGGCACACATGCCCCTGGTGTCTCTCCCTCTGGTTACAGGACACCAGTCATATTGGATTGGGGCCCCAGTTAACAGCCTCCATTTAATGTAATCACTCCTTGGAAGGCCCTATGTCTCCGAGTACACTTGACCCTTGAACAACACACATTTGAACTGTGTGGGTCCACTTATAAGCAGCTTTTCAATTGACCCACATAGTTCAAACCCACATTGTTCAAGAGTCAACTGCCCCATGGAGTAGGGCCCATCCATCCGACCCCATTTAACCTTAATTTCCTCTTTGAAGGAAGTTAGAAGGTGGGGAGGTGCCCCTCCCCACCTCCAAATTGTTACATTAAGAGGTACTGGGTGTTGGAACTTCAACAAAGGAATTTGAGGGGAGAGGCACAATTTGGCCCATCACAGGGAGTATCCATACTTTAGGTGTGACTGGATCCAGGCACACAAATGATGTCCACCAGAAAATTTCTTCATCTCCGGCTTTGCTGCTGCAGCGTTGACTTGGTCTCTGGATGTTCCCTCCACCTAGTGGGCAAGGTGGCCCACAGCAGCCCCAAGTTCACAGCCTCCTATCTTGGCAACTAGCCAAAAGAGAAGTCGTCTTTCTCTCTGGTGTATATATCCACCCCAGAGGTAATTCTGATGGTCACTGCTTGAGTCTCAGGCCCAACCTGGACCAATGGCCATGTGCAGGTGGGCCAGGTGCTTTGATGAGCCAGCTAGCCTAAGTCTGCATATACTGCCTTGTGTGTTCCCATGGAAACCACAAGAAAAGCTCCTCCCCATAGTTCCTCCTCACTTCTTGCACCTCCTGACCAACCCTGGTGCTTCCCCATGTGGCCCTGCATGGCATGGCTGCCCTCTCTTCAGGGAACTTGGGGGTAACAAACTGTCTTTTCAATGGCGGTTGTCTCCTGATCTGTTGGCTTCACCATAGCTGCATACAAATAAAATCCCAGGTACACATTAAAACAGCTCTGGAAGAGCCAGACTGGGCAAAGCAGGGGGACCCCTGGGCAGGCCTGCAGTTGCCAGGGCAATGGAGGAAGGTTCTGTAATCCACGGCATGCCCACACAACAAAATGCTGCACAGCTGTGAAGATGCAGGAAGCTCTTCATGCACTCATGTGCACAAATGTACCAGAAATGGCAAAAGAGAGAAGAAAGGAACCAAAAGAGATTTTTCCAAGGAAAACACTTTCTATTCATACCAAGACTCGAGAAGGCTGGGAAAAAAGCAGAGGAAAGGCACAGTCATGAAGGGCCACCAGGCTGGAGGGCTGAGACTTTGTCCTGGGAGCCATGGGAAAGATTTGCGGGCAAGGGAGGGGCAGGGTCAGCTCTGGGGCAGGGGGCCAGGCAAGAGGCTGGGAAGAGGGTCCAGGCCAAAGGTATGTATATGTACCCCCATTTGATGAAGGGAGGGAAGGGCTGGTCACAGAACCCACTAATGCCGGGAAACTCAGCCTTCTGACCTCCAAGCCCAGGGCTCTGCCTGGTAACAGGAAGCAGGGGTGGGCAACTGATCACAGCATTAACCACAAAGTTCATTGTCTTAGAATGAGTATGCTTAAGTGGTGGGCGAAGCGTCAGGTCCACAAGGACGAAGAGGCCCTGATCCTCGAGAAATCAGAGCTGCCAGAGAAGCCAGAAACATCCAAGGAGACTGAAGCTGAAACTTCACCAGTCTTGGATGGAGGTAAGTCCCTGGGACTGTGGGAGCCCAGGCTGTCTACCGGCCAGGCTGCTGCTGCACCCAAGCCACCAGGGCCACTCTTGCAAAACAAAGGACTCCCAGGGACCCCTGGACCCTCCAACCCAAAGGCCCAGGGCTGGAACCCAGAGGGTATATGCTTGGGGCGAGCTCTCCAGCTCATTCCAATGCATGACCCCCAGCACAGAGAACCAGGGCTGTGCCTTAGCCTCCATCTGGTTCTTCAAGCTGAGCTCTCCTTCCAGCAGCCCAGCCCCTGTCTCACAGAGGGGGCCACTTGGTCCAGGCAGCTACGGCTCTGCCAGGAAAGGATAGCACAGACTAGGAAAGGAGCGTTATTAGTCTGCTCAGGCTACAGTAACAAAGTACCACAGACTGGGTAACCTAAACAACAGAAAGGTGTTTTGGGTTTGTTTGTTTTTGTTTTTGTTTTTTTTTTTTTTTCATGATTCTGGAAGCTAGAAGTCTGAGATCAAGGTGTCAGTGGGGCTGGTTCCTTCTGAGGCTTCTCCCCTTGGCTTGCAGATGGTGGTGTGGTCCTCCAAGTATGTGTCTGTGTCCTAATCTCCTCTTCTCATAAGGAAATCAGTCCAGCTGGATGAGGGCCCTCCCTTATGACCTCATTTTACCTTAATTATCTCTCCAAAGGCCCTGTCTCTGGATACAGTCACATTCTGAGGTCCTGGCATTAGGGCTTCACCATATGAATTTGGGGCAGGAGGTAGGGCGGGGAGGGATGCAACTCAGCCCATAACAGAGGCTTCTGGGAGCAAGCTGGATCCCACCATTTGTGGGAGGCCTGGAGAGGGGAAGGGACTTGTCTGGGGCAGAGAAATGTTAAGATCTGGTTCTCCCTCAGTCTAAGGTGAGAAAGGAGGCTCCAGGGTGGATGGTGACCAGCTTGTGGTTTGCAGACATGTAGATTCGCCCTCCGGTCGGCTGGCACAGACCTGCAGAGCAGGACAGCAACTTCGTCTCAGACTAAGAAGAGGCCACTGCCAGGCACTCACCATTCACACGGCAGACATCCCCTGAGGCCACATCCTGCTCCCTGCCCTCCAGAGCAAGTGTGAATACTGAGCACCAGGAGCACCAGGAAATGGACAATTGCTGTTGCACCAGTCATGGGGGGCACTGTGAACCAGAGTGACAGTGACTCTCCTCCAGCCTCAGGGAAAACCATGGGTCAAATCCAGCCTCCACATTCTACAGTGAGAGAAACTGAGACCCATAGGAAGGAAGGGGTTGAAATATGAAAAAAGAAAGGACTTCTGTCTTTGGGGACATTGGGGCTCCTGAGACCCCATCCTCCACACTTGGCTTTGCAAACAGGGAAACTGAGGCTCACAATGCCTCAGGCCACACAGCAAGACTGTGCCCTGCTTAGGACCTCTGAATCCTAGGTCCTTGGTCATCTTCTCCTGACCCTATAAGACTCTAGTGCAGCTGTAAACTCAGAACTCCACAGGGCTAGGCAGGTAACAAAACGAGTGCAGGAGGCCTTGTGAGTCCATGTGGAGAGCAGGCACCCCACCTGAAGGGGGCACCCAGCTGCAGTGAACTCTGCTCTCACTCATCGCCCCACCTTTTGCCCGGCTGCCCACCTCCCAGCAGGAACAGGTCTCTATTGCCAGATCTGACTGTTTTTGTTGTTGTTGTTGTTGTTTGTTTGTTTGTTTTTTAAAGGAGAATCCAGAGATTCAGGTTTCAGAGTGAAATCTCTGTACTCAAACATGTTAATAATTAAAGCCCTGTTGTTAAAAGCCGTGTGGATCCCAGAGAAGCCTCTCATTTGCAAATCTGATTAGAAGCATAAATAGGGAAGGGACACCCTCTCTCCAAACCCATGTCCTGCCAAAAGGAGGTGTCTTTATTCAGAACGCAAACCTCTTGCCAAGTGCAAATGGAATCCCCAGATCCTGGGCAGAGTCTGCTTGGGTGTAGAAGGGTAAGGAAGTTTCCCGGGTGGAGAAGGATGTTCCAGGTGACTTGGAGCCCCCCCCCAAAAAAAAAAAGGAAAACCCTGCCCTAGCAAAGCTTACATTCTGGAAGTGGGACATGAAGGAAGGGCATGATTGAAAATAAGTGAACACACAAAATAAGGGAATAATAAAGACTAGGGAGAAAGCAAAACAGAGGTGTGACCAAGATACTGTCTTGGAAGTGGGGGTTCCTTTGCAGAGTCCAGTCAACAAAGGCTTGTTAAAGGGGAGACCTAAATGCTGAGAAAGAAGCTGGTGCCAATCCGGCAGGAAGAACACCGCAGAAGAGAGAACAGCCCTGGGACTGGGATAACTTTGGCCTGTTCAAGGAAGAGAAAGAAAGGCGGTGCAGCTGGAGCTGAGTGTCTGAGGCAGGGCAGTGCTCAGGGGCTGTTGATGGAAGGCGGTCGGGGTGGGGAGACCAGGGCTTTGGCTGCTGTAAGTCAGAGCAGCCCTACAGGGGCAGATGGTGGCAGCTCAGAGCGAGGTGGGGCGAGGGGTAGAGGACAGAGCTGAGATCTGTTTAGGAGGCAAAGCCAGCTCCTCTTGCAGACAGATTGAATGGAGGGCGGGGGTATGGATTGAGGACAGATATGCTTTTGAGGTAAGACAGCCCCCATGGGGCGGCTTTAAAAGTTCCTGCCTCCAGCCCCCTGGCTGGTGTGGCTCAGTGTATTGAGCACGGGCTGCGAACCAAAGGGTCACAGGTTCTATTCCCAATCAAGGCATATGCCTGTGTTGCCAGGTCCCCGTGGGGCCACGTGAGAGGCAACCATATATTGATGTTTCTCTCTCTGTCTCCCTCCCTTCCCCTCTCTAAAAATAAATAAATAAAATCTTTAAAGTAAAAGTTCCTGCCTCCAGCCGCCTTAGCCATGGAGCAGGCTCAGAGACCGTTCTCTTGCCTCTGAGGCCTGTGTGAGGGACAGGGACAGGAACCCTTCACCTGGCGGGCCAGGAAGGACTGTACTTAGAAAATGGATGCATGGTGGGGCCAGGAGGAAAGAAGGAACTGCCAGTTGCCAGGGTGCTGGGCAGGGTCTTTTGGAGGTGGTCCCACCTTGCAGGGGAGGACGCTGAGGTTCTGAGAAAAGAAGTGACTTGTCCAAGGTCACAGAGCCAAACCCGTGAAAGAATGGGGGCAGGGGGGTTTTTGCACCTAAGCCTTGAACTACCAGCACCTCCCCACTTCCAGCCCCCAGATTGGGTCCCCCAGGGCCTCCCCATTCCCTTGTCGTCCTGGGGCTGAGGATTGGGATGGAAGGAAGGAGAAAATTTCATCCCTAGAGTCAGTGTTATTCATGGAAGTAGATAAGCTGAACTATGACCCACAGGAAAAGGAGGTTGCAGGGTGGGGCGGGGGGTGGGGTACCCTGGACCCCTGGGTTGGAGGGGGAGGGACCGGGGGCCTGGATCCCTGAGTCCGAGGGGGGAGGAGCGGGGACCTAGACCCCCGGGTCCGAGAGAGTGAGAATGAGATCCGTCTTCCGAGGGAAGACAACATTGGGACTGAAGCAGGAGGGAGGTGGGCTTCAGGAGAAGTGTCCCCGACCCAGGGTTGCAGGGATCGAAAGGGGCGGACCCAGGACGCCGGGGGCGGGCAGGGGTAGGGCCGGGCCGCAGTAACAAAGGCCTCTCCCTCCCGCAGGCAACCCCCCTCGGCCCCGCCTCCCCAGCCCCCCGCCTGCCCTGATTGGCCGGTCTTCCTGCCCGTCAGCGCCGCCCCCCTCCCTGGGTCTGCAGCAGCTCCGGCCGCCTCGTCGCGCCCCCCCAGCCCCTTCCCCCCGCCCCCGCCGCCCCCCCGGGCCGGTGCTGCCGCTGGCGGGGTCCCCCTCCCCCTTCCCCTCTCCCCCCAGGACCTGCGCGCCCCGGGACGGCCCCCCCTTCCCCCTCCCCCTTCGCGCCGCCGCCGCCGCCGCGATGCCCCCCCCTGCGCCCGGGGCCCGGCTCCGGCTCCTCGCCGCCGCCGCCCTGGCCGGCCTGGCCGTCATCAGCCGAGGTACCGCAGCGCCGGGGGCGGGGGCTCGGCCGGGACGCCGGGGTCCCTGGCGGGGACAGGGGGCGGGAAGGGGGCTGCATCCGCGGTCGGGGAAGGGGAGGCCCCTGGACACGAGGTCCGGGCCCGGGGGCTGGGGCTGCATCCCCGGCCGGGCTCGGGGTCCTTGGATGAGTGGGTGCGTGCCCCGGGGCTGGTCCGCGCCCCGGCCCCGAGCCTGGGCCTGGAGGCGGAGGTCTGCTCCTCCCGGTCAACCAGGGAGAGGGTCACGGACACCCGGCTCCGGCCTGGGGGCGGGAGTGTGAGGCTCCGCACCAGGGAGAGGGACCCGACGCTAAAGAAAGGGGCCCCGGGCAGGATCTCTGAGCTGAGTTGGGGTGTAGGGGTAGGGGGATGCCCCCTCGGGGGTCGTCTCTCTGCGTGGAGAGGGGCCCTGAGGGGATCCTGGCCTGAGGGCCAGGGTGGGTGTTTGTGTGGGCTAAAGTGGGGGGATGGCGTCTTCCCCGGGTCAGTATGGGGAGGGGGCAGGGGTGTCCAGAGACCTCAGTACCAGGGCCAGGAAAAGGTGGGGGCGGGGGTCTGGTCCCTCAGCCAGGAAGAGGCTGGAATTCCCCAGCTAGATGACATAGGTTAGGACAAAGTGTTGGTACTTGGGGAGTTGCAGTTATATGGGAGAATGGGGATCCAGAAAGTTGGGGTGCTGAGCTGCGGATTCAGACGTGGGGAGCTCTAGCTGAATGCCTGGGTTCCCTGGGGCTGGACTGGAGCTTGAGCGCCAGGCAGATTGAGAGGAAGGAAGGGGCTAACACAGGGTCAAAGGTGAACAGCCTCCCAGTGGGGGAGGGGGCTGCGGGGTGGTCGGCGGAGCAGGGAGAAAATGGGGGCCTCAGGGGGTGCACTGGGCAATCTCTGGGTTGAGGACGTGTAGCTGGACCTTGTGTTTTCCCAGCATGGGGGCTGCAGCAGCGATGGTCCAGAAGATGCCCCCCCGGGGGGGGAGGGGCGAGCAAGGACGAGGGAGACCAGAAACAGTGTTAATTCCATGCTTCTGGAGGATTCCCCCCAGGCCCTGCCTCCAAACAAGGGTCACAGAGTCAGGGACACACAGTCGCGGACAAGCTAGAGCCTCTGCCAGTCTGAGCGAGGCAGCTGTTGTTCTCAGCCTCCCGCCCACACACACCGGGTCCTGCACAGCCTCCTGCACACCGACCCTGAGTCCAACTAGGAGTGCACCTGCAGCCGCCCACAGTCACCCCACCGCGGCTCCCCGCACGCAGGTCAGGGGTCAGCCAGTGCCCGCGGGATGCAGGCCAGGGGCCCCAGTGGGTCCCGGCAGTGGTCTCTTCCTGGTGCCCACGGTCTGAGCGCTCCTTCCCCTGACCTGTCTGTCTTACTGTCTGACTTTCTGACTACCCGCCTGTGTCTCGCTGTCTCTGTCACTTGTCTCTTTGTGTCTCTAGGCGTTTCCGCCACTTCCGGAGGCTCCCTGGCTTTGGGTGACATTCCCTCTGTCTGTCTCAGGGTCTCTGTCTCTCCACCCCTGCTGGTGTCAGCACAATTTCACATCTGTTCCTCCCTGCCTCTGGAGACACTTCCCGTTGTCACACCACGTGTGTCTCTCTGTCCCTTCCCAGCTCTCTCACGCTGGCCTTGGTCCTCATTTACTTGTGGGAATTCACCAACCCTTCTCATTTTTCTCCCTGTTCTTTCCTTGTCCCTAGCCTTTTCCCTTCACCTCCCCCTACACTCTCTCTCCCTTTATGCCCAAGATAACTTCCCACTTTCCACTTTTCAGAACCCAAGACATCCAGCTGTGTGCACATCCTGGGCTGGGAGCTTAGTAGAGCCAGGAGGTGGCCCATGACCTAGGCTGGGTGCTTCCCCAGCTCCCCGCTTCTGAGCGCTGCAGCATGGGAGAGGGGCCTAGTGAGCTGGGACAGAAGCAGAAGGGAGAAAAGCAGTCAGTTGCACCTGCCTGCCCCCCTGCTGAGAAAAAGCTGATGGGAGGAGGTACACAAAATTGCGTCTTCTCCTCTCTTCTGTTTTCTGAATTGTGGGAGGAGTTTCTGAAAATTACCAATCCTGTATAGCACAGTGGGCCATGCCCCCCAACCCTGCTCTCCTTGTGCAGCCCCTCCCAGACAAAGTGGGGCCCCCAGAGTGCCACATTGGGAAGGGGTTGGTTTATGTGTTGATGCTTTTCCCAAGATAGAAACAAAATAAATCCATTTCTCTGTGATTGGCTTTTTTTCTACTTCTCTGACATCCATAGATACTGTTCTATCTTTGATTTTTTTTTTTTCCCTATGGGACAGTTCCTGAGTGCACTGGCTGGTGGTGAGGTCTTGTTGGATGGAGAGAGCAGGGCGGACCCAGGCATTCGAACAAGGCATTCTATCCATCTTGTCTGGACTGTGGTCTCCGCTCATCCGTTCCCTTTGCACATACTTACCAAGCACAGTGTCTATTCTGGGCACGGTGGGTCTGCACATCACAGCCAGATGATGTCACTGCCCTCATGGAGCTTAGATCCCAGTGGGACAAAGAGAGAGAGAGCAAAAAACTGAAACAAAATCTAAAAACAAGCCAGCAAGTAAGTAGGTAATTTCAGAGAGTGATGGGTAACGGGAAGAAAATTGGGGACAAGCTGGCCATGTGGGCTCTTAGGTAGTTGAGGGAGCCCTCTCTGAGCAGCGAAGACTACATGCAGTTCAGATGGAAAGAAGTGGAGAGGTTAGCCTTCAAAGACACTGAGGGAACAGCAGAGGCAAAGGCCCCAAGGTGGGAACCAGTGGAAATTTCCAGCACTCTTGGCACAGGTGGTTCAGACTCGGAATCAGTGATGCAAAGACCCCTGGACTTCCAAAGTCAGCAATTTCTAGAAAGAGGGGTCAGGGGCTCTCCTGTGGCAGCCAGGCCAGGACCCACCCCACTCATTGCCCTTTCCCTCCCAATGTGTCTCCCTACCCCCTCAGGCCAGCCACACTACTGCCACTTACTCACACACGTTCCTGGGCTTCAGGGTCCCCATCTGTGGGTTTCAGGACAGTGGAACCCAAGCATCACCCCATTGGAGGGTCACAGTTTTGCCTAAGTTCCTTCTAGGGGTGCCAGGAGATTCCTACCTCCTACTCAAGGTCACCCATCTTGTTAGAAATCCCCCTCTCTCTCAAGAGAGGGAAACTCACACCTGTGCAACCCTCATCCCTAGATTTATCAAATAGGCATGAGGGCTGCTAGTTTGGACTGGCAGGGACCCATGGGGTCCACCTGGTCACCACTAACCCTGGAAAGGCTGGAACCTACCCCATAATTACCCTACCATGAGGCTGTGGGCAGGCACGTAACCCTCAGGCCCTGTAGTGAACTGTTTGTTACTTGAATAACCTTTCATCCTCCTTCTGCAACCTGAAGAAGGAGGCACAATGATGATCATTCCCGTTTAGAGGTGGGGAAACCGAGTCTCAGGGAGGCAAAATAAGTCTGTGCAACACAGAGGCAGAGTGGAGATTTGAACCTGGGCACCCCAGCTCCCCACCCCATCCATTCCTTTTGGCGCCTGCTTATGCTGTCATCAGAGCAGACGCTGACAGGGTATCTGAAGGATCGCTAACTCAGGGGTGGGTGCTGGACACAGAGCAACTTACAACCCAGACAAACTCTGCCCTTCCCGAGCCCCACCTCCACCCCTGGGGAGATGACCTCGAACCAGGGATAGCAGTAGATGCTTCCTGAAAAAAAAAAAAAAAGTGCTATTCTGAACAGCTAGCATTTACTGAGCCCTTTCTGCATGCTAAGCACTGAGCTAAACATTTTGCTAGTGTGTTCCTGTGGAATCCCCCCCCCCAAAAACCCTCAGAGGGAAGAATTCTTTTTTTTTCTCTCTTTTACACATCGGGGAGCTGAGATCCAGATTGTGCAGGGGCGGGGGAGTCACCCCGCCAGGAAGTGATGGAGCAGACATTTCACTTCCCAGCTCAGGCTCCACAGGGCTTTCTCATCCAGTCTGTAGACATCATCTATTCCCTCTATGAACACTTCCCTGCTCTGAGCTAAGCCCAGCTCCCAGGAACACAGCCAAGATTTGGGCCCTTGGGGAATTCCGGGGCAGGTAGGGACACTGTCACAGCTGAGTCAACGTGTACCCATTAGAGAGAGTGGAACTTTCCACTCTCAGTCAGGGAGAGTCCTCCTGGAGGAGGGAGCATTTGAGTTTGGGTCTTGAAGAATGAGTAGGAGTTCAAAGGCTGGAGAAGCATGTGAAAGGCATCCATTTATATTCATTCAACAAATACTTCCCAAGGCCTTCCAGGGCCAAACCCTAGGCTGGAAGATGCTGGGGATGCAAACCTCAGTCAGACGCAGGCTCTGCCCTCAAGAAATTTGGGAATGCCCTCAGCCAGGTCCAGAGCTGGGCATGCTGGGAACGCAGAGATGGTCTGCCCCAGGTCCTGCTTCGGAGGAGCAGGTTTGGGAAGCAGTTGACCTTGATCTAAGGTGCCCTGGGCTGATAGACACCACCTCTCCCAGGAAAGGCCCTGCTGTACGAGGGCCCTGAAGAAGTGTTTGACGGGAAACTATGAGACAGAGGGATGGACAGCGCTGGGTCCCACATGCGCCAACAGAGGAGATGAGGCAGGAGAGTGATATCAGAGCCCTGGACAACCAGGTGGAGGGGCTGGGCAGTTCTGTGTGTTGGAAAGACCCCACTGGTGAGGGGTTTCTCTGTATTTCTGCCTGCTGGGACGTTTGGTTAGGGCCTTGATGCGGGTGTGGGGTCCACTCCTCACCCCACCACCGTAGTCTGTGGGCCCAGCTCGATGGCGGTTCCTGGCTGGGAGCAGGGGCTGAGCCCAGGAGCGCTGGGCTCCCCATGCTTGTCCAGCACCTCGGACAGCTCCCTCCTCACCCCAGGCTGGGTCCCCCTCCTTTCAGCTGAGGCAGCAGCTGTCCTGGGTGGGAGGGGCTTTGTTTGGCCCCCGAAGAGGCATTTAGCGATGACCGGAGGCGTTTTTGGTTGTCACCCCGGTGCGGTGGGAGGAGCTGCTGGCATCTGGAGGGTCAAGGCCAGGGGTGCTGCCGCACATCCTGCACCACACGGGACGGCCCCTCCACGAAGAAGGCTCCAGCCCCGCACGCCAGAGGTGCCAAGGCAGAGCGGCCCTGGCCCAGGATCCGTGTCACCAGGAGTGTGACAGCTCCTGTGGGGCACCTGTGTGTGATGTGATTGTAGGTGACATCGTGACCGTGTGCCCCATTCTTGGCTCACAGCAGCCCCTTTGTATTTCAGAGGCTGTGACGGTGTTGCTGTGTCATTGCACAGGCTGTAGCTTCAGGAACAAAATCCCAGAGTCAGGGTGGGGACAAGCCTGACCCTTGGGCTGGAGGGGTGTGTGTGTGTGTCTGTGTGTGTGAAGATGGCCCCCTGGGTAGGGCTGTGACTGTGTGCAGACTGCACCTGCATGTAGGAGGCTGTTGGTGTCCGTGTACAACTGTGCTGTACTATACGTGGTGGGGTGACTCAGTGTGTGACGCTGCTTGGCCTGGGACTGTCCCTTCTGCCTGACCATGACAACAGCAGTGCTCCTCAGAGAGACTTGTCTTTTCTAAGTGACCTTGTGCTGGGCAGGTGTCACGGGCCATGTTGTTACCCTGTGTGTGGGCCTGTCCCTGTGAGCAGGGCCAATTGCCATGAGTGTGACTGAGTGTGGGACTGTTTCCTGGCCTGGCACTGGCTCTGTGTGTCCTCTCTGGACCCTGGTGGCTGTGTGTGTGTGTCCATCTCCTGCCTGTCCCCTGCTGTTACCATGACTGTGAATGGCCCTATCCACTCTGCACAGCTGGGGAGGACCAGCCCCCTCCCTGCATCCAGAAGTGACTGGGTGAGGCCAGGGTGAGGGGCTGCCCATGGCACTGGCTCTGCCCCAGGCCGGTCCTGAGGGGCTGCTGATGGAGAGGGCCCTCGGGAGTCATTGGGGCAGCATGGGCAATTAATTCATCAGATTAATTAGCTCCTCAACCAGGGCAGGGCAGGGCCCTCCCTCCCTAGGCGTCCAAGGTCATTCAGCCTCCTCCTCTCTCCAGCCTGGTGCATCTCCATCCGGCCGCCTCAACTTGCTCAGCCCCCACTCCCTGGCTCCGGTCCAGCCCGCTGGCCACAGTCCATGGAGAGATGAATGGGTGGGGGTGGGGGCCCTGCCAAGCAATGGGGCCTTGGAGCTGCGCTGGAGTGTGTGGGCAGGCGTGGGCCTGTGCCTGAAAGAGCGTGCCCGGGTGAGCACGGGCCCACGGGTGCGTCTGTGTGGAAATGTATGTCTGCCAAGGTCTGTGTGTGGCTGTGCACTGTGCCTAAGGGTGTGTTTGTGGCAGATGTGTGTCTGGTGGTGCACATGCATGGGTGTTGAGTGCATGCAGCCAGCTCCATGTGTGCACATCTTTCCATGTATTCCTGAATTAGCGTGTGAACATGTGTGTGTCTGCATGTGTTGGCTGCATATGTACACGTTTCTGTGTGTATCTGCATACTCATGTGTCTGAACGTGTGTGCCCATGTCCATCTGTGTACATGTGTCCATATATGTTTGTTGTGTATGTGCCTATGGGTGAGTATCTGTGCACTCTCGAATCTGTGCACATCTCCACTGTGCATGTGTGTACATGTATGTACACACATCTCTCTGTGTACATGCATGTGTCTGTGGAGTACCTGCGAGTGTGTGAACATGCATGTTGGTGTGCACACATCTTTCATGCGTGTGTATGTGCTATCATTGGGGTGTGGGCTCAGTGTCTCTGGAGGTGTGTAGGTGTGTGTGTCCCAGTCTGTTTGAGTGAGTGTGGGCTTGTGAGAGGACACGTCCGTGTTGTGTGTGTCTTCTCTGAGTGTGTCTGCTGCCATGTGTGTTTCTGGAGACACAAACGAACATACGTGTGGGTGGGTGTGGAGACCGTCTGTTTGTGAGGGCATGTGCACCATGCTGAGCCGGCCCTCCCATCCTCAGGGCTGCTGTCCCAGAGCCTGGAGTTCAGCTCCCCCGCCGACAACTACACGGTGTGCGAAGGCGACAATGCCACCCTCAGGTACGGGGACTCGGAAGATCTCCCTGAGACTGCAGTCCTGCCCCCTCGCCATCCCTAGTGAAAACAACCCTGGCCTGGGGCGCAGCCCAGCACCTCCCTGTCAGGAGAGGCCACCAGGGGCACGAACTCCAGGCCTCAGAGCCCCTGTTTATCAAATGGGTGAAGGATCGCTGACCACCATGTTGGTTGTTGTGGGGATTCAAGGGTCTGTACACACACGCCAAGCTGAGAGAGCACAGCACTCTGTGGCTGCTTCTGAATGAGAGCCAGGGTTATCATCTCCCCAGACCTCTGCCTCTGCCCACTCTGGGTCTCCATCCCCTCTCTCCGGTCTCTGTCCCCCCTCTAGTCTCTGTCCCCCTCTCTCTGAGTCCCGGCCCCCTACTCTCTGAGTCCATTGTCCCCCTCTCTCGGTCCCTCTCTCCCTGTCTCTGAATCCCTGTCCCCTTCTCTTTGGGTCCCTGCCCCCCCTCTCTGGGTCTGTGTCCCTCATCTTTATGCATCTCTGTCCCTCTCTCCCAGACTGCCAGTCTTCCTCTTTTCTGATCTCTGGCACACAACAGTCACTCCATCAGCTACCATTCCATGTGCACTTGAGCTCACAACATTCCCTCTCTGGGGCTCAGTTTACCCACCTGTAAAGTGGGCACTGTCACCCCTCAGGGCTGCAGTGGGACCTGGAGGTGTAGTGGCACATCCCCCACCCCTTCTCTAAGCCCCTGCAATGGGAGAGCCTGGAGGGCCAGGCTGGGGTGAAGGAGAGAAGGAAGAGCCCTCCTCCCCTCGTCCTTCCTGCAGCTGCTTCATCGACGAGCACGTGACCCGAGTGGCCTGGCTGAACCGCTCCAACATCCTGTACGCGGGCAATGACCGCTGGACCAGTGACCCGCGGGTGCGGCTGCTCATCAACACGCCCGAGGAATTCTCCATCCTCATCACCCAGGTGGGGCTAGGCGACGAGGGCCTCTACACCTGCTCCTTCCAGACCCCCCACCAGCCGTACACCACTCAGGTCTACCTCATCGTGCATGGTGAGCCCAAGGCCAGAGGGGCAGGGATGGGAACAGAGGTGGTGAGCAAGGGCATGGTGGGGAGGGGCAGGGCACAGTCTCTGGGTACACCCGCGTGGAAGGCAGACACTGCCCTGCCCTTGCTGATTTCAGCTAAGAAAAGGAAGGGACAGTCACACAGGCAGTGACTTTTCAGCATCACAGCTTCAAAGACAGGAGAGCTATGGAGGAAGGGGAAGGTGTGCTCACAGGAAGAACACATTCATTGGCTCAGCCCCATTTATTGTGCACCTACTATATGCCAGCATTGCTCCAGGCACTGGGGATAGAGAAGAAGCCGATCAAGCTGTCCCTACTCCTTTGGAGGCGACTTTCTAAGGAGAGGCGGCCTCCCAGACACAATGTCTGAGCTGAGACCCTCAGCTGGGTGCAGAGCTGATGCCAGAGAAGGAACAGCACGTGCAGGGGCCCAGGGAGAAAATGAGTCAGATGTGCAGAGGCGAGTCCTGCATGGCAGAATGCATCAGAATTCATGTCGGGAGAGAGGGGGCTGGAGAGATCCACAGAGGGGGCAGGAGGAAGAGAGAGGGATGAGGCCGCCTCAGAAATGAACTGGAGGGAGGGAGGGAACCCAGACACAGGGACAGCCCAGCAGGGCCAGGACAAGCCTGACTCAGGAGCCAGACTGCCTGGGTTCCAACCTCAGCACCACCACCTGCTGAGGAGTCCTGAGCAGGGGAGGTGGGCTCAGACTCCTCACATGCATCAGATCTAACACATCCTCCATTGGGAGAGACGCCTTTATTGTATGCTCTGTTGGAAAAGAAAAAGAACCTGCCAATCAGACTCTGGCAGCCGGATTATAGACATGGTCACGTGGGGTAAAAAAAACCCACGTGTTAGAATGGATGAACATAGCCACATCTACCCCAGAGGGTGGCAGTCAGGGTTTAATTAGTTAATTTTTATACAACACTGAGAACAGGGTTCACCACACAGCAAGCACCATGTGCGTACTTGTTAAATAAGTTAATCTTGAAGTAATAATGACAAATAAGTAAAAATAGAAATGGGGAGAGAGAAATTCAGAACAGAAGACAGAAACCAAGTTGGGATGAAGGCAGACAGAGAGACTGAGAAAGAGTGAGGAAGACCGAAGTTAGACAAGAAGCCAGACCTAGAGTCAAGGGAGAAACACAGAGAAAACTTATAGAAAGACAGGGAATGTCGGCTGGACACCCAGGTCCGAGGGAGGAGGTGCCAGGGTGCCTGGACTCCTGGGTCTTAGGGGAAGAAGGGCTGGAGGCCTGGACCTCTGGGTCTGAGGGAGGGAGGGTTGGGGGCCCAGACCCCTGGGTCCTGGGAGCCCATATCCAGCCTCTCTCTGACCTCTCTCCCCTCCCCCACAGTTCCTGCCCGCATTGTGAACATCTCCTCGCCTGTGACAGTGAATGAGGGGGGCAACGTGAACCTGCTTTGCCTGGCTGTGGGGCGGCCGGAGCCCACGGTCACCTGGAGGCAGCTCCGAGGTGAGAACTTCACCCCTGGCCCAAGCCCCTTCTTCTCCACAGTATGGGTCCCTCATTTCCCCAGATTCCTAGCTAGATTCCCAGAGCTCCCCTTTCCCCGTTCCTGATCCCCCTACCCCAGTAATAGCTCCATTTCCCCCTCCCACCCTAACCCCATTATTTCCCTGGCTGACCTCACATCCTTACAGCCTTCACCACTTGGCATCCCAGGTCTGGACCACTTTCTCCAGATCACCCATTAGACCCCAGCCTTGCCCCCCACCTCCTATCCCTACCCCCAGTATCCAGTGTCTTCTCCACCAGCCACAGGATTCTCCTGGACTCAGTTCCATGGCCTGAGCCAGGTTACAGCCAGTGGCCCCACCCACATTCCCACCTCCTGGTCACATCACTTACATCTCTGCTGGAGGCTCCAGCCCAGCAGTTCTCAAAAGTGCAGTCTCCAAAATAGCAGCATGAGCATCCCCTGGGAACTTGCCAGACATCACATTTCTGGGGCTGCCCCAGACTGGATGACTAGAAATCACCCTCCCCCCACACCACCACCATCACCACATTTGAACAAGCCCTTAGGTGATTCAGATGTTCCAGCTGAGAACCACTGCACTGGGGCTACCCCCAAACATAGTGGGAAGGGGCCCAAACGTGACTTCCTAGATCTTGACACCTCCCACTGTCCCTTTACCTGGATCTTTACCACCACTTCCCAGATCCCTAGATCCTCATTCACTGCATCTTTGGAGGCCAATGATGCCAATTGCTGAATTCCCAAGACTCCAGAACCCAATCACGAGGTCTCAGATCCCTGATCCTACCCCAATGGGTCATCTGAACCCCACAATCCTGGTCTGAGACCCTGGCTTCCCAGATGCCCTAAGTCCCAAAGGTCTTCTGAGCCCAAATCTGTCATAGATCCTACCTATCCAGATTACTGATCCCAATCACCAGATCCAGATTCTCCAAACCCCAAGAGCTAGATCCCAGAACTCAGAGCCTTCCCACATTGGGTTTGTATTTCCTGGATCTTTCTGAGCCTCAAGATCCAGGGGTCCTCTCCATGGGGTCCTCTGAGCCCCATGATCTGAATCATGGGCTCCCAGATCCCTTGATCCCCTCTACCCCCAAATTCTAGGACCCTCCCTGCTGGATTCTAGTGACTAAGCCCAGATCCTCACTCCCTGCCCCACCCCTAGCAGGAGATTCCAGACCCCCTCCCCCAAAGCCTTCCTATCTCCGTCACCCCCTCCCCCCGCCCCGGGCACTCCAGGCCCTGCGGTGCCCGCCCCGCTGATGTGTGTCCGTGTTGTGCCCGTGTTGTCCCGTGTTAAGTGTTTGTGTCCGGCCCTGCCCCCTCCCCTTCCCAACCTCCACAGACGGCTTCACCTCTGAGGGCGAAATCCTGGAGATTTCCGACATCCAGCGGGGCCAGGCTGGAGAATATGAATGTGTGACTCACAACGGCGTCAACTCAGCACCAGACAGCCGCCGTGTGCTGGTCACAGTCAACTGTGAGCCCCCTGGCAGAGGGCACGAAATGGGGGTGGACCCTGGGTCCCTGGGCAAAAAGGGCGTGCAGGAGGAGAGGGCAGGGGGTCTGGGCTCCTGGGAAGGAGGGAGGAAGGGGGCTGGGGCAAGACCCCCTAGGCCTACCTGGCTGGGAGAATTCGCTGACTCTCGCTGTCGCCAGATCCGCCGACCATCACGGACGTGACCAGCGCCCGCACGGCCCTAGGCCGGGCCGCCCTCCTGCGTTGTGAAGCCATGGCGGTGCCCCCAGCGGACTTCCAGTGGTACAAGGATGACAGACTGTGAGGACAGCACCTGCGGGTTGTGCGGGCTGGGGGAGGGTGGGGGAGGGGGTGCGCGCGCCGGAAGGTGGCACCGTCCTAGGTCCCGAGAATGGGGTGGAGTGTGGGGGTGAGGGGTCCAGCTTTTAGGTGATGAGGTCCGCGGGGGCCTCAGAGCAAGACTGTGGGGACTTACTGGAAGTTTGGGCCCCACCATGATGAGCGTGGAGCTCGATCTCTTCGGGCTATTCAGGGAGGTCAGGAGTCGATGCTGAGCATCTGTCAGCAGGGAAGCTTTAGGAGACCATTGGGACCGGGGTCCAGCAGGGCCTGGGAGCCCCTAGAGACTGGAGGCATACCCTGGAGAGTCCAGTGTCCCTGAGGGGCAGGGGTGCCTGGAGAGGGATGTCAGCGGGGTGGCACAGAATCGGTGGGGAGCTAGACTCCAAGGCTGGGGGTGTGTATATTGGGGGGGGGTCTCAGGAATTGGGGAACCTGCAAGTCTATGGCCTGGGCTTGGAGCCCGGAGGGGTCACGGCCCGGTCCCTGACCCGGTTCCCCGGCAGGTTGAGCAGCGGCACGGCGGAGGGCCTGAAGGTGCAGACGGAGCGCACCCGCTCGATGCTACTCTTTGCCAACGTGAGCGCCCGGCATTACGGCAACTACACGTGTCGCGCTGCCAACCGGCTCGGAGCGTCCAGCGCCTCCATGCGGCTCCTGCGTGCGTCCCAGCGCCGGTCGGCAGGAGGGGCGGGGCGGGCGGGGCGATGAGAGTGGGGCGGGGCCTGGTGGGTGGAGAAGCCGGGACCGCCCCCAGACTCACCCAGAATTTAGGAGAGAGGGGACAGTGGGAAAACAAAAAAACAATCCTTTCAATGGGTGTCCATTTACTGAGTGCCCGCTAAGGGCTGGGCGTTGGGCGCTGGGGACGCAGCAGTGCACAAGAGACAGGTCTAGGGGCTCACAGAATTTACAGTCTAGTATTAGCAGAAAAGCAATAAACAAGTAGACATAGAAATAAAATGAAAAGTAAATACATATCTACATAAGCAAGCAAAAAATAATAGGATTGGAGATAGATAAGCTCTTCAGAGAAAGTGGGTGGGGGATGGGGCGGTACCATTTGAACTGAGACCTGAGTGGCAAGAAGCAGCCAGCCCTGCTCAGGTTTGTGGGAAGAGCTCCGCAGGCAGAGGGAACAGCGAATGCAAGGGTTCGACCGGAGGCCCGCATGACCTGAGCAGAGTGGCCATGGGACCTGCGGTTGTAGAAGAAGGGAGAACCAGAGTCTCCTGGGCCATGACAAAGATTTTGGATTTTATTCTACTGCAGGGCGAGGCCACTGGAAGCTCTTAAATGGGGGAGTGACATGTGGTTGATGTTTCTCAAAAGAATCTCTCTGACTGCTATTTGAGGGATGAGCTGGAATGGGGGTGTTGGGAAATGGAGGCAAGAAGACCAGAGAGGAGGAGGCTGAGAGTGGCACAAAGTTTCTTTCTACCAGGGAGACGTTTTGGAGGTGGAGGGAAGAGGGAAGTGGAGACCAGGTGATTCCAGAGTTGGCTGGGACAGCTGGGTGGATGAGGATGTGGCACTGAAGTACCAAAATGGAGAAATAGTGGGGGTGGCATAGGGCAGGGCAGTAGCCAGTGTGGGAGACAAAAGTCGAGAAGGCAGTTTTGGACGTGCTGACTGGAAGATGCTTGGTGGCAGTGCTTGATGGAAGGAAACTGTAAGACAGAAAGACAATGAGAGCCCCAGGCAGATGAAAAGGTGGCAGAGATCTGAGAAAAACAGTTTTGCAAAATGCTGAGACTCAAAAACCAGAAGAGCAGGCACATAGAGGGAAAGGCTCGGAACAGCCCTTGAGAAAGTAGCCCCATATGAGACCCTCAGGGACCACTGCAGACGGAGACAGGCACCTGGGAGAGACACACACAGGTCTCTTCCCAGGCCTCATCCCCTGACCCTATCTCTTTCTCCAGGCCCAGGATCCCTGGAGAACTCAGCCCCAAGGCCCCCGGGGCCCCTTACCCTCCTCTCTGCCCTGGGCTGGCTGTGGTGGAGGATGTAGGAAGAACCCAGTGCAGCTCACCTCCCCGTGCAGGGGGGCCTGAGTCCGAGAGCAAGAGAAAAGGGGGGAGCAATCGGCATGGGTCTCCAAGGGGCGGAAGAGCTCTCGGCCACCGAGGAAGAAGAAAGGAAGAGGAGGAAGAAAGATCTTTCGAGAACCCATCACTGTGAGGGATAACGCGAAATTATGCATCTTTCTACAGCCATTCTCGCCACTGTTCACGTTTCCGATTGTGACCCACCCCCGCCACCCCCACCCCTCTCTTAGCTCAGGCTGTCAACTGGATCGCATGTGTGTAGTGGGTGTATGTGCGTGTGAGCCTGCATGTGTGTGTATGTGTGTCGGGGGGAGTGGGTAAGCAGGGAAGAGGGCTTGAGATCTTCCCTCCCCGACACCCCCACATCCACTGCCCCAACCCTGCTGCCTCTCTCCAAGGGCTGGAGGTAGGTATGGGGGCTTCGTGGTAGAAACTATGAGGGGAGGTTTTCCCAGGCCCCTACTTTCCCAATATATGCACGCAGCACACTGCCCCCTGCCCTCCCTGCTGAAAAGGCGTTTCCTGGGCAGGTTGGGAGTGGGGAGGAGTGTTGCACTCACCTGTCAAGCTGTCATTCAGCCTTTGTGAGTCGGTGGGGGATTGCCACCTGGGCTCTGGGTCTCCCTGCTGTCAACCACCAACTGCCTGTCTGTAGCCAGAGGCCCCATCACTGGCTCAGTGGCCTGAGACCTTCCCATTTTTCCTGTCCCCTCCCCTCCCCTCCCTTGGACTTTCTGGCCCCCTCCTGGGCCAATCGGTGCTTCCATCCAACTGCCAGGCTGGTGTCTATGGTCACCTGTCTGTCTCAGTGCTTTGCCCTCCCAAGCCCCATTCCCTTTGGCCACCTGCAGCGCCAAACAGCTGCCCTCAGCGTCCCTGCAGCCAGCCCATGCCTGTGGGTTTGCTGGTCTACTACTCCCAGCCTCTCCACCAACTGTACCTCCCGAAGGCTGACCTGACCGTGCGTGCATGCGCGCGCGCGCGCGCACACACACACACACACACACACACACACACCAGCGACTGACCAGCAATAGCCCCCTGGCTGCAGCTGACCAGCTGTCATTCCCCCAAAGGGTGGGCAACTGTTGTCAGGACAGGGTACTGAGAGGTTGTAGCCTCTCTGATTGTAGGAATACCCCACCCTGGCACACCACATCACACAAAATGGGGAGGGGAGGCCTCACACAAACATCCCAAGCCCAGACCAAGATGCCAAGTCACCAGCTCCAACTCCCGGGAGACCCTCTAAAAACATTCACCCCAAACCACACCACCCAGTGCTTGTAGGGGGAAGAGGGCAGAGCAAGGGCAAGGGGCAGTGACTGTACCTCAGACAGGGGCGTGGGCCCCATCCCACATTGTCTTCCATTCCCAGGGTCCTGGGGGCTGGGGAGGGGAGGGAGACAAGGGAGGGGGTTGGGAGACCCTGGGGGCCGTGTGTTCCAATTCATGGGGAGTGTTGAGACCACCACACCAATAAACCCCTTTTTCCAAAGTCTCCGCCTGCAGATGCCAATGTCATTAAGGACTTGGGTGCACAGAGGGCAAGGGTTATGGTTATTAGTGGAGCCTCCCCAGGATCATTCCCACTGCCTCCTTTCTCTTCGGTAGATCTGGAATTTATCAGGTGGCCCCTAATGGGCTCAAGCCACTGGATGTACACCATTTCCCACTGACTGGTCCAGAACTAATGAATGAGAGAGTGAATACCATGGATTCACAAGAAGAAATGGTCTTCCACTGAATAATGTGACTCAGTGAAGCAAAGTCTAGAGCTGCATGGTTGCTTTTCCCCATCATATGGGGACCTCTTCAGTCTGTGGGGACAGCAATGGTGGGGGAGACAGAATGTGGAGACTGGGAATGATGGAAAGAAACACTGGAAGGAAGAATGGAAGGTCTAGAGAAACTGAGCCCATAATGACATCATTTGAGCGACTAGATCAAAACTTACCTAATGCCCGCCTCCACTTACATAAGCAAAGTCCCCTGATGTTTAAGCCAGTTTGTGTTTAGGTTTTATGTCTCTGGTGACCAAAAAGGAAATGAAAACTCTAACTGGTAGGAAAGAGATATAGAGGGTTCAGGTAACCAGGACTCCCGCCCCCACAACTCTTCAAAATGATCCAAGAGATCTGTTTCCCAAAGGCCTCTTGCATCCCAATCTTTCACCAGAAGACCTCACATCCTTTCCTTCCCTGAGACAGATTCTGGTTGCCTTTGCTTTAGTTATTTGTTTCCTCTTTCTTTGCTGTCAGGCACACCTCCCATGATATAGCCTGAGATGTTTGGTTTCCCAGGCTCCCTTGCAGTAAGTGATATAGCCAGTGTGGGGTCAGTGAGACACAGGAAATTTTCTGGTAGGCTTCTAGGAAGTTTTTTCTCCACTCATGGGTTGCTCAAGGAGAGGTGTGTGGAAGAGAACCCTGTTCTCTTCTTTTTGTCTTTAGACACAGTTGTGTGAAGATGTGATGTCTGGAGCTGTAGCAGCTATCTTGCTACATGAGACAACATGCCAACCCATTGAGGAGGGCAGAGCAGTAAGGACACAGTAAGTCCAGATCCTTGATGGGGTCACTAAGTTGCTGCACCAGCCTGAAACTACCCACTTCCATGTTTCTTTCCACCATTTATTTTGTTAATTTGCAGCCAATTAACAACTCTTCATGGTGCACCCCCTAAATTTCCCATGAGAATCCCTGTTTTTAAAAAAAGGACATCCTTCTGCAGAGAGCAGGGGCAAAACCAGCCCTTCATTGGCACCAAAGCCTTTGATCAGTTAACCTATATTAGTTTCCTGCTAGGTAGGCTGTGTTAATTCCTGGGAATAACAACATGGTCTCTGCCTTCAGGAAGGTCTCAGTCTAGAGAGGGAGTCAGCAGCTAAACAAGCAATTATTTACTTACAGATGAAAAGCAGGGGGCTCAGGATCTCCAGGATCTAACCCATGACTAAGGCAGGGGTTAAAGAAGCATCTTCTTTTTATTTATTTATTTTTAGAGAGGAGAAAGGAGGGAAAAATGAAGGAGACAAATATTAATATGTGAAAAAAACATCATTGATCAGCTGCCTCTTGCACACGCATGCCCCTAATTGGGGACCTGTCCCCGCAACCCAGGTATGTGCCCTGATGGGGAATAAAACCAGTGACCTTCCTGTTTGCAGGCCAGGGCTCAGTCCACTGAGCTACACCAGCCAGAGCTAAAGAAGCATCATCTAAGATGGTAATGGACACCTTTCCACTTGAGAAATAAATAACACAAGAGACAGCCATGCTCCAGACAGAGCAAACTCCAGGGGCAAGGACCTGAAGGCAAAATAAAATGGCAGTGGGAAAGCCTGTGCTCCTGGAGTGTTGGGGACAAGTGTTGGAAGGGGAGGTCAGAGGGGCCAATGGAGCCCAACCCACAAGGCTGTGAAGGTCATAATGAAGTGTTTGGACATCTGGAGGGCAATGGGCAGCCTTAGAAGGGTTTCAGAGAAGAGGGGCGTGTGCTCTGATCTGTTTTAAGATGAAGACTCTGGGAGCTGGGTGGGTATGGCCTGGAGGAGGCAAAATGGACATAGGAAGACTTTTCTGGAAATGAGGCAGGTCCTGGGTCCGACTCGGAGCAGCAGCCCAACAAGCCTTCCTGTTTGCTGCACAGTCTGTGCATCTTGCCTGCTTGGTGGTTTGCAAATCACACTGGTTGTTTGTTTGTTTGCTTGTTTATGTTTTTAAGACAGAGGAGAAGGGAGGGAGAAAGAGAGGCAGAGAAACATCAATGTGTGGTTGTTTCTAGTGTGCCCTCTACTGAACCAGCGACCCTTTGGTTCGCAAGTTGGTGCTCAATGCACTGAGCCACAGCAGCCAGGGCTGCAAACCACACTGTTAGATCAGCAGGAGTCTCCTCCAGCCCAGGAGTCCCACCTCCTTAGTTGCACAAATACAGGTAGAGTCTTCGGAGGTAAGAGAGGGTGACAGAAAGTCCCACTTTCCACGCCTGACCTTCAGTCACAGTAAGACAGGAAGGCCCTGCCTGCTGCTGAGTAAGAACAAGAAGTCCTGTGCAAAAAGTCCTGTGCAGAACAGGCCATTAGCCCTAGTCACACCTGTGTGGCTGCCCGAACAGTCTTCGGGTCCCCAACTGGAGAGATGACTGGATTGGGGCCAGGGACCTGGAAGAGAGAGGAGGGGTGAGGGACAACATCAGGGGTTACACTGGATTGGACATGACTCACCCATTTCTACAGCACTAGCTCTCATTATTCAGAAATTAGCTGGGTTTCCCCTATTTGCAAGGAATAAAAAAAATGTCCACCCACCCTTGCTGGGAGATAAGACACAACAACCCACTTTTAACCGGAAAAAGAAATTCCATCCCTCTTTGGAGAGAAAATGGAAGTTTTTTTCCATTTTTATGGAAAAGAGAAATAAAGGAGGTTCCATCTTACTCTTTTTTTGGGGGGAGGGGGGGACTAGAATGTCACTCTTCTTTTAAAATACCTAGATGTTGGATGGGAAGCCCTGTCCAACTTTTGTATATTTTTTAAAAAGGATAAAATTTTACCAGGCTTGTAAAACAACAAGTAAAACTGGAGGAAGAGAACGCAGACCATCTCATCTCCCTGACTAAATAACATAAAAAGTCTATGCTCTCTCAGGAAGTCACTGGGCCACCCACACTCACTTGGTGGGCCCCCGTTGGGCTGGGGTCCTCCAGTGGGACTTTGAGGGGCAGAAGCTGTGGAGTCTCCATGGGAGCCACACTCCGCGTCTTCTCTGGTGTGGGGACCACAGGGATAAAGGTGGGTGGAGCCTTCTTTTTCATGGGAGTCTCTCCTGGGAGAGAGGAAGAAAAGAAACAGAAACGTGATTGGCTGTTGCAACATGCCTACCCAGCCAATGGCAAGGGAAGCTGGGCTGAGAGGTGGAGCCTTCAAGCTGATTAGCTGATTTGGAGGGAGAAAGGCTGGAACATGTGACCTGTAACCACGTTGATTGGTTCAGCCAAGCTTCCATTGGGATTTTATCTAGGGACCCTTCCAGTTGGCCCCTTGCTCACCCCGAAAACGACGCAGGCAGCAGACACACAGGACTGTAAGTGCTGCCAGGAGCGCCAGGCCTAGTAGGGAGCCCAAGACGATGCCGGCGATGGCCCCGGGGCCCAGGGTGGGGCCTGGAAGAGACAAAGAGGAGGATAGGGTGAGTGACAGTCAGAGTTGGACCAGTTTTCTAAGTCCCTTATTCCAACCCTTTCAGAACCCAAGAATCTGGGACCCAGCACTCTGAATTTCTTTCACGTTTACTGAGTGACTATCATGTGCCCAGCATTCTACCAAGTGATGAGGATCCATTCATTGGTGAGGAAACCAAGATACCTACTCTCGTGGGCATTAATTTTAGGTGGAAATCAGAAAGGAGTGTGCAAATAAATAACACAATTACAGATTGCACTAAAAAGAAATATAAATGTGCTACAATAGAAATAATAGGAGAGGAGATGATATTTAGAAAGGATCATGAGGGGTGGTCCCTGAGAAAGTAACATTTGAACAGAGATCTGGAGAGTATGGACCCAGGTGTGCTAAATGGGGGAAGGGTGTTCCAAGAAGAGGGAACAGAAAACGCAAAGGCTCAGAGGTACAATAGAGTTTTTTTGTGTGTTTAGTGAAGGCCAGTGTGGGTGGGGAACATGGCATGAGAGGTAATGAGGTAGATAATGATATTAGACAAGCTAGCAGGGGCCAGAGCCTGGGAATCTTGAAGGACTTTATGGAAGGCTTTTAAGGAGGTCACAGCAGCAACATGATGTGATTTCTATGACTCTGGCTTCCGTGTGGTGAAGAATGAGTTGTAGGAGGGCAAGAGAGTACATAAGGAGACCAGAGAGATCAATGGCTGTTGCAATCCAGGCAAAAGAGGATGGTGGCATCTGACCAGGAGGTTGGAATGGAGACAGAAAGAAATGGATAGACTCCAAAAGCATTTTGGAAGGAAAGTTGATGTGACCTGCTACTATTTGGGGATGTTGGAGGTGACTTGAGCATGTGGGTGGTGCCACTGGAAGCTGGGATGGGAGAAAGCAGGTGGGATGCAGTTTGGGGGGAAAACACAATGAAGTCTATTTTGAACATGTGGAGTCTGAGATGCCAACTGGGCATCCAAAGTGAAGGTGTCAGGTAGGGAGGTGGTTTCTCAAATGTGAAGTTCAGATGAAAGGTCTGGGCTCAAGTTCAGACAGCTGAGAGTCCTCTGAGTAATAATGATATTCAAGGCAATGAGCGTATACAGGGTCACATGGGGGAGAAGTGCAGGTCAAGAAGTGGTCTCACCACTGAGCTCTGAGACACCCAATACTTAGAAATTGGGAAGTATTCTCAGTTGAATTGTGTCTCTCCCAAGAAAGATATATTGGCCCTGGCTGGTGTGGCTCAGTGGATTGAGTGCTGGCCTGTGAACCAAAGGGTCACCAGTTCAATTCCCATTCAGGGTACATGCCTGGGTTGCAGGCTAGGTCTCCAATAGGGGGTGCTTGAGAGGCAACCATGCACTGATGTTTCTCTCCTTTCCCTTCTCTAAAAATAAATAAATAAATAAAATCTTTTACAAACTATTTAGCAAAAAAAAGAAAAAAGGAAAGTATATTGACATCTAACCATCAGTACCTGCAAATGGGATTTTATTTGGAAATAAATTCTTTGCAGATCATTTTGACTTGACCACACCTGCTCTATTTCCAAATAAGACCACATTCACAGGTACTAAGGACAAGGAGGTCAGTATGTCTCTTTTGGGGAAGACACAATTCAACCAGTCAAGTCAAGATGAGATCATTAGGGTACATCCTATTCCAGTATGACTAGTGTCCTTACAAAAAGATGACAGACACCCACACAGGGAGGAGGTGGCTTTGGGAAGCTAGAAGCAGAGATTGGGCTGATGTGGCTGCAAGCCAAGGAACACCAAGGATGGACAGTCACCACCAGAAGCTTGAGAAGGCAAGTCAGCTTCTACCCAGAGACTCAGAGGGAGCATGACTCCACTGACATCTTTATTTTGGACATCTGGCCTCCAGAGCTATGTGAGAATACATTTCTGTGGTGTCAAGCCACCCATGGTCCCTTGTTACAGCAGCCCCAAGAAACCAATCCAGGGAGAAGGAGGATCCAGTAAAACAGACTGATGAAGCCAGCCCAGGAGAAGGGTCCTGCAGCCCCAACTCACCAACACTGTAGATCCGGCTTTGTGATGGGATTCCTGGTCGGCCCCCCAGGATGGGCATGATACGCAAGGCCCAGGTCCCAGGGTTCTGAGGAGGGAGGGGCACAACGGCTGACCGTTCCTGAGGCCCCAGGATGAGCAAGGAGACCCAGCCCTGGTAGAGGATGGCTCTGCTCAGGTCAGGCCCCTCTGGCCGTGCCTGGATCTCAAAACCACTGACCACAGCCCCACGCTCCACATCCCAAGTCAGCACCGCTGCGTCCTGGGTTCTCTGCAGCCTCCATGAGGAGATGGAGGGTCCTAGAAGGATCAAGGTGGGGGAATGAGATTTGTGAGTCCTAGAGGGGAAAGGGAAGGGTGCTGTGGGCCTGGACTCATAGATCCCAGGGGGAAAGGATCTAAAGACTCAGATTCTGAGCCTATGAGGAAGAGGGGCTGGGGTCCTGGAATCTTGGACCCCAACCCCTGAGGGAAGAGGGGCTGGGGGACCTGGACTTCTGGGTTCTGGGAAAGAACAGAACTCACCAATGAGGGTGATCTGGTCACCCCCAGCACCCAGCACCCCACTGCACAACACGGAGTAGTTTCCTAGGTCCCGATCCAGGCTGAAGTTGCCAATGAGGAGCCTCTGCGCATCTTGGCTGAGTCTCAGGCGTCCCCCACTTCCGAAGACCAAGGGTCGCCCTTCCCTGGCCCAGGATGCTTGTGAAGGTGGCAGACAGCCAGAGGCCTCCAGCACCACCTCTGCCTCCCCTGACCGTGTGTTCTCCACCACTGGACGCAGCAACACCTCTCGAGGGGCCTCTGCAGGTGCAAGAAACCCAGTCAAGTCTTTGCCCTAAAGTCAAAGAACAAGTCCTGTGCCCTTTGGTGAATCAGGAAGCAGTGAAATCTCAGCGCCTTAGTTGAGTGAGGAAGCAGCATCCATTCCCTCTCTCCCTCATTCATTCATCAACTGACTTCCTTAACCAGGACTTAAGTACATATTATAGGCCAGGTCCTAGGCTGATAAACTGATGTTGTTCTCAACCATTTATTGCTCTGAACACGTGGGAAGGTGTCAGTCAGCCCTCCTCCTGGATCCAGGAAAGAAATTTTTGTCCCTGTTCCTGCTTGAAGGTATAGGAAAAACCTGGGTCCTTTTGTAGAATTACAGACAAAGGAAATCCTTTTCTCTGGAGTTAAGAAGTCCTTTTTTTCTCATTTAGTCCTAAAGGAGCTAAGAAATACACTGTTCTCCTCAGGAAATGGGAAAGAGGTCCCACCAGCTCTCACCCGGGGTGACAGTGCAGGTGCGCGTGACCACCAAGTGGCGAGCAAGGCAGGTGACAGGGACTCCGCTCAGCCGAGGGTGGGCGGGGACAACTGCCTGGAGTGCAGAGGACATCGGCCCCACGCGGACGCCCTCGGGGAGACCCTGGAACTGTAGGGAAGCGGCAGGAACCCCACCGGGCCACCAGCAGCGGAAGCGAAGGCTGCGATCTCCGGGACCCCCTTCGACCGAGCACTGTGGTGACCCGGGGGGCAGATCTGTGGAGTGCAAGGAGAGATCAGGGAGTCAGCCTCTCTCCCTTCTCCCCTTTAATTTCCAACACCCCGCCCGTTCACTCTGCCGGGTCTTCCCTGAGCCCCGCCCCGTAGGAGCTGACCGCGCCCCTCCATGCTGGCCCCACCCCTTCTCCCAGTATCCCCGCTTCTTTTACAGGGAATCTCCGCCCTTCCTTGCAAGCCCCGCCCCTCCCGTGTATCCCAGCCAGTGGCTGTTTCCTCCCCTTTTCCTGAGCATTCCAACCCCTTTTACCGGGAATCTCGGTGCTACCGCGATGGTCCCACCCCGCCGCAACGGCCTCACCCCTCCCCAGTGGCCACGCCCCCTTTCCCAGATCCCAGCCTCTCGCTGGTTCCGCCCCTTCTCCTGGGAAACCTCGCCCCTCCGCTCTTCTTGCTGGCCCGGTCCCCCGCGGGGGTCCTGTCCCGGCACCCCGCGGCCTCACCCGGCCCCGGCTGCGCTCACCCGCCACGGTGAGGTGGAGCAGAGAGCGGCGGCGGCGGCCGGTGCGCGGGTTCGAGGCGAGGCAGGCGTAGGCGCCGGCGTGGCCGGGCTCGACCGCAGGCAGCAGGAGGCGCGGGCCGGCGGGCACCGCGGCCTCGGAGGGGTCGGCCAAGCTCCATGCGAAGTCGGCGGGCGGCCGCGAGGCGGCGGTGCAGCGCAGGGTCACGTTGCTGCCCGCGGTGACATACTGGGCTGGGGCGGCGTCCCGGTCCGAAGAGATCGTTATGACCGGGGGGTCCGGGCCGTCTGGGTAGAGGGAGGGGTTAGTACCACGAGTGTCCGGGTCACTGGAGACTCCTCCAGGATCCCCAGAGACTAGACCGTCAACCCCTCTTCCCCAGGGAATAAGGAGTCTGGGCTCCCAGTCCCTGCCCCCTACCCAAGGCATACCCTCACTCACAGAAGACGCTGACGTCGGCCGCGGCTTCGGTCTGGCCGAAAGGGCTGCGAACTTGGCAAGTGTACCGGGCGTGGTCGCTGCGCACAGGGCGCGCGATGAGCAGCTGGTCGCCCTCTGTGCGGATCCGGGGCAGCTCCACTCCCTCCGGGTCCGCTGCCTCCAGCACGCGTCCGTCCCGGCTCCAGCTTAGCTCCCCGCTCCCCGGCCCCCACCCCATGCAGCGCAGCCGGAGCTCAGTCGCCCCTTCTTCGGTCTCCGGGGCCTGGGGCTGCACGGACAGTTGGGGTAGAGGCTCTGGGAAAAAAAGGGAACTTGCTCAGGCCCCGGGCTACCTTTTTCCTTAGGTCCAGGACTGCAAGCCCCAAGACCCTCCACCTCCTATATCAAGTACTTCCAGGTGCTGGCGGGGCTTTCTCTTAGGTCCAGTCCTCTTCTCACAGACCCACGAGTCTGAGTCTCTTGAGTCTCTGGAGAACTCAGGAGTCTTGATCCTCTGGTCCAGCTTCCCTCAGGTGCCCTGACCTTGGCCCCAGACCCTTTTCTCCTCCCACCCAGAAGTCCTCTCTCCTTTGTTTCCTTCTTCTGGGGAGAAAACAACCTCAGAACAGCAGTGGCCTGCCCGAAGGTCTGGCAAAGCAGCCCTGGAAGCCTGCTTTCTGGACCTTAGGGCTCACTTACCATATACACCCACTGTGAACTCCCGAATCTGCCGGGAGACCCCAGCACGAATGACCTCAGCCGTGTAGACCCCAGCATCCTCCAGCTGGGCAGAGGCGAGTTCCAGGCCCCCTCGGGTCTGATCAAATCGTAGACGACCTCGGTTAGCAGGGTCCAGGCTAATCAGAGGGGCCCCTGGCCCCAGGCCCCCTGCTGCCAGCACCTTGGAACTTCGGCGCCAGACAACCAGAGGGGCAGGGGGGCCAGGGCTGGGGACTGGAACCAAGGGGAGTTGGATGGTGGTCCCCACTAACACGGCAAGAGGTCCCCCCACCTGCTGGGGGAAGCTTGGCTCTAGGGGGGCCTCTGCAGGAACTTTGAATTCGGGACTCTGGACAGGGAATTTAAAATCCAGATCCTCAGGGAAGAACTTTAAACCTGGGCCCTCCACAGATAGGTTAGCTTCGGGGACTTGGACAGAAATGCTTGAAGCTGGGTTCCTAACAGCAAAGGAAGGCTCTGAGTCTTTGGCAGGAACTTGAGAACCCAAGATATCAGGAAGTACTCGGGAACCAGAGATCCCAGAGATGGAGGGGTCCAGGCCCCACTTTTGGTCCTCAGCAGAAACATTTGACCAGAGGGATCCAGTTCTGTTGTCCAAATGCAGTGCCTCAGGAGTCCATTTGGAATCGGGAACATCAGCAGTGGCTGTTGAACCTGAAGACCGATCCAGAAATTCCCATCTCGGGGGTTTGGTGAAAGAAACATTTGAACCCAGGCCCTGGGAAGAACTTTCTGAGTCAGAGGTGAAATTGGTTTGCTGAACTCCAGAAGGGGCTCTGAGAGTGAAGATGCCTACTCCGGAGGCTGCGGAAAAGAGGAGGGGTGGGCGTTGAGGGGCTACTGAGAAGGGGAACTGGTGGGCACGGGGCTGAGTAGGAGACTTACCCAGGAGCAGGAAGAACGGCAGAGGCTGTGAGGTGTCCATGGTGCTGGCCGCACCCTGCAGGAGGACACTGGAGTGAGACTCGGGGCAAGCCCAACAGGACTGGTAGCTTCCTGGGCGGGGAAGGGAGCCAGACCCAATGGGAGGCACCAGGATCCCTCGCCCCAATCTGGTGGCCGAGCCACCCTCTCCACCCCACTGGTCCTCATTAGCTACTGTCATCTGAGGGGAGACCCAGCCTGCCCCTGTCCCCGGGCCCCCAGAGGAGACAGAATGAGAGCTAAGTCCCAGCTGAAAGCTAGGAAGACTTCCTGGGAGAGGGTGAGGTGACCTTTCAGAGAGCCCCACCTTTGATGGCCATGGCCTCAGCTCAAGCTTCCTCCTCCCCAGCCTCCTGGCCTCGGGTCCACTCTATCCTGCTTGCAGCCTCAGATAAACGCGCATCTGGCCCTGATCCTCCTCTGCTCCAGGCCCTCCCATGATTTCCTGTTGCCCCCAGGCCCAAGTTTCAAGTGGCTATCTCCCACCCTGTCATCTCTTCTGAAACCCAGAACTGCATCTTCAAGTCCCCTAGAGCCTCCACACCCTGCGTCCCACTAAACTTAGCATCTTCACTCTAATCTGACCCTCCTCCTGGATTCTTCATCTTGACTACAGTTCCACCATTCGTGCAGAGGCTGGGGAGTCTTCCACCCTCCTCCCTCCTCCTCACCGCTGTGAATCTCTGAATCCCAACCCACCTGCCTCCTGCATCTCTGTTTCACTTCTTTGCCTCTGTTCCCACTGGCCAGGCCCTAGCAGAAGCCTCGTCCTCTTCCCCTGCCCCCTTGTTTAGCTTTCTATCTTCAGCCTCATCTCCTGTAGTCCATGGATCCCCACATAGCCCTGAGTCTACACCCAGAGCTGTCCCTTCCCCCCACCCCCTGCTCACAGCCCTCCCACAGCTGCTCAGGGCCCTCAGGAGACATCCAAGGAATTTCCAGAGCCTGTCTAACCTAGATCCATGCACTCCACCCATTTCCCCCTCCCTCCAGCACTACTCTATGAACACCCTGCCATTCTTAGGCCCGTCTCTCCCCTTCCAGATTTGCAGACAGTTTCCTCTGCCTGGAATGCTCTCCTTCGCTCCCCGCCCTCCTCCAACCTGGCTAAACCACAACTTGTCCTTCAGGTCTCTTATTATAAACCAAAACAATAATTACCACTTAGCACACACCAGGAACCGTGCAAAAAAGTTTCCCAGACATTATGGGCTGAACCCTTCCAAACACCCCATGAGCTGGGTGTTTACCATCCCGGGGACTATGGCTCAGAGAAGGACCTGCTAGAGGTTGCACAGTCAGAGGGAGAAGCTGGGTGGTCCAGCCCAGGATGGTCAGGCTTCTCACTCCATCTGAAAACTTTTCCTACCACCCCATGCTGGTCTTACTAGGTTCCAGACCTCTGAGCTTACCCAGGTGGTCTTGCTATGCAGATAATAATAATGGTAATACCACATAGTGAGCATTTTCTGCATGTGGAGTGGTTCTGAGGGTCCCACATTAACCCTTTAAATCCCATGGGGTAGGTTTTATAGTTTAAAAATGGCTGCAAATTCAAACTTCTTCCCACTAAGGGATATGGTCTCTGTCCCCTCCCCTGGCATCCATATAGGCTGTGACATCTAGACCAAGAGAGTACAGTGGAAGTGACCCTGTGTGTCTACACTTAGGCCTCAAGAGACTGGCATAGTCCATTTCCTGTGTCAAGGAACACTGCCGCCATGCTGTGAGGAAGCTCAAGCAGCTCCATGGAGAGGAGCTGTGGTCCCTTATTCAACAGCCAGCTGAAGCCCACGTGGTGGAGCCATCTTGGACATTGATCCTCTGGACCTATTTGAGCCATGGAACAGAGGCACACTGTCTCTGTCAGGCTCAAATCTCGGGTTTATGAGCAAAATAAATGATTATTGGGTCAAGCCAGTGAGCAACAGACATCCAGATCCCAGGTAGTTACTAACTGCACCTGATGGAGGAGGAAACTCAGGCTTACAGAGTAGGAAGTTGTCAAAGGTCCTCCTGGAGACAGGGATTGGTTAGGATCTGAACCCAGGGCCTTGGGATCCAGACCCCAGGCCCATAACCACTACGCTAAGCTCTTACTGTTTCAATAAGCCAAATGAAGAAACTGAAGCTGAGATGGGAAGTTATTCACTGAACATCTCACAGTTGGTAAACTTGAGAGCAAGTCTGAAATCATTAAGTCTGACTCCAGGCCTGGCTCTTCATCCTGCACTAGGTTTTGATTGTGTCTTGCCTGTCTCCCCAACCAGAGTCAGAGCTTCTGGCCTCCTTCCCTTCTGCATCCCAAGTCTCAGCAGGCGCCTGGCACCCAGCAGTCCCCAGCAAACATTTTGCAGATGAAAGCAAAGCATGTCTATGGCCTGCCCTGCCCTGCCCTCACTGATATTTGTCTTTAGAGACTCAACTTAGATGTCACCATATTGGGAAGTGTCTTTGACCCCACAGGCCTGCTCAGAGGTCCCATGTGGGCTCCCAGTACCCAATGCTGCCTCACACACAGGACACAGCACCCCACCTCACGGCTGCCTTTGCCTAGGTCCATTGCCCCTTCAACATGGAAGCTTCTCAAGGGCAGGGAATGGATGTGACTCACCTGCATCTCCAGCGTTGCCCAGCACAGGGCCTGGCAGGTGGGAAACTTAAGTAAATATTTGTTGAATGAATCAAAGATGTGTGTTCATGGAATGAGGTAACAGAGACAGACGTCGAGAGTCATAGTTTTATTGTCAAGTGTCATGGAAGTGGCTCAAATCCGCCCGATCTCCCTCAGCTTGGCCACCAGGTCTTCCGTGGTCTCCACCTTGACACCAGCCGTGCGCTGGGGCGGGTCCTCTACACTAACCACAGAGATCTTAGAGGTCAGGTCCACGCCCAGGTCCCCAGCCTTGAGCACCTCGATCTTCTTCTTCTTGGCTTTCTGCATACGGGAAGCCACACTTCACAAAGGTGCCAAATCCCCTGCTCACACTCCTGCAGCCCCCATGGGTGCTGCATCTGCTGGATGATTCCCATTGGCTAAAGCCTTCTAGACCTCCCCACTGGCCAAGACACACATGACCTCTTACAGGGCCACGCCTGGTGCGAACGATTCCTGTTGGCTGGGAGGTCCCGGGAAATCCTCCTATAGTAAGAGTCCTCCTTTAGTACACAGCCTCAGGAAGCCCTTCACTGGCTGGAATGAATTGGCCAACTCATCCTCTGGCAGTAAAACTCTTTAGACTTTTGGCTAAACTAACCCATTAAGTTCACCCTATTGACCGAGATGACTCAATGAATCCATCTTATTGGATGAGATGACCTACCAAACCTTCCCTATTGGCTGAGATGACCCACTGAACCTTCCCTATTGGCTGAGATGACCCACTGAACTCTCTGCTGGCTGAGATGACCAATAAATCCTCTTCATTTAGCTAGGATTACAGAATGAACTGTTCCTATTGGCTGCCATCACAAGAGGAATGTTTTTTACTGCTTGATGAAGCCTTTCTATTGGCTGAGGTAAACAATATACCCTCCCTGTTAGCCGAAATAGCCCCCATGAGCTCTCATTATTGGGACAAATGACGCTGAACCCTCTGTTAACCACGATGACCAGTAATCCCTTCCTTTGGATGAGCTGTCCCTTAGATCCTGCCTGTCCCATCTGACCACCAGGGAGGCACAGGGCCTGCAGCCCTCACCCTCTCCCAGGCCTCCAGTGACCTGTCTGCCAGGCGCTCACCATGATGTTTGGCAACGTGGCATATCGGGGCTCATTGAGCCGCAGGTCAGCAGTCACCACAGCAGGCAGCTTCAGGCGCAGGGTCTCCAGGCCCCCATCAATCTCCCGCTCCACTTTCAATTTGTCCCCTTCCAGCGTCAACTGGGAGGCGAAGGTGCCCTGGGGAGGGACAGCGTGAGGGGAGCAGGCAGGTTAATTCAGGGCAGGCCTGGGGCAGTCCTCCTCAGGCCACTCCGCTGAGTGGACGCACACAGCCGTGGATGAATGAGGACAGAAGAGGGAGAATCCTGCAAGGTGACTTACAGACATCAAGTTCAACAATAGGGTAAAGCCACAGAAAGGACCTCAAAAATCTAGGGGAGGGTGTCTTTACTTTCACTGGAAGCCAAGGTGTAGGTCCTAAAGCCCCAAACCTGCCAGTGCATCTCCCTTCGTTAACAATAATGAGCACACATTGAAAAGTGGGTGCCATTGGAAGTAATTTAAATGAATTAAGTCATCAGATCCTCATAGGAACTTTAGAGAGAAATGTTATTATGCCCACGTTACAGATAAGGAAAACTGAGCCAGAGAGAGGCTCAATGACATTCCTCCTGTCACCCATAGCTGGCAAATCCAAAACTGTCACCTACGCACCATTCTGTCCCCAGGAGTTGCCTTCAAGGCCCCTCCGCTGGGCTGACAGCAGCCTTGTGCACTCACCTCCATCCTCACAGCACCCCCTGGGGCCCCATCTTTTTGGGTCCATGCCCATCCTCTGGCCAAGGCCCCTCTGCCCCTCAGCCTTAATTCATCATTTCCTGACTTACACACCGCCTAACCAGCCTGTTCTCTCCCCTCACCGAGTCTTTCAGTTCTCAGTTGGAATGTCCCATTATTCTCACGGGTCTCTTTCGAGTGTGCGGGAGCCCAGCTCTGGGGGTCTACCGAGAGCACAAGTCAGGCCCCGCCGGCTTCAGTGGGCACCTGCCCTGGCCGCCCACTGGAACTGTGAACTTGCCATCACCACTGGCCACTAGCGGCTTCTGAGGGCGTGGAACTCGGCTAGTATGATTGAGGGAGGGTGGATTTTTTTCCTCTTATCTAGTTATTTTCAATTTAAAACCCAAGAAACAAGATACATTATGAGGACTGTGGTGATGACTTCATGGATGTGTACATGTTAAGAGTTTGCCAAACTGTACATTTTAAACACGTGCCAGTTTTTGTAGGCCAGTTATATCTCAACCAAGCTGTTAAAAAAAAAAAAAGATACTCAAGGCAGTTGTTAGAAAATGTTGAAGTCTGTTTGGGAAAACTGGGTGTATGGATCTACTTTTTCAACTGTGAATTTTAGGAATCTATATTCACAGGGATGCAAAGTGCAGCACAGAGAATATAATCAGTAAGATGGTAATAACTGTGTACGGTGTCAGATGGGTGCTTGAAAAATCCGAGGAAATACTTTGTAAAGTATGTGATTACCTAACCACTATGCTGTACACCTGAAACTAATAGCGAATAATATTGAATATAAACTGTGACTGAGAACAAAATAAATAAAGATACAGAAATGGAAAAATTTTTTTAAAACAATGCAAAGTAACTCAATTTTTTTTTATATTGATTACATGTTGAAATGATATGTAAGATATAGTGGGTTAAATAAAATACCATTAAAATTCAATTTGCCAGTTTCTCTGTACTTCTGAAATGTGGCTATGAAAAATTTTCCATGACTTCTGTGGCTTGTGTTTCTGGGGGACTGACACAGGCTGGGACTGGGGAATCTGGAGCTTGGAAGGGACATAAGTATATCAAAGAGGGTGGGCAACGAAGGCCTCGCTGAGGAGGTGATAGCTGAGAGGTCTCTGCCTGAAGGAGAGGCTGAAAAGCCCTGAGGTGATCTGATGGGACCCTGTTCCAGGCCAAGGGAATAGCAAGTACAAACGCCCTGAGGCAGGGATGAATTTGGTGTGGGTGAGGAGCAGCAGGGCTGGTGGGGATGGAGCATGTGAAAGCCCAGACAAGGCCCGGTGTCCTGGCTGGGTGCTCCTCCTTCCTGTCCGCTGGAGTTGCTGTCCTGCTTCATGCCTGCCTCCCCCCAGAAGGGCAGGGACCAGGGCAGCCGGGTTCTGAGCCCCAAGGCCTGGCCCTGGGCAGGTGCTACCCATTCCACCCTCACCTGCGGCCAGTTCAGAAATCCAGCTGTCATCTGCCCTGTCTGGTTACAGTCATCATCAATGGCCTGAGTGGGAAAAGAGAGAAGACTGGGTGACAATGTGGCTTCTCACACACCGCTGCGGACTTTGTCTGCAACAGTGGTTGGCAAACGTTTTCTACGATGGGCCAGAGGGCAAATGTCCCATAGGGTCTGTCCTAGTGCCTCAACGCTGCTGCTGCAGTGCACGAGCCGCCATAGACAATTCGTGTGTGTCTGTATAGACAAATGGGTGCAGTGATGTCCCAATGAAATTTTATTTATAAATTGTGGTCTCTGTGGACCACAGTTTACTGACTTCCAGTCTCACACAATCCCATCCCCTCATATGGGCCCAGAGACAGGCAGTCCCTTATCCAGGGCCACAGAAGGCACCTGGAATCCCCAATGTCAAATCTGTGCCCCGTCTGAATATTCACAGATGCCTCCTGTGATCCAAGTCCAGAGGGCCGCACCGGGGAACTGAATAGATGGAATCTCGGCCAATGAGAACATTCTGCCCCTGACTCCAGTGACTGGCTCAGGAATGAACACGAGTCCCACTAGACCAATGGAGAGTCAGCCTTGGGAGTTTTGCTAGAGCCCTTGGGAAGGAGGCTCTTTTTGTTCTGCTGGGGTCGCTGGGGTCACTGGGTTGATGGGATGTGAGCCTGGAGATGCAGAGACTGAAGCCAAGACAGAGGAACAGAGTATAGAGCACATATGTGACCTTGGATCAAGTTGTGCCTGAAGCTCTCCTCACCTGAGCTAATAATAAGTTCACTTTTTTAAAAAAAAATCCTCACCTGAGGAATGTTTATTGATTTTAGACAGAGAGGAAGAGGAGAGAGAAACATTAATGTCGGAGAGAAACATCAACTGCTTGCCTCCCGTTTGCACCCTGACCGGGGATTGAATCTACAACCTTTCGGTATTAGGGGATGATGATCCAACCAACTCAGCCAGCTGGCCAGGGCAAATAAGTTCACTTTTTGTTAAGCCAGTGTGAGTTGTGATTCTGCCACCTACAACAAAGAGCATCCTGACCAGTGCCCCTCGCATCTCCCCAGCAGGAGGCTCAGACCCCAGGAACTGGCCCCTGACAACCAGGATAAGCAGGACGTCAGAGTCTGAGACCCAACCCATCAGCAAACGCAGGAAGCTTCAACAGGCCATGCCACCAGCACCTGTTACCTGGGAAGCCGGTGTGGCACCTGTGCCCGCCCAGCCCCACCCGTGCCGTTTTGGCCTCCTCTCTGGTGAGAGCCTCTGCTTCAGTCTCCTCATTTGTACTCTGACAACCCTGCTGTCATCTCCGTTTTCTGCTGCTTGATGTGGACAGGACACCCAGTGACCCAGGTGGACCCATCAGTCTCCCCTCTCCCCTGGGGCTGAGCCGGCCCTGTAGAATCTCTCCCTGCTGGGGCCCCAACTCCATCCGTGTCTCCCATGCATCTCTGCACCCAACTCACCTCACTGTCTCTAACCTTCCTTCTCAGCCCCCCTCCCTGCCTCATGATCTCCATGTCTAACCCTGGTCTGTCTGAGGCTCTTCCGGTGGCCCTCCTCTGCCTCCTCCTGGGTGAGGCCACCAGGTAGGGCCTCCAGGGCCTCCTGAGGGAATAGATAAGCCAGAGCATGCACCTGCCTTGGCTGGGAATACCCCGTGCCCAGGGAAGTTCTAGTTTGAGTTCTCATCCCAGGGTAACTCTGTTGGCCCCCAGCCTCCTCCCTAAACAAAATTCTGGCCTCCAGTCTCTACACTTCCAGTCCATTCTTCAGGGGGTCTCTCTGCACCCACAGCTGATCTCACTGCTTCCTGGCTCCCAGAACCCCCATGGCTCCCGAATGCCCTCCAAATGCCTCAGATCTCTGTTCAAACCCAGGCCTTGGTCAGAACCCATGTGGATGTCCCCACCCCCGCCTGCCCCCATGCCTCCAAGCCACCCTGGACCCTGGCACTGTCCCCACCTCCTCCCACCACCTCACTCTGTTGGGTCAAGCCCTGTCCCTCCCACTGCACCTGTCTCTGCTCTGTCCCCTCGGCCTGGGCCCAGGCCTCCTTTCTCCCACATGGACAGCCATCATGGCCCCCGGTGCCAATCACCTCATAGGGTCCCAAGGGGACCTTCTGAAGCCCACGGTGACTCTGCCCTTCCTGCTCAAACTCTCCACAGGCACAGCAAAGTCCCGAGCTGCTCAGCCTAGGATGTGTGAACCTGAGCCTGAGTCACGGGCCCCTCACTGCACTCCCTCTGCACTCCCAGGCAGGGATGGTGTGGGAGGGGCAGGTGGGAGGGGTAGGAGGGGAGGGCACACCCACCTGCTTGCCCAGCAGGACCAGGTTCACCTTCTCCTTCTCCGCCAGCTTGGCCAGCACCCGGGCCACCTGCAGGGGACCCAGGCGGTCCGCCTCTGCAGCTGGCACCTCCACGTGGATGCCTCGGTCTGCACCCATGGCCAGAGCAGTGCGGATGGTCTCCTGTCAAGGAGAGAAGGGGCTTGCTTGGCTTCTAGCCCCAGGGGGATCCGGGATATCCAGGATCCTGGTCTCCAGCCCCTCCTCCCTCAGGCCCAGGAGTCCAGGCCCCAGCCTCTCACCGCTCAGACCCAGGGGGAGTCCAAGACCTCAGCCTCTCCTTCAGACCCAAAACTCCAGGCTGAATACCCCTCCAGGCCCCGGGGTACCTGGCACTGGGAGGGCCCGCAGCTGACAGCAATGACCTCCTTCACCAGCTTCTTCTCTTTGAGCCGCACAGCCTCCTCCACAGCGATCTCGCAGAAGGGGTTCATGGAGTGCTTCACTCCGTCTGTGACCACACCCGTCTTGTCTGGCTTCACCCGGATCTGCCCAGCCAGGAGGGGAAGGGACAAGGTCAGGGGTCAGGCCTGCAGCACCAACCCTCACACAGGCTGGATGGGGACAACAGGGGCCTGGTCCAGAGTCCCATGGCTCCAGCGACAGAGCAGGACTAGAATTCACCGGCCGGCAGAAGGTGGCCCTCTCACCCTCTCATTCAGACAGTCCCTGGGCACTAGGGACATGTGACATGCTTGTCCCTACTGTGTCGCTGCCCCTCGGGCCTGAAAGAGTGTTTCTCAAAGTTCTGTTTCATCACCCCCAATGAAGGATGCATTTGATGATATCCCCAAATGTGTTATAAATACCACGTAAGGCTGCAAGGGATGTATATGCACCATCTCACTTCATCAGTAACAGCCCAGGAGGCTGGTGACTGCCATTACCACCCTCATTTGACATATGGGGCAACTGAGGCACAGACAGGCCAAGCACCTTGCCCAAGGTCACACAGCAAGGAAGTGGCGGGACTGGAGTCTAACCCCAAGTCTATCTTGGGAACCACGAGCGCCTCAAGGAAGCCCCCTCCAGAGTCAGTCCCCTTATTCCTTGCCCACTACATCTAAGCAGGTTTTTATCAAGTGATTTCCACCAGCTCTTCCCGAGCCCGTGACCCAGATCAAGGACTTCTGTTCTGTCCTTGTTCTATCAAGCAAGTCACTGGGCATGTTCTGGGGCTCCAGGCAGGGCACAGAGTGACCAGGGCCCAGAGCCAGCAGGACAGCTCATGCCAGATGGGAGACAGTGGCCAGCAAGCAGTGACAGTAACAAAATGCTCAGGCAGCGGTCTGTGCTCTGAGACCCTTGAACAGGACACCTTGTTTGGGGGAGGGCAGATGAAGAAGACTGACATGCCCAAGAAGGTGACCTGTGACCCGAGGGAGGAGGAGGGGCAAGGAGATGGAGGCAAAGCCATGGGCTCCCAAAACTGAGAGAAGGCCTGGCTGGTCGGGGTTAGGCTCAGGGACAGAAACAGGTTTTGGGGAAGGGGGCAAATTTCCACTTTTTGGAAGGTCCCTTTTAAGAAAATAAATAGCTAATCATGAAGACAAAATTGCTCCGGCCTCTCCTTGGGCCTTGAAAGCCCTAAAGCTGAAGCCTCATCAGCCTCATGGAAAATGTGTCCTTAGCCAGAAGTGGGTATTCCTGGGTTGCCAAATGCCTATTAATACATGAGGCACATAGACACACACAGATGCAGACACAGGGATACACTTAGACACCCAGAGACACAGGCAGATACACAGACACCCAGAGACAGAGATACACACACACTAAGCAGAACATCTGTTTTGAATAGATAAACTTTCATTATTATTATGACCAATCATAACAATATTCACTGAGTACCAGCCAACACTTACTGTGTGCCAGTCACTGTTTTAAGAGCTTATTTATCTTCACTACAATCCAATAAGGGAAGTACTATCATTATCCCCATTGTAAGAGGAGGATGATGAGACTCAGAGTGGCTAAGCAACTCCCCCAAGGTCACACAGCGGGAAGTAGACCTGGGCAGCTGGGCTGGGAGCCCACACTCTGAACCATGCCAGCAGTGCACCTGCTGTCTCAAACTGCTGTAATCACATCATTCAGACTCCCCTCCCCACCCCAGAGCTCAGATTCTGGAAGTGGAGACAGTCACTAAAGCCAGACATCAGGAAATGACATCATGGGTTTCAAAGGAATCCCAGTGTGGGGGAAAATTCAGTAAGGAAGCAGACAGGGACCATGGGGCTGAGGTTTTAAGTAGGTGACCAGGGAAAGTCTCACAGAGCAGGTGACATTTGAGCAAAGACTGGAAAGAGGTGAGAAGGGGTGCTGGGAACACAGAGGTGGGTCAGAGCTGGCACACCCTGAAAGGAACTGCAGAAGCGAAGGAAGGTGACAACTGGGTGCACAGAGGACCCAATTCAGTGTGGGGAGGGCTGAGAAAGAAAAGCCCAGTCCTGCAGGAGTACCTAAGGGCACACCAACATAGCCTGACCGGAGGAGACAGAATGGGGGGCTTCCTGGAGGAGGTTATGCCAGAGAATCACTAAACTTTGATGCAATACCAGTAAGAGTTAGGCAGAACAAGGGAGAGGTGAGACGCAGAGGTTGCAGGGTGAAGTGGGAAGGGTGCCCAGGCAGAAAGCACAGCAGGGACAAAGGCCCAAGGCATGGAGCAGCCTGGTCTACTGGGGAAAGTACAGCAGGTTGGAACTATGGAAGCACAGAGGACAAGGGAGGGACAGGGGGATGTGGTAGGCAGGACAGGGGACTCGGGCTGAACCTCAAAGGGCCTTGAACACCAGGCTGAGGGGTGGGACCTTGTCCTGAGGGTGCAGGGCCACTGGAGGGGTAGGGCAGCTCCAGGTGCAGGGAGACCCTAAGGCTGAGAGCTGGGAAGGAAACCAGGGTGAGGGTCCAGCAGGGAGAAGAAGCCTGAACTGCTGTGGCCGTGAGGATGGAGAAGAGGGAATAGGGCAGGGAGACGGAGAGGGCAGGTGGGCTGGGCTGAGAGCTGATGGGCTGTGGGAAGTGAGGGGTGGGTCCAGCCCAGTGATTAGGTCATTGCCAGGGTTTGAATCATTTATTTCTTCAGAAAGGGACATCAACAGACACATCCATGGAGACAGGAGGGGGCCCTGGGGCACTGTGGGTGGGGCACAGAGCACCCACACTTTGGGAAAGCTTGGGAGCTGATACCAGGATGCTCCACTTTTCCTTTCACGCAGCACACCCAGAGAAGGCACCCACACATGGGGCCCCAGGCTGGTGATGTTGGCACCCAGAGCTGAGTAAACCCCGTAAGCCTTCCTGGTGGGAGAGACAGATGTGACCCCAGATGTTTCAGGCCAAGGACCGAGGCTGGGGCTGGATCAGGGCTGAGAGAGGCCCAGGGGACTATGGAGCCCAAAGGAACAGTCAGAGGTGGGAGGAGCCCAGGAGAGTGGGGTCCCAGAACCCCAAGAGGAGCATGTTTCAGAAAGCCTGGAGGCAAGAAACACTGGATGTGGAGCAGCTGTTGAGTGGAATGGGAGGGGCGGACTGGAGCAGGACTTGCCCATGTTTCAGTGCTGCCTGTCCCTGCCTATTGGATGACATGGCAAGTACCAGAGCCTTCGTGGGCCTCAGTTTCCTCACTTGTCCAATGGGATTAGTAAATCTAGAGACCATTGAAAGGACTGAATGGGTAAAGCTCAGCCAAGGACTTAGAACACTGCCTGATGAACAAGTAAGTACCCACCAAATGTGAGCTGTTATGATTACCAAAGTTTTCATGCCGAGGCCTGGCTCCTGGGCCCTTCTCCCCACCATGTACTTCAGCCTGGCAAGGGCCTCACTTCACCCATGCAGAGGCCTCCAGCATGCCGGGTCCTGTGTGGGGCAATGCTGGGGACACAGAGGCAGGGTCCCAGTATGATGGGGCAGAGGGGGGAGATATGGATGGGCAGTCACCCCCTTGTCTGGTTTAGGGCAAGTACTGAGAGAAAATGGCCTGTGGAGTGTTGTCTGATTTACTTCTGTCCACACCAGCTTCTCCCTGGGGACAAGTCAGGCTCTCAGAGACGTCCCCAAACAGTCTCATGGAGGATGTGAGACACCCCAAAGACTCAGCAGACTGGCTTCCATCGCTAGCAAACACCTTTTCCCTCCTTTCCTAGCTCGAGCCTCTTCACTCACCCTGTAGCTTTGTAGGGTGGAATGGAGTTTCTGGGTTCCCCCAGCGCCCTGTCTCAGCTCCATTATAGCAGGTTTCCTGTACTGTATGAGTCGATGGAGTTTGCAATGCAGCCTAGTGGGCGAAAGCATGGCTTGTGTGCAAAGCACTCGTTGGGGTGCGGACTCAGACGGACCTGGACAGCAATCTCCGCTCTGCCCCTTCCGGGCTCAGTGACCTCTCTGTGCCTCAGTTTCTCCGTGTGTTAAACAGGGAACATGACTCCTCCAGCACGTTAAGAAATAGCGACGGTAACTCGCCCTGCACGTAATTATTAAGACAGTGAGTTCAGAGCCGGGGAAAAGGAAACAGGGTCATTACCCCAGAGGGGCGTTCAGATGTCAGAACCTCAGTCCTTGCTCTTTGCCCTGAGGTGAGACTTTGACTTTCCCGGAGGAGAGCAGCAGAGATCAGAGGTTACGCGAAGACCCTCCCCCCCCGCCCCATACGGGGTGCGCTCGTGATCCCAGAAGCACACGGCCGCGGGGCACAGGGAGGTGGGAGAGGGGAGCCCGGTCACCTTCACGGCGAAGTCGATGACCCTCTTGACTGCCACGAGCGCGCGCAGCTCCGCCATCTTCCAGCCTCTGCCACTCGCCGGGTCAGGCCTTTCCCTCCGCCTCTGGGTCCTGACGCCCTTCTCGGGTCTCTTTTGCGCCTGCGCCCCGGCCGCCAGCCAGTCAGTCTCTACGGTGTCCGCCTCCGCCCGGACGAAGGACTAATCGAGAGGCCGGAGTGGGGAGGTGTGTCAAGCGGATGGGGACCAATGGGAAGCAGATTCCGGAGACAGCCGCAGGACCCGGCGGGTATGGGATAGTGGCTTTATGAAGCTAGCGTGGCAGGGAACTAGGGGAAAGGTCGTTCCCGGGAGGGTGGCGCTCTCCGGAGTGGAACTGCTGCCCGTCCTAAATTTTTCCAGCGTCCTCGGAGCTAGCCCCGCCCCTAGGCCCCTGCCTCTTCCTCGCCTCTCAAAGTCGCAGTGTCCGTGTCCCCACGCCCACCCCGTGCCGATGATGCCCTCGCCTCTGAGTCCTCCCGTGTCCGTCTCCCCATTTCCTCCATGTCCGTGTCCTACAACCTCTCCAAGCGCCCCTGTCCGCTCCTAACTCCACTCCCGCTTGTCCCCGTTCTACTCCAATCCACGTCCTTTGTCCACTCCATATTTGTATCTCCATGCCCGTGTCCCCCTGGCCTTCACGTCCCCTATAGCTTCATGTCCTTATGTCCTCTCTGAGCCTCTATCTACTCCCGTGCCCGAATCCCCGTGCTCTTCAGGGCCATATTTCCACGTGTGTCCATGTAGTCCGTGTCCGCGTCCTCAGATCCCCCAGAAAGGCAGGCGGAGCCGCGGAGGTTGAGCGGTTCCTTTATTCTGCCCCAGGCAGGCTGCGGTCACAAGCACACGGGAAACCCACCGATGGCATCTGTACTCTGCACGATCATGTCCGCCATCAGGAAGCAGAAGCCTGGCGGGAGGGGAGAGGGGGGCAGGTGGAGGGCGGTGGGTCCTGGGGCGGATGACCCGGAGGGCCCCAGGGCCTGGGTTTGGGGCTTCAAGGCGTCTCTGCCCGGTCTGTGAAAGTCGGGAGTGGAGTATGGTGGGGGGTTCCCTGGATGTCAAAATGGGGTTTGCTGGAAGGGCGGCTGAGGAGTCTCGGCGGGAGAGGAGGGTCCCCTGGGTAGGCTTCTCCACCCTTTTCCCGCTGTCCACATTACCGGCCAGAATACAGAATGGTAAAGCCAGCCACCCCGAAAAATAGGACCAGGAGAAGCAGACGTCGCTTTTCCACTCATTCTTTACGGTGTAGACTGTCAAGGCGATCAGCAGCAGCAAACCTGGCCCCGCCCACCCGCTAGGTAAGCGCGGCCCGGAGGGGCTGCACCTAGGCCCCACCTAGACCACGCCCACCGCCCAGACCACGCCCTTTCCGGGCGATCCCCCCCTCCCCGCTCGACAAGGCCACGCCCGTCTCCTCCGCGCCCCGCCCTTGACCCCTCCCCTTCCCGCTTTGCTCACCCTTCTGGATCACCAGCCCCTCCCCTCCGCTCACTTCCTGCGGACCCCTGCCCGCTGTTCGGAGGCCTGCTGCTGACTCACCGCAGAGGAAGAAGATAGCGCTCGTGGTGCGGCCCCGCAAGTCGCCCTCGTGACGCGCAATCCGCAGCCCCATCACCAAGCCCACGATGCTGGAGCCCGCCGCCAGCACCATGCATGCCCCGGTCACCGCCAGCATGGCTGGGGAGAGCCGGCTGCCTCAGCCCAGCGCAGACGCCACGCCTGACCACCGCCCCCACCAGCCAGTACCGGCTGGCCGCAGAGTGAGGGGTTTGGATAGGGACTTGAAAGTCGTCCTGAGGGCTTGTCGTGTTCGTGGTGGCTTCGATCGCGAAGGGGCAACTGGATCTGAGACCGTCGTGGAAGAGATTGAACGCCCCCCTCCCCTCCGCAGGATGTGCCCAGCTGTTGTGTCAGGGGAGGGGGACAGCTGTGGTCAGTTCTGGGTCTGTGGAGTCGGGGTCTGACATCTGGATGGGCTGGGCCTCACTCTGGCAGGGGATGTTAGAGCAGATGCCACGGTTACAATCTTGCCACAGGCCGCTGTGTCCCCCCGGGAAGCTGATCCAGTAGTCGGTGGCAGTGGAGAGAATCATGAGGATGCTGGCCAAGAAACCCAGTAGGGTGCCACCGCTCTGAAGGCTCCGCTTCACCCCCATGCCGGGGAGGCTGCTTCGGGGGAGGGGTCCCCACACATGCATGATTGGCCACCACCCCTCCTGCCCCCACACCCCTCTCCAGGTTCCTAGAGCCTCTCCCACATGTCTCTACATATCATAGCTGGCTATCTTAGCACCCCTGTCTGGGGCCACTACTTCTGGGGACCTGAAGGCACCCCCTCAGTTCCTCCCATTACGGGCCCCCTCCCCCAGCAACCCTGCCTGGGGACTTTGATGCCACCTTCCCCTCAGGAGTCACTGCTTAGGAACTCCCCTGCCTTCCAGATTCCTCCATCCCCAGTGGGATGTCCCTTTGGCCTGTCCAGTGTGTTTCGCACTCTCCACCCCCCCACACACCCACCTAAGTGACTTACAGGCAGCTCCCAGGGATTCTTAGAGGCAGAGCTCAGAAGGGTGGGGGAAGGGGGACTGGGTCAGTCTCTGTGAGGCAGCAGGAGTTCCAGAACCCCCTCTCCCAGCAGTCATTTAAAGAGATAACCACCCACCCACCCATACACACACACACACACACACACACACACACACACACACACTGAGGTATCTCTCCCAGCAAAGTGACAGCTCAGAGTCAAATGGCAGGTCTGGGGGGAGCCTGAGGGTCATGACATGGTAGACCATGTCCTTCTAAAAACCTCTCTGCCCTTGACCCCATAAGCACTCCTGGTCCCTGGCTTTGACTATGCTTCCCAGATGCCCACACAGTCTCCTGCCCCTCCTGCTCCCTGCATCCTGTACCTGCCACCAGGTGAGCTTCCTCACTCCCACAGTTCCAGGGACCACGAGGCTCTGAAAGCATTGCAAACTCCATCACTGGCCCTGGAGTCTCTCCTGAACCTTAGACCAGAGTCCTCACCTGCTCCTGGCTGTCTCCCAGACCCTTGCACACAGTCACCTCCCACCTGAGCTCAGCATCTCTCACCAAACAAGGATAGCCCCACCATCCCACCCCTGGGCATTGTCCTTGTGCCTTTTCTACCTCTCACCCCACAAAGCCCTTGGACCCCCAAGTCTGGTTTCTTCTGCTTCCTGAATCTTACGGGCTCCTTCCCTCCTGTCCACCTCATGCCCTGTTCCCATTGAGGCCTTGTACTGACTCCTGTTTCACCTGTTGTGTAGCCCAGCTCCTCTCTCCCTTTCAGCCTCTTGGGTGCCCCCAGAGAGGGCTTGCTGGCTCTGGGAGCTGACACTATCCCTCCCCTGCTTGCATCCTGGCTCCCTAATCCCCTCAGGAGACAGTCAGTTGTGGTGTTAGGGGTCCTGGCTTCCACCCACCACTCCATTCTCATTTTCTCCCTCCCAACCCCCTCGTTGCACATCCCGGCCATGAAGCACTGTTTACCCTCTGTACGCTTCCAGCCTTTTCATGCCTCCACCTTGGAGTTCTGCCTGGATTACCTTCCCTTGGCCCTTAAGAAGTCCCTAAACAGCCCTGGCTGGTGTAGCTCAGTGGATTGAGTGCCGGCCTGTGAACCAAAGGGCTGCTTGTTTGATTCCCAGTCATTGCACATGCCTGGGTTGCAGGCCAGGTCCCCAGTAGGGGGGAAGTGTGAGAAGCAACCACACATTGATGTTTCTTTCCCTCTCTCCTTCCCTTCCCTTCTCTCTGAAAATAAATAAATACAATTTTTTTAAAAAGACCCTCTTCCCCAGAAAGCTCACGTCCACCCTCCCCCACGACATGACCACCCTTTGTCCCACACCCTGCCATTGACCTGTATTAACACCCCCCCCCCACCCTCCGGACTTGCAACCCTTTGAGGCCCAGCAAAAAGGATGCTCTTGGGAAAAGCCAGCAGGATGGAGTGAATTAATGGAATGAGCAAGGAGAACTAGAGCACAGGTGAGGGACAGAGAGGGAGTGAGAAGGAAAGTGCTAAAGCATGAAAGGCACAGGGAAGAAAAGAGAAAGGACGAAGAGGAGAGATGGAAACACAAGTTGGAGAAAGGAGAACAACCAGGTCCAGAGAAGGGGACAGAGAATATAGGGCACTGACCGAGTCCACCCTGGCCTCTCTCACCCTCGGCGGCAGTCCCCTGAGAACAGGTAGAGGTTTCTGACTCTTCTGGGTGCCCACTGTCACCCATCATGGAGTTAGCATGCCATCGGCTTGTGTCATGGGTGAATGAATCTCAGGACAACCAACTTCCAGCAGTCTGTTTTTGAATGAATGAAGACACAAACCAAGGGCTATGGAAGGGGGGTGGCGGGCGGAGGGCTGAGGGAGGGCCAGAGGATCCTGTGGTTCCTGACGATGCCTTCAGACCTGCTGTCTTCACCTGCAGCTCACAGGGTGTCGTAGCTGGGCCGGGGGGCCTGGCAGTGGGCAGCCAGACTCAAGCCACCTGCAATGGCAGAGGGAAGTTAGCACTTGCCCCCACCCTGCACCCTCAGAGCCCCCAGCAGGCCCTCCCGAGCTCCCGTGGCAACAGTTACCTGTAGTGAGAAAAAGAGGAACTGAAACCCAGCCCAGGTAGAAGGACCAGCCAAAGAAGGACTGGACCTGGGGATTTCCAGGTTGGCTCCACCGCTCACTGGTATAGACTGCCATGGCCACCAACATGGAGAGGGCTGGGACAAGAGACAAGAGTACTGCTCAGCCACTCTGTGGGAACTCACAGTCCCCAATGTCCACAGGCAGCCTGGAGTCCTCACCTGCAGTGAAGGCTGTGATGGAAGAGACCAGGGGGCCGAGGCCAGGGGCAGACAGCGAGGGGATGCAGGACAGGACCAGGAAGCCCACAGATACCAGGCCGCACAGGGCAGCCAGAATGTTGAAGGCCTGCGTCACGCGGATGTAGCCTGCTCAGACAAGGGACCGCTGAGGGCCTGTTCCCTCTGGCTCTTCTCCCCTATTCCACAGACAAGAGAAACCACTCCCCCTTACCTGCTACGGAGTGCTGATCCCACTTTGGCCAGAGGCCAGAGTGAGATGAATAGTTGGGCCCCATGGCCACAAACCAGAAATCTGTGCTCAAAGCAACGAGGACAGATGTCAGGGCCAGGGAGCCAGCCAGCAGGGCCAGGGACCGACAGGGCTCCATGGGGGTGAGCACTGGGTTTCTGAGTCCTGAGGGATGAGGAAGCTGGTGGTCCAGACTCCTGGGTCTCTGAGAGAAGAGGCTGTGCCCCCTGACTCCTGGGGCCTTTAAGCTGCTAAAAAAAAAAAAAAAAAAAAAAAAAAGGAAGAAGAGGAAGCAGCCAGCCAGCAAGCAATACAGTTGACTGGAGGGGCCTATGCTCCTTGAGAGCAGGCTGGCTCTGCTTCACCTTTTCAGTTCCCGGCAACCACTCTGCCGCACACCCTCCCTCCCTCGGTCGTACTGACAACTTCTCCCCTTCCTGAGGTCCTGGTTGTGCGAGGGGAAGGGTGTCATCATCATTAGTGGTTTGGTCAGTGGTTCAGAACATGCCTCTCTATCTCAGGTTCTATACCTCCCCCCCTCCCCGGAGCCCTCAGCACCCAAGGGGGCTTCCCGGAAGAGATGAGAGAGAGGCTTCAGAGCTCAGAAGTGGAGGTGGCAAATGAGGCCAGGGTGTAAATTAAGTGTGAGGAGGGATGTGGCCAGAAGGGACAGTTGGGGATGCATTATGTTTTCTTGTGGGTGTTGCAACCTTCCGCTCTGGGAGAGCGGGGCCCTCACTCTAGGGTCCCCACAAAAGGAGGGGGCTGGAGGCCGTGGTGCCTGGGGCTGAAGGAGAAATGATCTGCAGGCGTGGAAACCAGGTCCTGAGGGAGGAAGGAGTGGGTGGGCTGGTGGCGGGCTCAGACTCCTGGAGCCCTGCTTGGAGCTTATGCTCAAGGCAGGCAAAATGTGGAGAATCACAATTCTAAAAGTCTGTGGAGGGGAAGACATGCCCACATCCTCATCTGTAAATGAGCTCACAGTCAGCTCTGCTCTGAGCATAGCTGGCTTTATCACCAGGACCATGGTAGCTGGTGGGGGGCTTCTTCCTCCTACACCGGCATCAGGTCCCGGGCAACGCCTCACCTGTGAACAGGTATAAGGTGAAAATGCCATAGCCTGGGCAGAAGACCCAGGCAAACTTGACCCCTGTGAACCTGGAATGGCCCTGAAAAGGACCTCCGTTGTGAAAACAAACTGAGCCAGCAGCCCCAGGACCGCTGGAGAAGGAAGAATCAGTGACCTAGTGGGCTAGTTCTCTTCCTTTGTGGAAGAGACCCCCATCCTCCACCCAAACCTTCACTAGGGAGGTAACCGACCATTCCTGAAAACATGACCTCAAGGACAGGCTCCTAGAGGTGGAGCCAGGTCATGGGCAGTAGGGTCACCAGCATAAGGGGTGCACATGGCTCCGGTGAGGAGCAGGTGGACAGGCTTCAGGAAGTCTGGGCCGAAGGCATGCAGTTAGGGGGAAAGTGAGAGCATGGAGCCCTCTGTGACCTTGACCCCATCCCAAACTCAGCCACATCCTCCATCCCATCCTGATTCCCAACTTAACCCCATTCTAATTTCCAAACCCATCTCTAAACTCAATCCCAGCTCAGTCCATCCATAACCCTATCTCTACCCCATCCATAATCAAAGCTCCAGCCCCAACCCAATGCACCAAACCAGCTCTAAACCCAATCCCACCCCAACCCCAAACACAACCCATCCCTTAATCCCAGCTCCAATCCTAATTTCTCACCAAACCCTACCCCCCAACCTAACCTCATTCTTTAAAAAAAAAAAAAAAAAAAAAGATTTTATTATTATTTTTTTTATTTTTAGAGAGAGGGAAAGGGAGGGAGAAAGAAAGGGAGAGATACATCAGTGTGTTGTTGCCTCTCAAGCGCCCCCTACTGGGGAGCTGGCCTGCAACCCAGGCATGTGCCCTGACTGGGAATCGAACCCTCGGCCCTTTGGTTCACAGGCTGGCCCTCAATCCACCCAGTCACACCAGCCAGGGCCTACCCTCATTCTTATTGACAAACCTAACCCCAAATCCAAACCCAAATCCAAACAAACCCAAACCCAAACTCATCCTGAGACTTAACCCTAACCTCATCTCCATCCTGATACCAGATCATTTCCAATCCCAACTCCAGCCCCAGTCCTATACCCACCTTCTTCTTCATGCTTCTCCCCAAACCCTACACATCCAGTCTCAACTCCGCTCCATTTCCTCTTCATCCCACTTCCAGGTTCAAGGCTTTAACCCTGTTTCTCATCTCCTTAAGTCTCACCTCTACCTATTGACCAAAGAAAGGTGGATCTTGCCTGGTCCTGGGAGGGAACCTCTAAACTCTTGGAATGTCCTGCCTGAAAAATGTCTCTGTTTACCTGGAGTCCTTGGGCCATACCAGATAGTTTAGGCTATGAACATGGCTTATGGAGAGAGGTGTGCTATATTGGTTTGACCCCTTGAGAGGCTGGACACTGAATAACTAAGGTCAGCCTGGTGGGTGCTCCATGCTCACAAAACAGATGTCCCACGAAAAGCCTGGACACCAGGGTTTAGGGGAGCTTCACCTGTTGGCAGTGCTGAGTGTCATCACACACCGTTGCTGGGGGAAGTAAGGGCTGCTGCTGGGACTCCTCTGTGAGAGACAAGTGGGAGTTGGTGCCTGGTCCCGCCTGGATGCTGCCCTGGGAGCTTCCTGCCTGTGCTGATGGGAACTGCACCATTAACTGTGAGTGCAACAGTTTTCCTGAGCCCCATGGGTCCTTCCAGCAACTCACTGAATCTGGGATGGTCTTGAGGACCCCTAAGCTGCAGTGAGTGAGGGGGGATTAAGTGAGAGAGTTACTGGGGGCCAGAATACGTGGCATTTTGTATGGCCTTGATAGACTTCAACTTTTCACCTGAGATCAGAGCCACTGGAGGACTTTGAACAGGAGTGACATGATTTTAATAAATTCTCTTTGAGATGCTGCAGAGAGAATGAACTGTAGGACTGTAGGGGGTGGAAGGTAAGGGCTGAGCTGGTTAGGAGGGTGCATCAATAAACCAGGTGATGGATGAGGGTGGCTTGCATTAGGGTGGAAACTGGTTAAGCAGGACAGAGTCAAACTGCAAACACATTTTTAAAGGAGAGCCGACACTACCGGCTGATGAATTGGATATGGGATGTAACAGAGAGAAACCAGTGGAGATGATCCCCACGTTTGTGACTTGAGCGGCTGGGTAAAAATGGGAATTGTCATTTACTGAGATGGGGGACACCATGGGTGGAGCTGGTGTGGGGTGTGAGAGAGATCAGAAACTCAGAGTCAGATATGTGAGGTGTGAGATGACTCTTCTTTGTGAGGGGAAATGTTGAGTAAGAAGTTGAAGATACGGGTTTGCTGTTATGACATCATTCTTGCCAGAGTAAGCCCCTATAAATATGATCCTTGGAATAAGCCTCAGTAAATATTTCTACTTAAAGAGGCTTCAGTAAAGTATAATTAGAGAAGGCCTCAATTGCCATTATTATTGGAAGAAGCCTCTATAAACATAGTATTACTATTATTTGAGGAGGCCCCAATAAATATTATGTCTAGGGAGTCAGCCTCTATTAATATAACAATTACGAGCATAAGCTGTGATCAACGTTCTCATTGTTAGAACCGGCCTGTTAAATAGTCTTACTATTTTATAACCAGCATCAGTAACTCTCAGAGCAGTTGGTATTAGTTTGTTGAATAAAGTAATGAATGGGTGAATGAAGAGAAAGTCAAGGTCATGAACAGTGTGTAAAGAAGCAGGTGAAGGAGGTGAAGTGTCAAGAGTTCTGGTGCTTGCAGTGGGAGGAGCTCCTTAGGAGGGGAGAGGAGGTTGGGAGAGATAACTGCAGATGGTACAGGGCAGTTGGGGAGGGAAGCTTTTCCTCCTCCTCCTCCTCCTCCTCCTCCTCCTCCTCCTTCTTCTTCTTCTTCTTCTTCTTCTTCTTCTTCTTCTTCTTCTTCTTCTTTACCAAGCTTTCTATTTATCCCATTATCCTACTGTAGTGTTGTGATTTATAATAAGAAATGCATATTTGGTTGAGTCCTGATTACAATAGCTCCTAAAGCCCCTGGAATTTCCCAAGTCATGAAAGCCATAAAGGTATCTTTTGCTATGGAAAGGGGTGACTTTTGTACCCCACTTAAGGATTGGGGAATGTTTGCCAGTGGAGCCATTCCTGTTGGAGGGTTGGAACTTCCAGTCCCAGCCCCTGACCTCTGGGGAGGAGACGGGAGCTGGAGGTTGAGTTTAATCACCAATGGTCAGAGATTTAATCAATCACACTTACATGATGAAACTTCCTCAGGGATCTTCAAGGGTGGTGAACCCTTGAAGATTTGGGGAGAATGGTGACTTCAGAGAGAATGAGAAGCTCCAGGCCCTTTTCCATACCTTCCCATACCTGGCCCTATGCTGGCTCCCTTCCATCTGGCTATTCCTGAGTTATATCCTTTTATAAAAAATGGCAATCTAGTAAATAATATGTTTTCCTGAGTTCTGTGAGCCGCTCTACCAAATAAATGGAACCCAAAGAGGGGGTCATAGGAGAGCCTCTAATCTATAGCTGGTGGCCAGAAACTCAGGTGACATCCTGGACTAGCAGTTGCCACCAGAAGGGGGGACAGGCTGAGCCCTTAACCTGTGGGATCTGATGCTGTCTCCAGGTTGATAATGACAGAATTGAGTTAACTGCTTGGTAGTGTGAGGGAGAAACACACACATGGGCACTGGTGTCAGAACTGGACCTGCACATCAGGTTCCCAGAGGTTGAACTGTCGCCTGTGCGGGACTGTATGATTTAGCTCTGTCCCCTCACCTGTGGAAACAGCAGATTGGGTTACTATCATACACTCTCCCTCCCAGCCCCACCCACCGCACTCACTCTACGCCTCAGGGACTCACACTACAGTAGTTCCACTTCAATTTTATTATTAGACTCCCCAAAATCGCTCTAACAGATACTCCATTTCTGAAACAACCACCCTGGTGGGTGGGGCCTTGGTTCTTCTTAGCTCCCTCCCACCAGGCCCCATTCTTCCTTCTTCCCCTGCAGGTCTCAGGAGTCAGGCATCCCCACCCAGAGTCCAGGAGGGAGCCCCCTCATGCCCCCCAGGAACCAGAATTTCAGGCCTCTAAGACCCTCCCCCTCTTTTTCAGGGACCTCATTTTCACTTCCCAGTGAAGCTGGTGGATACACCTGGGCTCAGCGGGACGTTGACAGGCGCTGACATTCATGCATCCGGTAGGCGCACATGTAGAAAATTCCTGTGGGAAAAAGGTCCCAATGGATGGCCTGCCCAGGCCTCAGCACCCCCTTTCTCCCTGGGTGTCCACAGAGCCTGGGTCTGCCTTCCGGCTGGGTGCTGGGGGCCTGCCTGTGTGGGACATGTGCTGATCCCAGACACTGTCCTTCCCACCCCCCAGCCCCGGTACCTGCAAAGAAGGTCATGAGCAGGGCCACCCAGCCCAGGATGTAAGACCAGGAAAAGCGCCAGTCCCCAAAACGGCGACCGAGGAAGCTGACGGTGACTCCAGTGTAAATGGCCAAGGCCAGCAGGACGCACAAGGCTGGGGAGAGAGGATGGGGGTGGGAACCCGGAGGAGGTTGGGCTTGGAGATAAGGGTGGGGGTGAGACTGAGGAAAGGGGTGAGTGGGTGGGGATGGGGGTAAGTGTGAGGACAGGGTCCAGTTGAAAGTGGGAGTAAAGAGTGACAGGAAGTGGGGTTGGTGTGGGCGTGGGGGAGGGTTGTGCTATGTCATAAAGAATCTGAGCCCTGGCTGGTGTGGCTCAGTGGATTGAGCGCTGACCTGTGAACCAAAAGGTCACCAATTTGATTCCTGGTAAGGGCACATGCCTGGGTTGCAGGCCAGGTCCCCAGTAGGGGGCACACGAGAGGCAACCACACCTTGATGTTTCTCTCCCTCTCTTTCTCCTTCCTTTCCCCTCTCTCTGAAAACAAATAACATCTTTTAAAAAATTAAAACAAAAGGAACTTGACTGGTCTTTGTCTCTGGTTCTTGGGAGACAGACTTCTAAGCCATTGGAATTTCCTGGGTTATGAGTGTCTTTGCTATTGTTGAGCTGCTGGGATCACACCCATTATTGAGCTGAGATGACTCAGGAAAGGGAGCCCGCCAGCAGAAAGATCAAACACCAAAACAGAGAGTCGAGACTTTGAGCTGGTTGATACCAGCCCCTCCGGGGAGGGGACTGGGGAGGAGATTGCGTTCAGTCACGTGGCCAGCGATTCCATGGTGATGCTCCAGCAAATACTCTGGATGCCAAGCACCCTGGAGCATCAGGGTTGACAAACAGCAGGTGTCCTGGGAGGGTGACAACCCTTTCAGACTTCTCCCTCTGAATCTGTTTGTTTGGCTGGTCTTGAGCCGATTCTTTATAATAAAACTGTAATTGTAAGTATAGTGCTTTTCGGGGTTTGGTGAGCTGTTGTGACACATTTCCAAACCTGAGTGGGTCCTGGGAACCCTCCAGTTTGGAGTGAGTTGGTCAAAAGTACAAGTGGCGCCCTGGCTGGTGTGGCTCAGTGGATTGAGCGCCATCCTGCAAACCAAAGGGTCGCTGGTTTGATTCCTGGTCAGGGCATATGGTTTCGGGCTAGGTTCCCAATAGGGGGCGCACAAGAGGCCACCACACACTGAGTTTCTCTCCCTCTCTGTCTCCCTCCCTTTCCCTCTCTGAAAATAAATAAATAAAATATATATATATTTTTTAAAGTGCAAGTGGTTTGGGAAACCCCACTTGGAGCTGAAGTTGGGGCAGTCTTTTTGGGAACTGTGCCCTTACGCCTGTGGCATCTGACACTAACTCTGGGTGGTCATGCCAGGCTGAACTGCAGTGTTGGAATACGTGGAATGAGAAATAGCCTTGGAGTCGGTGTTGGGTATAGGGCTGGGATTAGGCTGGGGACAGGGTTGAGAGTGAGGAGTCGGGGACAAGAGTGTGGTTTTGGGTGGGGATGGATTGGGGTTGGAGATGGGCATGGAACAGGAAGACAGGTAGCATAGGGGAAGTCCACTCACTGGAGGCGAAAAACATGATGCCAGCCGAGAAGGGTCGGGAGAGGCGGGTGAAGGCGGGCTGCTGAGCGAAGGCCAGGATGCCCATGATGATGCCAGAGGTGGCACACAGGGAGGACAGGATCATGAAGGCCCGGGTGGCATTCCAGTATGCTGTGGGAGCACTGCACGGTCACTCCCAGGCCTCCGCTGCCCTCAGTGGCGAAGGCCGCCACCTCCAGGGGTGGACTTGCCTTATCCATATCCCTCACCCAGCTTCTCCTTCACCTGCGACCTCCCCTTCACCTGGCAAACTCCTGTCCATCCTCCAAACCCCCTCCTCTAGGAAGAATCCCTTCACCCCTCAGGCAACATCCTCACTCCCTGTTCTGGGCTGTGACTCTGGGCTGTGTCTGCCCGCCCTGCAGTCCAACGTCTCTCCGAGGACAGGGGCTGGGTTGATTCTGCCTCACGGTATCCCGAGCATAAATTTGGTGTGCACATGGCCTGGAGAAATCTCTGTTGGTTGAATGATTGAATGAATGAATGAATGATGCTGATTCCCCATATCGCCCTGCTCATTCTTTATCCTCTCCCATCGCTCTATTTCATTTCTTTCTCACCACTGGCCTGTATCTGAAGACACTCCATTTATTTCTTTTGAACTTGCTTCAATGTCTGTCTCTCCCCAGTGAATTCTCAGCTCTGGGAGAGCAAAGGTCTTGCTACATCCCCAGCACCTTGCACCTGGCACATGGCAGCTACTCAGTAAATAACCAGGTGAAAGAATGGATGGTAAACACTGGCATTGTTATTCTCTCTCTTCATAAAATGTGTATGGTGTAATATACTATATCCCACATAGACATATAGTATTTACATAATATATATTATTTACATACCGCATAATATATATACATTGCAAGAAACCTGTACCTACTATTCTCAGCCCCATATTTATAATATACATTGTAACATACACATATACACACATATATATACACAGATATACATACATATATATATAATATAGCCTGGCACATAGCAAGTGCAAAAAAATACCTCATTCAGTACTTAACAAATAGAAGGTCTATCTTGCTTCTGTGCTCCCCAGTACCTAATAGAGATTTTTTTTCAATTAAAGTTGACATTCAATATCATTTTATATTCTTTTCAGGTGTTCCACAGACTTATTAGACAATTGCATAATTTATGAAATAATCCCCCCAATAATTCAAGTAGCCACCTGGAACCATATCTAGTTGTTACATTATTATTGACTCTATTTCCTATGCTGTCCTTTACATCCCTGTGACTCTTCTGTAACTAGCAGCCTGCACTTCTCAATCCCTTCACCTTTCTCACCCAGTCCCCCAACCTCCCCTCCCAACTGGTGACCATCAGTCTGTTCTCTGGTTCTATGAGTCTGTTTCTGTTTTGTTGGTTCCTTTATTTTGTTGTTTAGATTCCACACATAAATGAAATTATGTATAGTATTTGTGTTTTTCGGACTTATTTCACTTAGCATAGTACCACAGTTCTTGATACATAGTAACTATTTAGAAACCGCTGTTCTGGAACCCCCAGACCCAGCCTACTGTACCTGACCTCTGTTTTGTGCAGAGGTATTGCCCCTCCTTACTGAACGCCCCCATCCATGCATTCTGTAACTGCACCGAAGAACTGAAATCCCAGCTTTGTCCCTTCCATGCTCAGTGACCTTGGGTTGGTCCCTTTCCTTCCCTGAGCCCCAGGCGCAGTCCAGACTCTCACCGATGCTCTCTGTCTGCAGGTAGCACTTGTTGCCCAGGCAATAGCGCCATAAACCCTGGTGGGCAAAGGACCCGGACAGCCGGTACTGCATCCAGTGGTCTGTGGCTGTGGCCACCACCAGGAGGATAGTCCCCACCCAGGCGCAGAAGAGGCCACCACCCATGAAGCTGTACATGGTGACCTGTGGGGAAGGGGAGAAATGGGGTAAGGAGCTGGACTCCCAGTTCTCAGGGAGGAGGGGCTGGGGGCCTGGACCCCTGGGTCTGGGGGAGGAGGGGCTGGGGGCCTGGACCTCTGGGTCCTGGGGAAGAAAGAGCCTGGGGGGCCTGGAGGACTTCCAGATCCTAAGCCAGGAGGTGGGCCGGGCATTGGGACACCAAAGTCCTTGCGGGAGGTGGAGGCCAGGGCCCTGGGCTTCTTGCTTGTAGGTGTGAGGAGATTAGGGGCTGGAATCCCACCAGGTCCTGGGGAGAGGAAGGAGCTGGAGGACTGGATGTCTAGGTCCGGGGGAGGAGGGTGCCAAGGGTCCCATGCCCAGTCCCTACCTGAGTGGAAGAGCCTGTCCTGAGCCCTCCGTCTGCCTCAGCCCCTCTGTGCAGACTGAGCCGAGCCAGGTTTCTGGCTTCTCTGCTTCCCGGGTCCCCCAAATCCCTTAAGCCTCCCCACACAATGGCCCCACAGCCCAGCAGCTTCCAGTAGACAGAAGTGCAACGGTGGCAGAGGCCCCAAATGGAATTCGCTGAAGCAGGGATCCAGGCGCTCCCTCCCCGCAGCCCCTGGCCCCACTGGCCTCTCTCCATGACCCTCCCAACGACCCTGCCACCTTTCACAGGCCTTGCTCACAGCGCCCGCTGGGTGGGCCTGCATTAGGTAAGCACAGACACAGACACAAGACAGAGGGACAGTCATCCATTTATTTTCCAACCAGGGCTCCTCACCCCCAGGGACAGGAAATGGGGTGGCGCCTGGGTACACTGGGCCCAGGGGGTTCTTCGTGGGTGGGGTCACAGGGCATGTCACAGTTGCGGCCGGGAGAGGAAGGAAGATGGGTTTTGGATTTAGGGCTGAGTTTAGGGTGAAGTTGAAGATGAGGGCTGGGCTGACCTGAAATAGGTGGGGAATGAAGATGAGGAAGCTGGGGATGAGGGATTGGGAACAGGGTACCGAGGATGGAGATGTCAAGGGGTTGCAGGGGCAGGTGAACGGCTTTGGGATCAAGAATGGGGTCCGGATGGGGCTGGAGGAGCCCCTGGGTTGAGAATGAGCTGAGGACTGTCACTATAGTTGGGATGCGGAGAGGCACTAGGTGTGAGGTTCAAGGCTTTTTCCCACCTGGGATCCTAAGCCAGGTCTAGGTTTCACTCCCAGGCCCCACTGCTGAGGCCGTGGTTTGAGGGCAGGAGAAGGATGGGGTAGCTCTGACAAGGCTGAGGTCACCCTAGGCTCCAGGAAAAGCCTCTGGGTGACTCTGAGTGGTCCTCTTGGACTCCATGGTGCTGGGCCCTCGGGGCCCTAGTATTCAGTGTCCCAGTCTTCAGTGGCAGGTGGTGTGGCCAGCGGTGGCTCCGGAACTTGGGCTTCCTTCTTCTGATCATGGGTAGGTGGCGGTGATGAGGGCATCGCAGGTGGGGTCCTGGGGCCAGCCTCAGCATCCCCTGCCCAGACCCTCTTTGGCTGCCCAGACCTCCCAGGTCCCCGACGCTGCTGGCCCCAGCCCCAACCTGGTCTTCGAGGGACATCCCAGCCCCCATGTCCCCTGAATGGCCTCCTGGCAGTGCCTGGCTCTGCACTGCAAGCCTGCAGGTGGCAGGGGCAGGAGGGCAGGGACTGCTGCAGGGTATAGGCCCCCAGCAGGGCGCTGTGCAGGAGGTAGGAGAGGGCATCCAGGCGAATGGGGACGGTGACAGAGGCCAGGTTCTCAGGGAGCCCCAGGTGGGCTGGATCTGGGGTGCCCAGGAGAGAAGATGGCAGGGTTGGGAAAGGCTCAGTCCCAGGTGATGGCAGGGACAGGTTGATCCTGGAATGCCAAGAGGACAGGTCAATGACCTCACCGTCTGCATACCTTTCCCAGTGTGGCCTGGCTGCCTCTGTGCCTCTGCTGGGATCCATCTCTCCATCTGAGTTCTGCGTCCACCTGCACCGCACTCACCCCTTTTCCCCCATTCCCTCTCTCTCTCTCTCTCCCAGCACCTCTTTACAGAGAGAGAGGCTGCTCTGCTGGAACTTCAGCATCAAGCAGACCTCAGCTTCAATTCCAGGCTGCCCAGCTCCCTCAGGATGGGTCTCAGGCCAAATCACTTTCCCACTGGGAACATTAATTTTTCACACCAAAAAAAAAAAAAAATGGCTTTAGGTGGCTTCCAAGGTGCCTGTGAAAGGGCTGGGCCTCTGTTCAGGAAGTCAGGCATGGCCCTGCCTGGGTGTGGCTCAGTGGACTGAGTACCAGCCTGCAAACCAGAGGGTTGAGGGTTTGGTTCCTGGGTAGGGCACATACTGGGGTTGCAGGCCAGGTTCCCAGTAGGGGACACATGAGAAGCAACCACACACTGATGTTTTTCTCCTTATCTCCCTCCCTTCCCCTCTCTCTAAAAATTAATAATTTTTTTAAGTGCAGGCGCTTATTATTTCTCAGGACCTATGGCTGCTTCTGGCATTTTCCTTGCTCCTGTTTCTTTCTAGAAATTTCTCTCTGTTCTACAAATATCTCTTTGTAGCTCTCTCCCTGGTTCTAAGCATCTTGCTCAACTCTGTCATCAAGCTCCTTTAAGATGCTGTTTCTATGTGATGCTACCTAAGGCTTTTTTTTTTTTTTTTTTCTGACATTCTCTCTGGGTCTGTTCAGCTCTCTGAGATTTGCTCTGACCCCGCTCTGCTCTCTGGGGCTCTGTCCTCCCGGCGCGAGGTCTTGAGCTTCTCACCCTTCCGGCCCTGTCCCTTCCTTCTGTTGCTCCATCTTCACCAGGGTCTCTCCAGTCTGTTCTAGCACCTTCACCTGGATTTTTCCAGAGCCAGAGGAGGCAGGGAGGGGTCCAGGAAGAAAGTGGGCGTGGCTCTGTCAGAAACGGGGCATGGCCTTCAGGGCAAGAAGAGTCTTGAGAAGTAGTGCGCGGAGGGTTCCTTAAAGCTCATACCTCAAGCCTACTCAGCTGAGGAGGCAGACCTGGTCTCCCTAGACCGAGGAGTCCAGGCTTCCAGCCCTTCATCTCTTCCCATCTGTATTCTTGTTTTCTGGGGGTCTTCTTGTGTTCTTTAGAATTAAAGGAACATTTAGACAGAAATCTGGAGGTCTGGACCCTCCCCACGGTTGAGGGGTTAGTAGATGGGTGGGGACTTTTAAGAGCTGGATTCCATTCTAGGCTCTGTCTTCTGACTTAATTTGCATCCGGAAGTCCTTCTAGTCTCTATGTTTCGGTTTCTTCATCTGAGAAATGGGGCTTATATTACCTTCCAGGTTCTTGGGAAGTTTAAAGGATACCACGTGTGGAACGTAGTCAACACAGAATCTGAAGTGGAATTAGTCTCGACAAAAATGAGTTACTCATCATTATTGCTGGTAGTCGTGGTAGCATTTTACTGAGAAACAATAGTCATTCTTCTACCCGTTCATTTAAGAAGGAAGCTCTCAGTGCCTGCTCTGTGCTAGGCTGGGCGATGGGGATGTAAGGGGGGTTAAAAGAGATGCAGCCCCTAACCCAACACGCGTTGAAAGAAACAGACAATATGCAAACCACACATTTCCTATAAGTACTGTGAAGGTGTAAAGTCAGGGCAAGGGGACACAGAGGCACCGGAAGCAGTTATTTTAGATAAGATGGTGAGGGAAGGCACCAGAAGGCCTGGGACATGAGTATTTCCAGTGGAGGGAGCAGCAAATACAAAGGTTTGTGGGTGCAATAAGCATCGTGTTTGAGGGACTAGGCAGAAATGAGGGATATGAGGAGGGATTGGTTGATTAAAAAAAAAACAAACAAACTGGTTGGCCCTGGCTGGTGTGGCTCAGTGGATTGAGTGCCCGCCTGTGAACCAAGGGGTCACTGTTTTGATTCCTGGACAGAGCACGTGCCTGGGTTGCAAGGCCAGGTCCCCAGTAGGGAGCCAGTGAGAAGCAACCACATATTGATGTATCTCTCCCTTTCTTTTTCCCTTCCCCTCTCTAAAAATAAATAAATAAATAAAATATTTAAAAATATGTTTGCCATAGCCTTGTGGCTCAATTGGCTGGAGCATCATCATTCAGTGTACCCAAAGGTTGCTGGTTTGATTCCTGGTCAGGGCACATACCTAGGTTGTGGGGTTCGATCCCTAATTTGGGCATATAGGGGAGGCAACAAACTGATGTTTCTCTCTCACATTATGTCCCTCTCTTTCTCTCTCTCTCTCCCCCTCACTTCTCTGTCTCTAAAATCAATGGGAATATGTCCTTGGTGAGGATAAAAATAAACAAATAGTTTTGGAATATTTTTATATCTACAGAAGTTTTATAAAGCTAATACAATTAACCAATGTCACTCCAATAAATTTAATAAAGCCAAAATAAGATATTTTACTGTATTTAAAAAGTGTAGTTGTAACACCTTTAAAAACTGCCAAATTCAAGCATATTTTAATAAAAATATTGATTTAAATTTTGAAAAAAAAAGATAATACAGAGTTCCCATGTACTCCTCACCTAGCTTCCCTAATGTTAGCTTCTTAGATTATTGTGCATTTGTCACAAGTAAGAAACCAACATGATATTAACTAATTTTTACACTGATGCCCTTTTTCTCTTTTTTCCTTTTTCTTTTTTCTCTGTTCCAGAATCCAATGCAGGATGGCGTTTAGTCATCACCTCTCCTTTGTATTCTCTGGTCAGAGGCAGTTTATCTTTCCTTTCTTCCCCCACAATCTTGACAGGTTTGAGGTATACTAGTAACTATTTTATAAAAAGAGGTTTATTTCAATTAATAATTCTAACAAACTTTCATTTCAGAGAGAATCAAACTGTGCCTTGGAGAGGTTAAGTTGCCTGAGGTCACAGAGCTATTAAGTGGCACAGCAGAGATTTGAACCTGGGGCCACCTGGCTCCAGAGTCTGTGCTTTTTTAATGGAGACACAAGTAGAAGCCAGAGTGCAAAGGACCTTGTAAGCCACAGTAAAGACTTTGGACTTTTTTTAAAAATTTCTAGAATACTAAGATGACTTTGAACATTTGAAAGCAGAGGTGTGACATAGTTTGATTTACGTTTCACAAGAACACTGTGTCTGCACTTTGGAGAACAGATTGTAGTGCAAAGCAAGTGTGGATGTGCAGAAGCTCTGGGAGGAAGCTGCTATGGTCCAGCAAGGGGTGGCGGTGACGTTGAGGTGGTGGAGATGGAAAGATGGGAAAGAATTTGAGATGCACAGGTGACCCCTGAACTACATGGGTTTGAACTGTGCCGGTCCACTTATATGCAGAAGTTTTTCAATAAATACATACAGTACTGTAAATGTATTCTCTCCCTTGTGATTTTTAAATAACATTTTCTTTAGCTTCCTTTATTGTAAGAATACAGTATGTAATCCACAGCACATACAAAATGTGCTAATTGTCTGTTTATGTTTTCCTTAAGGCTTCCGGTCAACAGTAGGCTATAAGTAGTTAAGTTTTAGGGGAGTCAAAAGTTACACCCCAGAAAACCTGACTGCACAGAGGTCAGCACCCTTAACACCCACATTGTTCCAGAGTCAACTGATGGTATTTTGGAGGAAGAACTATCAGGATTTGCTGCAGACCTGCTGGGGTGAGTAATGGGGAATCAACGAGGCAAAGTCTTCAGCCTGCGCAATCCCTTTGAACACGGACCTTCTTACAACAGGTTCACAACATCCCATTTTAAGGATGAAAAAATCGGAGACACTAACTTTCACTTTCTGAGTTCCCTCGAAACTAGGCTCTTGGCTGGATGATGCCGGTGACACCAAAATGATACAAAACCGTAACATTCCAGGGTGATCAGAGCAGGGACGCAGGGAGGAACAGGAGCACTGAGTTCTAAGCGAGGAAAACAGTGTTGCCTGCTGGCGAAGGGTGGAGGATGAGGTCAGGGAGGTGTTTTTAGAGGAGGTGATCCCTTCTTGATTTAAAAAAAAAAAAAAAAAAAAAAAGTTTTATCAGGCTTTCCTTGCTGGAGGCTATGATTAGGACCTGGGTCTCCAGATTAGAAGTTTGGAGCTTATGTATAGACAGGGTTTGTAAATTAAAGGTTCGAATCCTTGCCATTTACCAGAGCGTGACCTAGCATGTAGCTTAGGCGCTTTGAGCGCTCCCTGCTCAATTCCGGCATAAGGGTATTGCTCCTGGTTTGGTTTTGTTAGGTTTCCCCGCGATCACGGTCTGATTTCTTCACAGACCACGTACCTGGCGCTTTAGGGTTCCCTCCCAAGCTAGGAGAGACGAGGCGGGATCTTGCGCCTCTAAAGAATGCCTTTACCAAGCTTTCAAAATTAAAAGCCAAGTTCTGAAAAGTAACCAATAAGTGAAGCTTCCGATTCGCCGGGGGCTCGTTAGCCCTGCCCACTCCTTGCTCCGTAGAGGAGCGCGAGACCTCAGCCTCGGCTCCGATCGGAGGCTGAGCTTGAGTTGCGTCTGAGACCGTCTTCGCTCTTTGATTGGCAACGTGAATGCCAGCCTCTCTCGCGCCCTCTGATTGGCTGTCCTTTTTCCGCATCTTCTTTGAGGCTGTAGTAACTGACAGTTTCGCTTTGCCCTCTAGCGGTGGCGGTGGTCCCGGCTCTCGAAGGGTGGCCGCGGACCACCGCCCGGGGAGATGCAGCCCAGGACTTGAGATCCGATCTAAGCTTGGGGAGGACAAGGGGTGCCCTGGGCTGAGGGACCAACCCCTCCTCTCAATAACCCCCACAGGCATTGGGCAGTCAGCGATACAAGATTCGACTTTCAGGGCCTCCCCAGCGCACAGGTCTCCCGGATTCCTTCAGGGCGCCCTTTACTCCACTTCCGGCCCCCGCCCGGAAACCTCGGGGATTCTGCGCTCTCCCTTAAGACTTATCCACTTCCTCAGCACAATTTGGGTTGGCGACCAGGGCCTCCAGGTCTTGGGGACTCGGTCACTTCACCCCTATTGGTCTTTATATCCTCTCTCCCACACCGTGAAAGGCTGTCACCTCACTCTCCCCTCCCAGCCCCTTAAAGGCCCAGAGGTCACTTTTAGACTTTGACCCAAAAGTTCTTCACCCCTCATTTCTAGACCGCGGACTCCAAGGAGGGTTCCCAGGCGCACCCGTCAGGAGTCCCATACTTCCTGTTGATGTCTCCCATCCTCCCTCCCCCAGCGTCTCGGTCCTTCAGGATGAAGATGGGACATCCCCACCATCAGGAGTTCAGCTTCCCCCTTTCCACATTCTTCCAGGCCCTCACTCCCTTGCGAAGTCCTGGGACCCTGCAAGTTCTAGGGGAAGGGCCATACTGAGGGCCCCCCACTCTTTCAAGATTTTACTTATTTATTTTTAGAGAGGCTCGCCCCCTAGTGGGGTCCTGGTCTGCAACCCCAGCATGTGCCCTGACTGGGAATCCAACTGGCAATTTTTTGGTTCGCTCAGTCCACTGAGCCATACCAGCCAGGGTAAGGGTCCCCAATCTTTCAGGAGTCCCCAGGTATCCTTCAGTATCCAGGGGAGGTGGTCTCCAGGGAAATTTCTACCTTCAGATCCATATTCCTTACTCCTGTTCTTAGGGTCCACCCTTCACTACCATTCTCCCCTCCCCCTGCCCCTGCCTTTTTGTGTTTTATTGACACTTTTGAGATTCAGGAGGTCATCATTAAGGGCTCCCCACCCCCTGCCGCTTTCTGAGGTCTTCTCTGCCTGCTCCTCTTCTCCCTGCCCCTTCAGCATCCACCGTCTCCTGAAGGCCTCCCTCCTCACTGCTAACTCCTTCCCCCTAGGCTGTCCCTCCCTGTAAAGGGAGTTATTCCTGCCCTGTGAACCCCACTTTGCCTACTTAGGGGCTTCCTTCCCACAGCCCCTTCCCTCCACTGTCAAGAGGACTCTTCAGGGATTATTTTCAGGGCCTCTTCCCCCCTTGGAATTTCTCCTTCCTCTTTGACATGTATTTGGGACAATCCTTTTCATTATTTTTTACAGTCACTTGTGTTCAGAGAATCCCCTTCAGGGTGTCTTCACATTTTGAAAACCACACAGCACCTCTCAAATTCACTGACTGTCCCCTGGGCTTCAGAGATCAGAAATTACCTTCCGGGCACAGAGGGTGATCCTGAGGGCCACCCTCAGCCTCGGGAGTTTCCCCACTCTGAGGCGCCTTCCTCTTCCTGCTGGCCTCCTCACACTCCTCTACATCAACATCCTCTAGACCAAAATTTCACTTTCAAGTCCTCTCTTTAGGATTCTCCCCATTCTTCCAACTGCCAGCTTTCCCCCTTCTCCCAGTCACTATCCTAAGATCCCCCTTTCCTCAGTTCCCCCATCATCAAGTGCTCACTGTCTGGCACCCCGTTGGGTCATTTTCAGCATCCAGGACATGTCTGAGGATACCCTGTGCTTCCTCCCTCATCAGTATATCATCCTGGGCTCTCTACCTTCTTTCAAACATCTGGGCCTGCCTGCTTTTGCCCTCACAAACACCTCCCCCCAAAGACAACTTTGAAGTTCTCCCAAGAATCTCCTTCCTACATCCATCATACACAAAAAGCCCTCATTCATCCCCTTGACTTCAGGATTCCTGATCCTCTCTTAACTCCTCCCCAGCTGCTAGACTCCCAACCCAGCTTACTTAGCCTTTAGCCAACAGTCACTGTTCAGGCCTGAACAGGAGTCCCTCCCAGAAACCTTGGAGCTGAGTGGTTGTGCCAGAACCCAGGAAATGACCAGGGTGCTTGCCAAGAGGTTACAGGAGTGAGAATGAGTTTAGGGGTCAGATTTGTGAACTGGGGTCTGTGCTGGAATGAGCCCCCTAGGTTTATGTGACTACCATGGATGGTTTAGACTGCTTGAAATTGAGGATTTGCTAGAAGCATCTGCTAAAGTGGAAGTGGGAGTCTGGAGGCCAAAGGGCCCCCAAAGGGACAATTCCCATAGACACTTTCACTTGCGCCTTCTCATTTAAATTCTCCAAAAGTTGGATATGAGGGCAACCTGGCTGTGACATCTGTCACCCCGTTGATTGCCAGGGTTGATTCCACTGATCTGGCTGGCTAGATGGGTGTCTCCCTCCTCCCTCACCGATCCATGTGCATCCCTCCCGAAGCTGTGCACTCGGTCGAAGAGGATGACCTTCCCAACTAGAGGAGAGGACCGGTCTTCAGTCAAGGGCATATGAGTAGCTGAGCTCCCCTGCTAGAACCTCCAAACAAGCTCTCAAAGTCCATTTGTAGGGAAAAAGAAATTCTCAAAAAGTGAACAATATATTTTCTATTCATGTTATTTATCTTTTAAAATTATTTTTGCTATTATAGATGTCGCAGTTTTGCCCCTTTCCCCCCACTCCACCCAGCCTACTCCCACTTTCTTAGTCAATCCCCACACTGTTGTCCACATCCATGGGTCCTTCATATATGTTCTTTGACTAATCCCTTCAAATATTCACTTTAGTTTTGGCAAATGCATAAAGCCGTGTAACCGTCACCACAAACAAGATACAGAATATTCCTGTCATTCCCCAAATTCTTCTGTACTGTTCCTTTGTCATAACAACCTTAAAAAAAGACCAGCATCTTTTGGAAGAACAATTTAGCTTTATCTAGCAATATTGAGAAGGCACATCCCCTTAGATCTGAGAATATTATTGTCAATGGGTCACCCATGGCTAGATTAGTTACCTTACATTTTAGTAATCAATGAGAAATGGCTCAGAAAACTTCCTCATGTCATATCAGCACACAAGAAAACCATCCAGGACTAAACCCGTCATTGTGATTTCTTTTTCTTCCACACACTGCATTCCAGGACCAATGGTGATGATGATGATGCTGTAATAGTAGGAATAAAGTAACAGTAATAATGCATATTTTTGAAGATATACAAGGCATTAGACTCCATTCCAAGTGCTGTTATCTAATTCAACCCTCACAGCAGCTCTAAGGTGGATTATGTTGCACAATAAAAATGTGTCTAGCCTTTGTCCCTGGCTCTTGGGAGGGACCCTCTAAACCCTTGGAATTTTCTGAGTGATAGAACAGTCTCTGGTATTTATGGTGGGGCACCTCAAACTACATCTGAGTTCATGCTAACAAGACCCCTACATGGTGGCCCATAGTTAATTTCAAGATGGTGGTCATTCATTCTGGAAAAAACAACCATATAATTAGGACTTTTGGGCTTTGAGCCTTGTGATGTCAGCTTGACCTGGGAGGGAAGGAGGACTAGAGATAATGACCAATGACTCAATCAATCATGCCTACATAACACACACACACACACACACACACACACACACACACACACAGGAAAAACTCTGGATATTAAGCCTGGGGGGAGGTTCTTGCTGGAAAGACAATGGATGCATCTTGACACATAGCTCTGTGTTTGGGACCCTCTCTGTCCTCCCTCTATGCATCTAACTATAATCATGGATGGTGCTTTCCTGAGTTCTGTGAGTCATTACAGCAAATTATTGAACCCAGGGAGGTTGTGGAAACTCCTGAATTTGTAGCCAGTTGTCAGAAGCGTTGGTGGCCTGGGATCTCTGAGCTTGTGGCTGGTGTCTGAAGTGGAGGCAGAGGTAGTGCAGCCTGTGCCCCACTGTCCAGCAGCAGGATGAGGATGTGTGAGGTGGGTGGGCACCGAGGAAGGTAGCTAGGTTTCAGCCATCTAGAAGGTATTTCACCCTAGAAGGTGTCAGGAGGCCCTGTGACATCTACTAGTGATAGAATCAAAGAAGGTGTGTTTGAAATAGTAGAATATTTATGTCTCTGCCTCAGGTTCCTGGCATAGAGCTCCTGAGGCTCTTATAATTTACTGAGTGATAGGAATGTCTTTTGCTCTAAAAAGGTGACTCTAAAAGGGTTGGCTCCTCAATGGGGGTTGGTCACCCCCAAAACCAAGCCATGATGAGAAGTTTGGACCTTTCTCCCCTCCAGGAACAGAAGAGAAGCTGGAAATGGAGTTAATGATCAATTGTGCCTACACGATGAATTCTCCATAAAAATCCCAAACTTTGAGGCTTGGAGAGTGTCTGGGTTGGTGAACATGTGAAGGTGCGGGGAGGGGGTTGCATCTGGTGATGGAGGTTCTTAACCCCTGTCCCACACCTTGCCCTTTGCATCTCTTCCATCTGACTGTCCCTAGATAATATTCCTTTATAATAAACCAGAAAATGTCAGTAAGAGCTTCCCTGCATTCTGTGAGCCATTATCAAACCCAAGGAAGGGGTCACTGGAATCTCCAATCTGGTGTTGATCAGTCAGAAGCACATATGACAAGTGAACTTGTGACTTGTGTCTGAAGTAGGGGCAGTCTTGTGTAACTGAGCCCTTAACTTGTGGGCTCTGATGCTCTCTTGAGGTAGACAGTATCAGTCTTGAGGTCATTTGTAGGACACCCAGATGGTGTCAAAAAGTTGCATGATGAGTGGAAAACCCACACATCTGAGGTCACAAGTGATCTGAAGTGTGGTGGCAGTGTGAGAGTAAAAGAGGAACACACTGGGGGGCTTGTGTGCCCCCCCTCACAGTGTGGGAGGGGGCACAACTTTTATGGCAAGAAACAGAGGTGTCGAGAAAGTCTCACCAGGCTGAAGTCCTCACACTTTTGCTCCATGAGACAGCCAGTCTTTGGACTCCTGCCTTGCAGAGGCCCACCAGGGTGACCCAGAGAAATCATTTTAGCCAACAAGAGGCCACTTAGATCAAGAGTCACTTGTTCCCATACCTGTCCCTCCTCTGAGCCCCAGTACTTTGGGAAACTAGGGCTTAACGTGGGAATGAAGAAAAGGTGTGGCAGGGAGAACTGGTCTCCCTGTCTTCTCTGAGGAGTCAGGTCCCAGCCCAAACCTCTGCTGGATGGAGAGAGGAGATGATGGGATTTACACCAAGTCTGAGGTGAAGACTTAAGATCAGGCTGATTTTAATACTCAGCACTGACTGGAAAGTTACAGAATGTCCAAGACACCATTAGGGACTAAAAAAAAAAAGTTTTAACAAAACACAACTGGGTCAGTGATGAGAAATATGGAACTGTTTTATGTTTATATTTCCTGGAGTTGATAGTCTCTGAATAACTGGTCATAGAGAGTATCTGGAAATGCAGAATGTCCGAGTCGGGTCTTCTGACTCCAGGCCTGGTGTTTTATTTATTTATTTGTTTGTTTGTTTCATCTACTCAACATTGCCTTTCCCTGAGAGTACTGAAGAAAACCTTCCTTGCTTCCCTCCAAGTCCCAGGTCATCACTGTGCAAGTCAGGACCTTTAGCAAACACATTTCAAAGTTACTAATCCCTGGTCAAACCTGTTGCCCTAGCAATGCAACCTTGTGATCTAGTCATCTCCCAGGTCGGACAAAGGCTGAAGGCTTGCTCTCCTGGGAGGGTTTGGGATTCAAGGGAGGGAAACAGAGGCTCCTCCAGCATCCCCTCAACTTTCAGTGTATGAAAAAGAATTCAAGGCCTGCCACACTCATCTATTTTAGGACCTGTCTGAGTTTGGATTTCACTTCTGCTATTCTGCAGTGTGGCCTTAGGCCAGACCCTGTCCCTCTCCAAGGCCCATCAATGAAAGGAGGTGGGTGCACTGGGCAATCCCACCCAGGAGTAGAGTCTGTGATTTCATTACTGGGTGCATGCTGGCTTCTGGGGGCCAAATTCAGTCCTTGCAGTTCGTTGTTTGTGATTTTAGTCATTACTCAGAGGCATAGGCACATTGGAAAGCAATGCAGGCCTTCTGGCCATATCGTCAGTTACCCAGTAACTGCCAAATCAGGGCTCTTAGTTCATTAGGGCTTGGCAAGATGGTCTTTGGCCAAACATGTCCATAACTTCCTGTGAGAATTAGGTAGGAATGATATAAGCATTAAACAACAGTGCCTGGGGTAAGCGCTCAATATATGTTAGTGTTATAAACATTTTCACAAATAAATAGCTGTGGAACTTGAGAGGGTTTAGTTCCAGTGAATATCATGAATATCATCTCTGAACGTCCTCTCTTATTCTCTCACTCAGGATGCCGTGACTCCCAACATCTGCTACACCTCCTTGCTTGTGCTTGAGAAATGTTAGCCTGTCTGTTCACAGCCTTTTCCTCTCAGTCTAGGTTGTCCCCTTTTGAAATGACATGCCTTCCCTTCTAAATCTCACCTTGCTCTTCAGCATCTTTTAATTCTTTTTTTTTAAATTTTATAAAGATGTTATTGATTTATTTTTAGAGAGAGGGGAAGGGAAGGAGAAAGAGAGGGACAGAAACATCAATGTGTGGTTATTGCTCACACACCCCCCTACTGGGGAACTGGCCTGCAACCCAGGCACATGCCCTGACTGGGAATCAAACTGCTGACCCTTTGGTTCACAGCCCGCACTCAATCCACTGAGCCACACCAGCCAGGGCTTCAGCATCTTTTAAATATTTATCTATTTATCTATTTAGACAAAACAATGAAATGTTTATTATGAGGTGATATAATTTGTCTTACCTAGAACATTCTAAATAATTTACAGATGAATTATTTAAAATAGGCAAACTTTTCAAGGTTGATAAATATAAGGTTAACATGCAAAATTCAAGTGTATTTTTATATACTGGAATCAACCAAAAAATGACATAGAAAGGAATATGTCATTCTTAATAGAACCAAAAAAGTATCAAATACTTCAAGAGAAATCTAATAAAGATATGTATGGCTGCTACATGGAAGATTATAAAGCATTATATAGAGAAAAATTTTTAATGGGCAATACGTGAAAGAAAAGACCATGTAAAATATTGGCTGAATTTTATAAAGATGTCCATTATTACAATTAAATAGCTTCCTTTTTTAAAGTTATTTTCACTTACAGTTGATGAACAATATTATATTCATTTCAAATGTACAACATAGTAATTAGACATTTATATACCTTACAAAGTGATCCCTCTGATAATTCTCGTACCCACCTGACACCATACATAGTGATTACAATATAATTGACTATATTTCCTGTGCTGTACTTTACATCCCCATGACTGTTTTTGTAACTGGCAATTTGTACTTCTTAATGTCTTCTATATTTTTGCCCCTCCCTCTAACCCCCTCTTATCTTGATCCTGTTGACTACAAGCTAGGTCGGAGATGGGGCTTTTACGTCTCAAGCTGAGACATAAAAGAGACAAGCTGAGTGTCCTGCTTGGGTTCTGGCCTGCTATTTTGAGTCCTTTTCACTCAAGAGTGCCCCCTCCAGGAAAGGTTTTGAAGTACAGGGTAGGGTAGGGGAAGCTGTGGTTTCAGAGTCAGCCAGCCACTGTCCTGCATGGCTTCAGGTAAATTAACTCACCTCTCTGAGTCTCAGATATCTTTACAACGGAGATACTCTTTATGGTCCACCACAGTCATCATCAGAGCACATAACTATGAATAATTGACTGAATGTGATACATAGGAGGTACTTAAAATATGAATTTCCTTGCCAGGCAGTGAAAGACAAATACCATGTGATCTCACCTATAAGTGGAACCTAATCAACAAAACAAACAAGCGAGCAAAATAGAACCAGAGACAAGTAATACAGAACAAACTGACAGTAACCAGAGGGGAGCGGGGAGGGTGATAATGGGGAAAGAAGGGGAAGGGTTGTCAAGAAACGTGTACAAAGGACCCATGGACAAAGCCAACAAGGGGAAAGCAGGGAGGACTGAATGTGGGAGGTGGGGGTGGGTAAAGCAGGGGAAAAATGAATGGGGGAAAAATGGAGACAGCTGTAATTGAACAGCAATGAAATTTTTTTAACAAGAAAAAAATATGAATTTCCTTCCTCCCCTTTCCTCTTATTATGACACTGCCACTTAGGTACAGTTGTGAGCTGAGTAAACCCAATTTGACCTGCTTGAACCCATATTTTTCTCAGCTTTACTTACAACCTCTTCTGTTTTATTTCTACTTTTTTTCCAGCTCTTCCTGCTTTTCAATGTGTAACATCACTTTTTTTTTTAATACAAAGGCCAGCATCTTTTCTGGACTTCTCAGTTTGCTGCCTGACTGAAAACCATCCCCCAAGAAGACTGTCTATGAAACAATCGCAACTATGACCTCCAGGGAAGGACAAAGGGAAGGGACATGCTTTGCGGTGAGAAACAGACTCCTTTTCCCCTCTTCACCAGTTGGTTGATGCTCTTCTCTTGGTTTTCAGGTCGCCAACACATTCACCCCCAACCTCCATGTTGCCTCCCTGCCCAGCACGTCCTCACCCTAGAAACAACCCACCAGTCCCACAGCTGGTCACCCTGGCCCTGACTACTCTTGACCCATTTCTAAACCGCTGCTTCCATTTCCCCTTCTGTAAAAATAAGTGGGTGAGTTTACTTTAAGATATGCAAACTTTTCCTGTAAAGGACCAGATGCTAAATATCTTACGTTTTGCAGGCTGACAACTCAACTCTGCATGAAATTGGCCATAGAAGACCATACATAGAAGGATTGGCATGGCTGGGCTGCAATAACACTTTATTAATGGACACACCAACATTTGAATTTCATATTTTTATGCACCACCCAACCATTTGATTCCCCCAACCATTTATTTGCTTATTTTTTTAAGATTTAATTTATTTATTCTTAGAGAGATGGGAAGGGAGGGAGAAAGAGAGGAAGAGAAACATCAATGTGTAAGAGATACATCCACTGGTTGCTTCTCACACACCCCCAACTGAGGACCTGGACTGCAATCCAGGCATGTGCCCTGACTGGGAATTGAACCAGCTACTCTTTGGTTTGCAGGCCAGTGCTCAATCCACTGAGCCACACCAACCAGGGCCACTCTCCCCCAATGCCCCACAGCCATTTAAAATGTAAAAACATTCTTGGCTCTAGAGTGGTACGTTGAACCATTTTTAAACGTTCTCCCACCTTGTACAAAAGTGACGCTGTGAATAATCAGCTAGGATGGTGCTTGGGTTTGTCACACAAAAAAGTTTATCTTTGTTTGCAGAAGAGTGTATCCAGAGAAGGTCATTCTGGAGAGAGCTGTCAAGTGGTTGCAAATATCAGATCTGGGATGGGATGACCCATCTTGGGAAAAGTTAAAAAAGACAGAGAAAGAGACTCTGTCCCCTTTTCCTCATCCTATGACCCTGCCTTTCCCCCCAGACTGGACCCCTTCACCCTAGTGAGCCCTCAGTGGAACCTGATTTCTGCATATTCTGAGCCGATGTCCCTGGACTCCTGGGTCTCCTGTGCCCTGAGGCCGGAGAAGCTGAGGGCAGCATAATGGATCTCCTCTTTGTTGTTCCCTGACTCTGGGGTTGGATGGGATGATTTGGGTCCTGGAGAGTTAGCATCTGCTGGAGGGGTCTTAGAAGGACTGCTGGGTTTGGCCCTTCGATTCCGAGCCTAAGGGAAAAACAACCATCATGTATTCATTCATTCATGCATTCATCCATTTGTTTGTTCAACAAATACTTGAGTGCCTACCACGTGGAAGGCACTGATGGAGGAACTGGGGTTACATTAGGAAGTAAATTCTCTGCCTTTTTAAAAATCCTCACCCAAGGATATATTTTTATTAGATTGATGAGAGAGAGAGAGAGAGAGAGAGAGAGAGAGAGAGAGAGAGATCAGTTGCCTGCCATATGTGCCCTGACTGGGGATCAAACCTACAACCTAGGTGTATGCCCTGACCAGGGATTGAACCCGCAGCTTTTGGTGTACAGGATGATATTCCAACCAAGTAAACCAGCTGGCCAGGGAAGTCTGTATCTCTTTGCTGCGGCCGTCCTAGCTGACTAGCACAGGTAGACATATGCCTGTAACCACCATCGAAACGCAGAATGCCTCTAACCCCAGAGACCTGGCCCTAACCTCGGGGCAGGTACTAATCTGTTCCACAGATCTACCACATTATCATTTGAAAAGAGCTATATATGTGGAATTGTGTACATGGGACCATTAGGGTTCAGCTTTTTAAGAACATTTTTGTCCCTAAGCTCTATTTAACCTGTTGCAAGTATCAATCCTTTTTGTTCCTTCCTTTGGATTGTATTCAATGGGGTTGATGGATCTCTTTGGGTTTTAAATGGATATGATGTACAGAGAAGTAGATTGGGAGTGTGGGAAGCAGAGAAGGCCCACAGAAGGTAGAGGTGTGCCCACCTTCTGCCTCTCATTGATGTTAGCAATGGTTACATCATTAATTAGTAATGTTTTTAGTGGTGGTAACAATGGCATAGCTGCTACATATGGAGCAAGGGCATGTGTTTTGCTCCTCAAACCAACTGTCAAAGAAAACGGAAGAAATGGAGGCTCAGACAGAGCCAGTGATTTTGATCAAGGTCTCATAGACACTAAGTGCCAGAGTCAGGATTTGGATCCAACAACCAAGCTTTTACCATCTTGATGTCCTTCAGGCAAAGGGTGGGGGCAGGGAGAGAAAGGGGCAGCACACCCTGGCCACTCACCAGGTGACCGGTGTTAGGGACCACGTTGATGTAATCCAAGATGGTGCTCCTCCTCGTGACCCTGAGCCTCTGAGTCTCTGCTTGGACGGGAGTCTCTGCCTGGGTCGGAGTCCCTGCCTGGGTCTGTTTCTTCCTCAGAACCTTCACGCTGAGGAAAGGATCCGCCTCAGTGGGCGCCCTGGCACCTCCCCTGTTCCCTGTCCCCACACCCTGTCATTCCTGCTCCTAACTTACGAGACCAGGATGAGGCAGAGGATGAAGAGGGTGGTGACACCAGTGCCCAAAAGTACTCCACTAGAGAATGCTTTTGAGATGAGTCCTCTCTTTTCTGCAGGAAGAAAGGTCTCTGAGCCTCTCTCATCAATACGGGTCTCCCTGCCCAACTGCCCCCAGGCACTTGGGCTTCCTGCTCCCCTTCCAGACGTCTTACCAGCAACCCCTTTCAGTCTATCTCTTTAAAACCCTGCTGCACCTCAGGCCCAGGTTCTGTATTCTCCCCTCTGAACCCCCAGCCAGAGATGCAGGGGGCCCCCTCCCCAGCTCCTGCTCCAACCACAGGTCCCCGCCCCTGCCCCACTCAGGCCCCACCTCCAGGGGACATCAAGCAGGCCCCTGACCTGGCAGCAGCAGGACACTGGCGCTCTGGGCCCCGTGGACATTCCCAACCTCGCAGCTGAGCCTGACGCCAGCGCTGAGCCCCACGCGGAGGCTCAGGGAGCTGTTGGCCCAGGGTCCCATGGAGCTGGAGGTGACCGTGTAGGAGGCGTTGCTGGGGTTCTCCTCCAGCAGCACCTCCCCCAGCCGCCAGCGCAGCGAGGGGGCTGGTTGGGCTCGGGAGGAGCAGCTGCAGCGGAGACCCTCGTCCTCCCAGGAGCAGGAGTGTCCCAGCAGCCGTGGGGGGTCTGTGTGGAGTGAGGAGGTGGGTCAGCGGTGCCTCTGCCCACCCAGGACCCAGGAGCCCTGTCCCCAGGTGCCACCATCCCTCCACTCACAGCGCACAGAGAGATGCAGGGAAACTTGGAGGGAGCCCAGCAGGTTCGAAGCTTCGCAAATGAATTCACCTTCATGCTCCATTTGTATCCGAGGCAGCTCCAGGACTCCAGGGTCTGAGGGCTGGGAGGGGCTCAGAAATTTCTCGCGCCTGGCCCAGCTCAGCCTGGCTGTGGGGTTGCTGTGGGCAACACAGAGCAAACGCAGGCTTTCGCCCTCCAGGATGGGGAGAGACGCGCCATTCCTGAGATTTTCCGGGACTAGGAGATGGAAGAGGCAGGAGAAATGCAGATCTCAGGGCACAGGGACCCTGGTGCATGTGCACATTCCAGACGCACAGGCCCTCAATTTGGCCCTGAGAAGACGTGGTTGCTCTGTCCCCTCTCCTACCTGTCCCATCTGCTCGAGAGACCATCACTGTCAGGTTCTGAGGGGCATCTGAAAGAGAGATAGAGCAGTAGCTGCAGAAGGCCAGGGGCCACACTCAAGGCAAAGGGTCCCTGGGGACAAGCGGGAGTGGCAGGCAGGGAGGGAGGACTGAATCACCACGGAGTGAGTCACCACAACACAAACCACCCTAGGAAATAGGTGAGTGAGAAGGGCAGGCCCCTGTGACAGCATGATTTATAATAAGAGAGGTGTATTTGGTCTTGGACCCTTCTCCTGGCACGGAGCTCCTGAAAGCCTAGGAGTTTCTAAGTGATGACAGTGATGAAGGTGTCTCCATACTCATCACAAACCCTTTTGCCACTACAGCTGAGTTCAGATTAATGACATGACTTGGGAAGCACCTAAGCACAGGGCTGGTCACCAGGGAGACCAGTCCTACCACTGGAGGGTTGGGCTTTTCAGCCCCAGCCCTGACCTCCCAAAGTGGGAGGGGTTGGAGATTGAGTTCAATCACCAATGGCCAAGGAGTTCATCCCTCATACCTGTGGAATAAGCCTCCATAAAAACCCAAAATCTATGCACCCCAATGTTAATAGCAGCACAATTTACAATAGCCAAGTGTTGGAAGCAACCTAGGTGCCCACTAGTAAATGAATGAATCAAAAAACTATGGTACATTTACACAATGGAATTCTATGCAGCAGAGAGAAAGAAGGAGCTCCTACCCTTCGCAACAGCATGGATGGAACCGGAGAGGATCATGCTAAGCAAAATAAGCCGAGAAGTAAAAGACAAATACCATATGAGCTCACCTTTAACAGGAACCTAATCAACAAAACAAACAAACAAGTATAATATAACCAAAGACACTGAAATTGAGAACAGGCTGACAGTCACCAGAGGGGAGAGGGGAGGGAATTTCAGGGGAAAAGGGGAAGGGTTTAGAGCAACAAGTATAAAGGACACATGGACAAAAACTGGGGGGGTGGAAATGGGAAGGAGGTGGGGAGGGCTGGGGCGGTGGGCTGGGATGGGAGTAAAAGACAGAAAACTGTACAAGAACAATAATTAAAATAAAATTTAAAAAAAAAACAACAACCAAAAGGCCAGGGTTCACAGAACTTCTACAGGGTCGGTGAACATGTGATTTGGGGAGAGAGGCGCCTGGAGTGGCTGTGGCAGTTCTGGGCCTTTCCCCTGGGCCTGGCCCTAGGCATTGCTTCCATCTGGCTGTTCTGACTCATGTCCTTTCATAACAAACTGGTGATCTAGTGTGTAAAATGTTCCTCTGAGATCTGAGAGTTGCTTTGTCTAGCCAATTACTTAAACCTGAGGAGGATGTTGTGGGAACTGACCATCTATCACTTCTGATTTCGAGTCACAAGCACAGGTGACACCCTGGACTTGCTGTTGGTACCTAAAGGGAGGAAGTCTTGTGGGTCTGAGCCTTCACCTGTAGGATCTGTGTCTCCAGATACACAGGGTCAGAAGTGGGTGGAGCTATATAACACTCAGCTGGAGTCAGAGAATTGCTTGGTGTTGGGAGGAAAATTATCTTAATCAGAATTGGAATCAGAATCATTGCCCTGTAGGCCTGTGTTCCAGGCTCCTGCGAGTTCTGAGATCCTGCCCCCAGCCCCTGGCCCTCACCCTCTTGCCTCCTGGAAACCAGGCCCTGCTGGTCACACTCACACTGCACGGAGAGGTTCAGCGTGCGGCTTTGGAAGCCAAGCCTGTTTTCTCCTCGGCAGGTGTAGCGTCCTGCATCCTCAGGCTTCACCCCAGGCAATACCAGCTGCAGGCGCCCAGGGCCCGAGAGGTGGGACCAAGAGAGGACTCTGTCCCCCAGGGCCCAGCTCAGGGTGGCAGGGGGACTGCTGTCTGCCTCACAGAGCAGTCGTAGGAACTGGCCTTTCCGGACTTCCAGAGGTTGGCTGTCTCCCTTAAGCGCCAGATCTGCAGAGAGGAATGGAAAGAGAGAGAGAGAGAACATTTCCCCCACACTCCTGACATCTTTTCATTGCCCAGAGAGGACTGGACAAGCCCCGTCCCACCCCACATGCAGGCCCTGGTACCTGATCTGTTGTCTTGGAAAATGCTGATCACTGGGACTTTGGGGGCATCTGTAACAAGATTGTGAGCTGGCACTGGGGAGGAACATTTCATTTCCCACAGCCAGAGAGAACCCACCCTGGGAACAGAGAGTATGACTGTGTCTCCCACTCTTGGGAAGACAAGGTACAAAGCAGTGACAAAGAATGCTTGTGGAGGGAGGTCCAATGGCATCCGATACCCCTCCCATCTCAGGACCCCACTCCTTTCTCTCTGTGGACACCCCATCCACAGCCACCCACAGCCAGACACAACCCTACCTCCCTACCCACTGAACCAGCTTCCCACGCTGATGGCCCCACCAAACTCACAGTCCACATTAAGCCGGACACTGTTTTCAAAGCTCACAGCCTCTCTGGAGAACTGCACTCGACAGGTGAGGTTGGCATCACGGTCCTCGAAACCCGGTGTGAAGGTGAGCACTGAGACGCAGGAGGTGGTCAGACTGATTTGGCGGGAGGAGAGGGCAACCCCCATCCAGGAGAAAGTAGGGGCTTGGCATGGTTGAAAGTCCAAGTCAAACACACAGATGGCTGTCACTGGCTGCCCAGGCTCCAGGGTCTCTGGGACATACACAGCTGGCTTCTGTGTCCTAGCTGGGATGAGAGAGGGCACGCTTGTAGCCCCAGATGGGGTTCCTCAGGGGGTGACCCATGGTCTACTCCCCACAGCCCATCCCAGTATGAGAGACAGGGGTTGGTAGAGGGAGGGAGGTCCCACCCCATTTCAACCAGATCCTTACCTGTCACATTCAGATAGAATTTGTTATCCAAAAAATTAAATCGTACGCGTTTGCCTCTCTCAACCCGAAAGTGATATGATTTGCTGTCTTCCTTCCGTGGATCTTTGATCAGCAAGGTGCAGCTATACTCCTGGGGATTGCCCACGAGGTAGAATCGGTCCTTGGCCCCTGATTTCACCACTCGAGACAGGTTGTTTGTGGCCACTGGAGGACCATTGAGTGTTTCTGTTCCATGGACGAACCAGTAGCCATGAGCTGGAGTTTCATCGCTCCAGCCATCACGGGGGTAGGTGACATTGCAAGGCACCAGCACACACAGGCCCTCCGGCACTGTCACCACCTCCTGCACTGCCAGTGAGAATCCAGAGACCTGGCCCCAATGCTGATGCTTATGGCCATTGGCCCACTCACCACCCCACAGCATGGCGAAGATCAGCGTCAAGAGCATCTCTGCCCAGGCAACACTTGCAGCTGCCCTGGGACAGGCTCATTCCCTGACACTGTGACTGGCAGTGAGCAGGGGCAGAAGAGGAAGCCTGGGCAGGTGGGCGGGTGGGAGGGCGGAAGCTGAGCCTGGGGGACTGATGCGTGAAATGAGCTCATTTGAGACCACTGGAATCTCCCTTTACCCCCCAACCCCACACCCCACCTCTCCCACTTGGACTCTGCCTTTCCTGGGAGCCGTGCCTGGCGTTGGGCTCGCTGAGCTGATCCTTCCTGAGTCTCCTCTGCAGCAGGGAGTAGAAGGCAGTCTAGCCCTGGGGCCTGGCTGTGGGTGGCTGGACAGTGGCACTCTCCTTCTGGGCCCTGGGTTATTGCGGAAGCAGAAGTGAAAGTTTGCAGTGAGCCCTTCTGACAGGGGCCCCTGGAGATGGAGGAGGGTGCATGGGCTTCGGTTTCTGGGTGTGAGGTGGGGAGCAGGGCTCTTTTTGCCAGATAAAGTGCAGGATGCCCAGGAAATATCACTCTCAGATACACAAGGAATCATTGTTTTAGTGTAAGTAGATCCCAAATATTGCGTGGGACATATCTCTACTAAAATGATACATTGTTGTTGTTGTTGTTTTTTAAGATTTTGTTTATCCATTTGTAGACAGGAGAGGGGAGGGAAAAAGAGAGAGAGGAAAATATCAGTGTGTGGTTGTCTCTCACTCGCCCCCTACTGGGGACCTGGCCCACAACCCAGGCACGTGCCCTGACTGGGAATCAAACTAGGATCCCTCAGTTCACAGTCCAGTGCTCAATCCAATGAGCCACACCAACCAGGGCCAATACAGTGTGTATATCTGAAATTCGGAGTTATTTGGGTGCCTGGTGTTTTGATTTGCTAAGTCTGGCACCTGTAGGCTGGTCTCAGGGCCATGCCATCATCCTCTGTGGTGGGTTCCTGGAGGGCACCCAACACCAAGACCTGAGTCCACTTCCTATCTCCTCTCTTCTTCTGTCATACACTTGCATGACCCTTCCATGTGACACCTGTTGTGATAAGAACACTTGCACCCAGAGGTGGAGCTGGTGGCTGGAGTTGTAGGCAATATAAAGGGCAAGGCGGACATGAAGTGAGTGGGATAAACACCCCCACACGTTGTCCCCCTAACCCAGCCTTCCTTCTGAAAATGACTCTGTTTAGTCATGTGCAGACACTGTGCACATGAGGTTACCCATGTAACCTCATGCTCTGGAACCACATATGTGGCAGGTGCTAAGCTGCATATGGGGGACATGCAGGTAAATATGACACAGTGTCTGACTTCAAGGGGATCCAGATGGTAACTGAAGATTCACAGAAGCAGAGAAGTACTGAAGTGCTCATAAATGTCACTCCCCACCCTGCTCCTGCAAGCTGAGGAAATGTTCATGAGGGTCCTGGGGAAGTAGGAGTTACTTCTTCCTGGTGATGCCAGGACAGGTGTTCTGGAGCAGGTGAAACCTAACTGTCCCTGCCCTGGCATCATACTCACAGACTGGATAACTTAAATAACAGAAACTTATGTCCTTACAGTTCTATGGGGAGTGGATATTCCAGATCGAGGTGTCCCTATCACTGCTTTCTTCTGAGGCCTCTCTCTCTCTCTGGCTTGTAGATGGCTGTGTTCTGCCTGTGTCCTCCCATGGTTGTCCCTCTGTGTGTGACTGTATCCCAATAGTCTCTTCTCAGAAGACTACCAGTCCTATAGCTCTGGGGCCACCCTCTGACCTTATTTTAACTGAATTACTTCCTGAATTGCCTGTTCTCCAAAGAGTCACATTTTCAGGTACTGGAGATTAAGACTTGAACACATCAGTTGGATGTGGGACACAATTCAGTTCAAAACATCCACTTTCCTCTTCACCCTGATCCCCAGTCCTCACCAACCAACCGACTTTTGGAGGGAGAGCCAGGTCCCTTCTCTCAGGGGTGCTCACAGAGGAGGGGCCTCTACAGGGAGGAGCAGGAGGGAGGGAGGGATGCCTGGTCCTTCTGGGGAATGCCCTGAGGGAGCTGAGGACCAGGAGAATGGCAACCTTTCCATCCTCAGGTGGCTTCTCTGCACCACCATCCAATGCTGCCCCTTCAGCTGGAGAAGGGAGAGAAGACCCTCAGCCACCCCAGGGCTGAATGATGCCAATCTGAGGTTCCCTGGCTCCTCCAGGGTGACCCAAGGCCTCACAACCCCACCTCAGCCTTGGGCTATTTATCCCTTGGAACCTCAGAGCTAACCCCTCAGGTGTGGGGCTGTGCGGATGATTCCAGGGTGAGGTGGGGACAGCTTGGCAGCTCTAGATGCAGAGCCACATTAGCAGGAAGAAATGAAAAGAGGGAGGGGTCTGGGGACCCTTCAGTGACCCCCCTGTGAACTGACCCTCCCTCCTTCTGGAGGCAGCTGCTAAGAAGCTCCTAGAGGTGGCCCTGAGACCCTCAGCTTCTCTCCCCCTTTCCCAGCAACACTGCAGGTTCTCTTCCTCTCCTCACAGGAAAAGTCTTTCAAGAATCACACCTTTACTGACCAGCCATCTGCCTGGCTTCGTCCAGCTGTGTTCCATCTGCACATCACTCAAACTAGTCCTGCCAAGATCACCAAAGACTTCAAAGGGCTAAAACCCACAGTCTGATCTTGGTTGAAGTGGATGCTGCCCCCTCAGCAACATGAGACGTGCACAGTCACCTGTTCCCTTCTTAAGCTCGTAAGTCCAGCTTCCATGTCACCTAGAGCTGCCACCCTAGTCAAGTTGGGGACACCATGCTCACGCTCTGTGTGAAGGTGCCTCTTCCTGTCTCAGTGCCTCCCATGACATCCTGTGCTGCCCCCAGGCACAGACTGACCCACAAGCACAGACTGACCCCTGGGGTGCCCCAGGCACCAGGATAGGGGAAATCACTGTCCTGGAGAAGAGCAGCTGCACAGGGAACCCACCCAGGTTCTGGACACGTTTGCAAATGTTGCTCTTCCTAAAGGGCTGCTTTCGTTCTTGTTTCCGCCCCAGATGATGACTGTGCCCGTTCACTGCTACTCTATCGACTGAGCTCCGACGGGGGAGCATATAGAGCAAACACTGTCACCACCACCCCACTTGGCCCCCTGCAGACCCTCCAATATAAAACACGTCAGCATTGTCTTACTGTCACAGCCTCATCCTGAAATGACACGCACCCAGACGCACTCACCACGTGACACGCACATCAGAAAACTTGCCACTGTGGTGTCGGAGACCTGGTGCGCTGTTATCACAGAACACCACAGACCCGGCTGCTTAAAGAGGAAACATTCATTTATCTCAGTCCTGAGGGGTAGGAGTCCAAGACAAAGGTGCTGGCAGATTTCTGGCATCTGTGAGGGTCCACTTCCTGGGTGACAGATATGTTCTCCTCACTGTGTCCTCACATGGTGGGGGGGGGCGCGGATAGGGAGTTCTGTGAGGTCTCTTTAATAAGGAACCATTTTTGAGGGCTTCACCTTCATGACCTAATACCTCCCTAAAGGCCCCAGACGATTAGGTTTCAACGTATGGTTTTGTGGGAGGCACAGTCTGTGGTATGTGGGGGTGTTGTGGTCACATCTTTGTTCTGTTCAGACTGGGGTCATGTGACTCTCAGGACCTCTTAGCTGGGCCTTCACCCTTTTCTCTCAAATCAAGACAGCATTTTGTGAGGCAAAATCTGTGGTCAGATAACCCAGTTCAGTCCAATTTCCAGCAAAGGAAAAAATTTGCAATCTCAGTACTTTGTGATGAGTGATAATTGTTACTTAGTAGTAGGTGTCAACTCCCAGTGTGAAGGATTCTTTTTGCAAAAGCAAACAGCAATTCTTTATGTCACAGCCTGAGGCTGTCTGGGCTCTGATCCCTGCTGACTTCTCTCCAGCCTCTTGTCCTTTTACTCCATTATGTTTTCAAATCACCCTTTTAAGAAAGACTGAGGCAGCCCCTGCTGACACGGACAGACAGGCTCTGGTGTTCTCCTGCTCAACGTAAGCACCATCACAGAATGTCACGCCAGGCCAGGCGCCTGTATCTGTGGTGGAACCAGACGTGTCTGAGTGCAGACACAAACAGAAACATTGTCTAAGCCACACTGTGACCCAACACCCCGATCTAGGGTACTGTGAATGACTGCTGCTTATTGGCCACCTGTAGCTCCAATTGCCGCTATGGGCTGTAGGTTGTGTCCTCTCCACATCCCTATGTGAAGCTCCAACCCCAGTGTCATGGTATTTGGGGATGGGGCCTTTCAGAGGTGATCGGGTCAGGAGGTGGACTCCTCATGATGAAACCAGTGCCCTTATTGAAAGGCCCCAGGGCACAGCCTTGCCCTCCTCAGTGTAAAGACATGTTGAGGACAGGTTGCCTATGACCCAGGACGTGTTCTCTTCTCAGACACCTAATCTGCCAGTGCCTTGATCTTGCACTTTTCAGTGCCAATACTGTGAGTAAGCCCTGGCCAAGTGGCTCACCTGGTTGAAGTGTCATCCTATCCACCCAAAGGTTGGAGGTTCAATGCCCATTCAGGGCACATGTGTAAGTTGCTGTTTTGATCCCCCCTTGGAGCATTTATTCGAGGCAACTGAACAATGTTTCTCTCTCACATCGATATTTCTCTCTGTGTGTCTTTCCCTTGCTCTCTCTCTCAAATCAATAAACATATTTTATAAAACTTTAAAAAGAGCTGTACATAATACATTTGTGTTGTCTGTAAGCCTCTCAGCTGATAACACTTTGTTGTAGCAATGGGCACAGATGAAGACAGACACCCAGGGGACCAAAGACATCACTTAGTGAGACTGGCATTTATTTCTCTAACTGAAACCCTGATTAGATATGGAGCATGTCTGCCACTCTAGAAGCCCACGAGCTGGGAGGCATCATGAAAGAGAGAGCCCAGAGTCTCACCTGCTCTCACCTGGACTGTCCCTCTTCAGGGCAAACCTGGCAGGGATGAGCAATGCTGGCAGCCTGCCCCTCCTGGGAAGATACCATCACCCTCAACTTGGGATGGGACGGGGGGAGTCCTGTGTTCTTGGCACCACCCACCAGGCCTGGAGCTTCCACAATGCTGAGCTGGAATGTGGGTGGCAGGTTGTAGATGCTGCTTCCAATGGCAAAGAACTTATTGTTCCTACCAAGGTTGTGTCAATTTTCCTCTTTTTAAAAATATTTTATTTATTTATTTTTAGAGAGAGGGGAAGGGAGGGAGGAAAAAAAGGAGAGCAACATCAAGTGTGGTGGCCTCTCGTGTGCCCACTACTGGGGACCTGGCCCATAGCATAAGCATGTGCCCTGTCTGGGAATTAAAACGGCAACCTTTCAGTTCACAGGCCAACACTCAATCTACCTAGCCATATCTGCAAGGATGTCAATTTTCTTAAATACATATTTCATTTTCTGATGTGTGCTCTTAGAGCAATTTCCAGAGACCAGAAATGGTGGTTTATAGAAAGAATTTTCAACACTTATGCTTGTTTGAGTGGACACTGAGCCCAGGGATCACCTCCTGTTAACATTTCAAAGTAGAACCAGCAGTGTTATCCTAAATGGCCACAATTGGAAATGATCTGAATGTCCCTCAGCTGCTGAATGGATCAACAAACTGTGATGTGTATCCCTACAGGGGAATAATATGTAATCACTGGAACAAAATGTCATTATTTTAAATCAATGCAATCAAGTTTATTAATTTAAAAAATACTGCACACGTACTCCAACATGGTTGAACCTCTAAAACACAAATTTTCCTGAAAGTATCAGACAAAGAGATTTGATTGGATTGCATGTATATGAAATGCTGATAAAAAAAGATCATTAGAGATTGAAAGTTAACAATGACTTTTTAAAGATGGGGAAAGAGTAGGTATTAATTGTAAATCAGCTAAAAGGTCCTTCTAGCTAATCAAATGTGTGACCGTGGTGGCAGAATTCTATACATTTACTAAAAACATCATTGAACTGTTTACTTATAGTGAATTAACATTATGTTGTATAACTTGTTCCACAATCAATATTTTTAAAAAGTTTTTGCTGGAGACTTCTACTTCTGAGCATGGGAGACTAACAGGGTCCAGAATTATTTTTTTGTAAACAATGGCAACAATGAGCAAAATACAGGAATCTATATTTTTGCACAAGAGACAGAGACAGGGAGTATCCACGATCCTTGAGAGAAGACCAAACGCATACGGAGACTTCTAATCACCTAAGTTTTCTGCTAGTGCGTTGTTTGAAAGGGCACACACCAAAAAGAACTAAAATTTTTCTGAGCTGAGGAGCCATACATTGGACTTTAAAAAGACTGTCACAGCTAAAGGGTGCACGTCCAAGTTTTAGACAGGAAACAGCATTGCAGAGAAGGGGTCCAAGGTTAAGTTGTTGGCAAAATACCACTTGGCATGTGCAAACCCCATGCGGGCCCACAAGAAAAATTTCTAAAGAGAGTACAATTACCAGATAGCTGTGAGATGAGAAATTCCTGGACATCACAAAGGGCTTGGTCTTGTGCATAATCCTTCCAGCCAGAGGGAAGATACTGCCTTTAATATATGGGCATTTAGCGCTGGCTGGTGTGGTCAGTGGAATGAGTGCCAGCCTGCAAACCAAAGGGTCGCTGGTTCGATTCTCAGTCAGGGCACATGCCTGGGTTGCAGGCCAGGGCCCCAGTTGGGGGCGTGTGGGAGACAGCCACACATCAATGTTTCTTTTTCTCTCTCTCCCTCCCTTCCCTTCTCTCTAAAAGTAAATAAAACCTTTAAAATATATATATGGGCATTTAGTCACTCTTCAAAAGGGCCATTGCACATAAGTGAAAGAGTACTAATTCTTAAAAAAAAAGGCTACGATAGCCCTATCTTAGAAAAGAGTTTAATAATTAAAGAGCCTTAAAACTATTGGCTCAACATGAAAGTCACTTCACTGCCTTCCAGAGAAAGGACCAATGTTCTTCAAAGAAATGCAACAAGACCAAGCAGTCAGCCACATGAAGCTGACATTGTCCATCACTCAGTGAAAAATTACAAGACATATAAAGAAGTATGAACCTACAGCACTTCACAGGAGAAAGCCATTCAGTTAATCATGCTCACACATGACAAAGGAGACTGACCTGGCAGACAAAGACATTACAGACTTGTTGCAAATATGTCCCATATGTTCAAGGATATAAAGGAATACAGTAGCATAATAAGAGAAGAAGTAATAAGATTAAAAACCTGAAGAAGTGCAACTTCTAGAGAAGATACATGACCTGAAATGCAAATGTCACTGGATGAGAATAACAGCAGATTCAAATTGGTAGAATAATGAATAAACTTGAAGATGCAGCAATAGCTTTGGTTCTCACTGAAGAATACAGAGAAACAAAGGCTGAAGATGCTCAAGGCCCTTTAAGATAATATCAGGCAATGTAAATGTGTAATATTTGAGACCCAGAGAAGAAGAGAGAGAAAGAATAAATACATACGTACTTATTAAATAAATATCAGCTTCTGGGTTTTTTTTTTGTTTGTTTGTTTGTTTTAAACATCAGTGTGTGGTTGCCTCTCGCGTCCCCCCACTGGGTACCTGGCCCACAACCCAGGCATATGCCCTGACTGGGAATCAAACCAGCAACCCTTTAGTTTACACGGCAGCACTCAATCCACTGAGCCACACTAACCAAGGCTGGCTTCCATTTTTACAAATGTAATCACAGCTATAAATTGACAGATTAAGATACTAAACAAACTCTCACCAGGATAACATCTGTCTCTCCCTCTTCATCGCAAGCACACATGCTAAGAACCCACAAAAGTAATTGATAATCACATCATTTAAACACAGTAAATGCTGGAGAACATTAAAACCACCCAGAGCAAGACATACTACACAGAAAAAAGATTAAAATGATAGCAGAATTCTCATTAAAAATACTATGAAAGCCAAAAGAAGGTGAAGAACTGAAAGAACAAAATATTTTTGCAGTATTCCTTTTTCAAGGAAATTAGGGATGGGAGCAGTGTTGGTGGGAAAATGGACACAACTGTACTGGAACAAGACTTTTTTTAAAGTTAAAAAAATATGGAGGCAACTGTACTTGAACATCAATTAAAAAAAAAAAAAAAAAAAAAAAAAAAAAAAAAAAAAAAAAAAAAAAAAAAAAAAAAAAAAAAAAAAAGCCCTGGCTGGTGTAGCTCAGTGGAGTAAGTGTGGGCCTGCAAACCAAAGGATCACGGTTCGATTCCCAGTCTGGGCCCATGCCTGGGTTGCAGGCCAGTTCCCTGCAGAGGGGACACATGAGAGGCAGAGGGGACACATGAGAGGCAACCACACATTGATATTTCTCTCCCTCTCTCCTTCCCTTCCCCTCTAAAGATAAAATGAATAAAATCTTTTTTTTTTTTTTTTTTTTTTTTTTTTTAAGAAAGAAAAGTATCTTCCCAAAGCTCATGGAAACATTTTCAGGCAAAGATTTGCTGGGAGAATTTATCGCCAGCATGCTTGCATTAGAAGAACTATACAAAAAGATCTTCACATTTGAGGTAAACAAAAAGGAGGTGAAAATGGAAGAAGATGGTCAAAAGACAGAGACTTCCAGTTGGAGCACAAGTAAGAACTATGGGTGCAACGTACTATGTGATAACAACAGCTGACCCTGCCTCGCAGCACAGAGGAAACTTGTTAGGAAAGTCAGTGCTGAGTTCTTGTTACAGAGAGAAATATTTTTTTCCCTTTTGCCTGCTTAGTTTTTATTGCATCTATATGAGAAGGTAGATGTTATCTGGACCTACTGTGCTAATCCCTTCAAAATGTAGGGATTAAAACCACCATACTATGTGCCTTACACGTATACACTGATATTTCTATTTTCAATAAAACTAGAAAAAAGGAAAGTAATACTATAGAGAAATTTGAATGCACACAAAGAAATAAGGAGCACTTGAACAGGTTAATATATGGATAAATATAACAGAAGTGCTTTTTCTAATTGAAAATCACTGTAAAACTGCTTTAAAAGAACACATTCTGGAATTTAGAACAATATGTTATGGGGTTGAATGATGGGCTAATCAGAACCACATTAAGGTAAGCACACAGAAGCAAAATATTATGTAAAGTAATATTTCACTAACAAATTCAAATTAATATTGACATCTTTATCCAGCTCCCACTGACCCTCCATCCACTGAAATGGAGCTACCAGAAGTCACGTGAACCAGGGGTGAAGGGTGACCACCTGCTAGGACTCTGGAGCCCAGACCCCAGTACCACCTCCAGGATGGGGCTCAGCCTCCCCTTGAAGCTTCTTCCACTAGGGAGCCTCTAAACCTGTGGGGTAAACAAGTTCTGAAATGACATGCCAGTTCTGTGGAGGGTTTGCTCTGGGGAGAGCAAGATATGTGAAGCCACAATGGCGTTTCCAAATCCAGAATACCTTGAGAAACCCACTCACCTGGTGTAGTAGAGCTAGGTGAGGCCATAGGTGAGGAGGAAGCCAGCCCCCATGAGAGCCCCTCTGATCAGGGTGAGGACCAGGGGCCAGGAGCCCTGCTGCTCCCCACAGACGTGGTGGGAGGTACAGGAAACACCTGGAAGAGGAAGAGGAAGAAGAAGAAGAAGAAGAGAGAGAGAGTTTCCTTAAGTCGACACCTCAGTCCTGATTAATGCCCTGACACTGCCCCCTCACATCACAGGGGTCCTGCTAATACTCACCCTGCACAACTAGGTTCAGGGAGACTTGGTAGATTTGCAGGTGCTCAGCTTGGCAGGTGAACTCCCCTGCATCTGCCACGACCACGTGGGGCAGCTCCAAGACCCCCGGGTGTGAGGGCTTCAAGGGGCTCACAGTCAGGCTCCCCCGCCACCAGCTCAGCCTCCCTGGGGGGTTGCCATCTGTCTCACAGACCAAACGCAGGAATTGGCCCTCCTGGACTCGCAGGGAGGTGGCATTGCCCAGGACCTCTGGTACTAAAGAGACAGAGAGACAGAGGGCAGGGCTGAGAGCTGCTCTCTCCTCTGTCCATCCCCAGACACAGAAATGGGAAACAGCATCTCTGAGACAAGCACAGCAAGGGCCAGCGGGGATGAAGATGCATGAGGTGAGCTGTGGGCAGGAGAGGCCAGCTGTTGCTCCCAGGACTGGGCGTGGGCATTTGAGCAAGAGCTGGTCACATGTACACCTGGGAGAGCACCTTCAGGAGGTAGGCTTTGATGTGAGAAGCTGTGCAGAGGTGCTGATGCACCCAGGGCTGACCATTGGAAGCTCACACACACAGGTGAAGCTCTCAGCCTCTCCCCTGAGGCAGGAGAGAGCAAGGTGGGTTCTGAGCAGAAGAGGAATAGAGTCACATGTGGGGTATGTAGAGATGACTTGGGGGCCCAAATTGTGGCAGCCTGAAGGAGGAGAACCTGCATGCTGGAGGCCACAGACGAGGCTGGCCCAGGTCCAGTTTTCTGTCAT
>PVKU01002095.1:0-248407 GCA_004027475.1 Anoura caudifer
AGAGAAAGTGCACTCTTCTTTGTTCTGTTGGAGTTATATTAGCTTTGGCTTGGGATGGACCAGGTGCTTTTCTGAAGGAACCAATCAACTTCCTTAAGCTTTCAAGGGATTTTGATAGGGCCCACCCTCTAGTTAGACTGACAGGCCTTTATGGTCAATAACCTTTCCCTGTACCCTCTAACAATCCAGTAGCAGAGAGGGGAGGGAGGAGTGTTAATCTCCTTGGCAGAGCAATGTTGTGATCCCCTGGGGTGTGACTGGTAAAGCAAACAGGCTCATGCTTCCCAGTTATTAAGCTCAATGTCTAATTCCCTTTGCTCCCTTTCTTATTAATAATTAGCTAATATCTACAATAATATAAGGAGTGTTAGTTGGGATGCATTCAGTTGCAGAGAATAAGACATCTGGCCCCAAACAGCTTAAACAGTGGTTTATTTTCTCAAATAACAAAAATCTAATATATGGATCCAAAGTTGGTTAGGGTTGTGAATTGTCATCTATCTCTTCAGTCAGAAGGTGGTTACCTCATCTCCAAATACTATGACCTTCCACAGAGGAAAGAAGGAAGAAGTCATGCATTTTCATTCTTTCTTTCCCTTTCTCTCTCTCTCTCTCTCTCTCTCTCTCTCTCTCCCCCCCCTCCCTCTCCCTCTCCCTCTCCCTCTCTCTCTCCTCTCATAAATTTTTAATTTTAGAATGGTTTTATATTTATAGAAAAATTGAGAAGATAGTACAGAGAGTGCCCATATACCTCACACCTAGTTTCCCCTATTAACAGCTTAGTATGGTACATTTGTCACAATTAAGGAACCAATATTGATACATTATTTTTAACTAAAATCCATACTTTATTCAGATGTTCTTAGTTTTAACCTAATGACCTTTTCTGTTTCCAAGTCCTTTTCTTTATACCAAATTGCATTTAGTCATCATGTCTACTTATGCTTTTCTTGGCTATGACTTTCTTTGTTTTTAATGACCTTGACAGTTCTTTTTTAAAAATATTTTTATTTTTAAATTACAGTCATACAATATTATATGTTTCAGGTGTACAAACCTGTGATTAGACATTTATATAATTTATGAATTTATCACCCTGAAAAATCTAGTACCCATCTGATACCATAGTTATTACAATGTTATTGGCTGTACTTTATATATTCATGACTATTCTGTAACTTCCAATTTGTACTTCTAACTCCCCTCAATTTTTTCACCCATCCCACCAACCCTCCTCCTATCTGTCAACTGTCAAAATGTTCTCTGTATCTATAATGCTCTTTCTGTTCTGCATGTTCATTTATTATTTTTTAGATTACACATATAAGTGAAATCATATGACATGTGTCTTTCTCTGCCTGAATTATTTCAATAAACACAGTGCCCTCTAGGTTCATCCATGTTGTTGCAGATGGCAAGATTTCATTCTTTTTTATGACAGAGTCATATTCCATTGTATATATGGGCCACTTTTACTTTATGCATTCACCTATTGAGGGACACTTAAGTTGCTTCCATAGCTTCACTATTGTAAATAATGCTCCAAGGAATGCATGAATGTATATATCTTTTTGATGTAGTGTTTTGGGGTTCTTTGGATAAATACTCAGAAGTGGAATTGCTGGGTCTTTCTTTGTGTCTTGTTAAAGACTTTGATTTAAAGTGTATTTTATCTGGTATGAGTATTTCTACACCAGCTTGTTGTTGTAGTTGTTTCCGTGTTCATGGAATATCTTTTTTATCTCTTTATTTTTCAGTTTGTATCTTTCTATCTGAAGTGGGCCACTTGTAGACAGCATAAATAAAGGTCTTGTTTTGTTATCTATTCAGCCTCTATATGTCTTTTGATTGGACAATCTAATACATTTGCATTTAAATAATTGGGGCTTTTCTTGCTATTACAGTTGTCCCATTTCCTCCTTTTATTCCCCTGTACCCTGCACATCTCCTCCCACCTGCATTCTTGCCCCCCTTAGTTCTTGTCCATAGTTCATACAAAGAAGTTCTTTGGCTTCTACATTTCCTATATTATTCTTAACCTCCCCCTGCCTATGGTACCTACCATTTATGGTACCTACCATTTATGCTTCTTATTCCCTGTACCTTTTCCCCCATTCCCCTCCTCCTGCTGATAACCCTCCATGTGATCTCCATGTCTGTGATTTTGTTCCTGTTCTACTTATTTGCTTAGTTTGTTTTTGTTTTTAGGTTTCATTGTTGATAATTGTGAGTTTGTTGTTATTTTACTGTTCATAGTTTTTAATCTTCCTCCACCACCCACAAGCAAATTGGGCCCTTCTGGTGCTGATTCCGGTGTGGGTAGGCTTGTGTAGTTCTAGGACCCTGTAGGTCTCTCCAATGAACTCTCCTATGAGGCTGCAAGTTTCTCCTGCAACTGCAACCTCCACAGTTTTTTTCAGTCAGAGGTTTTGAGGCTTTATTTCCCCATGCTGGAACCCTGGGTTGTGCAGTCTATCGTGCTCCCCCATTGTTCCTCCTGGTTTATCCACATGTGAATGTGGGACTGCTCGGTCTGCCAGCTGCTGCCTCTCCCAGTCCACTAGCCACCACCTTGCCACAAGTCCTCTCTACCCAGCTGCCCATCTCCACCCCTCCTACAGGTCTGAAAGAGTGTTTCTTCTTCAACTCCTTGGTTGTAGGACTTCCATACAGTTTGATTTTTCTGTCAGTTCTGGTTGTTTTTAAACTTGTTGTTCTTTGGTTATGTGAGGAGGCAAAGTGTATCTACCTATGCCTCCATCTTGGCCAGCCCAGGATGGTTTATGCATTTAAATAATTGTTGATAGCCCTGGCTGGTGTGGCACAGTGGATTGAGCACAGGCCTGCAAAGCAAAGGGTCGCCAGTTCAATTCCCAGTCTAGGGCACATGCCTGGATTGTGGTCCAGGTCTCCAGTAGGGGGCGTTTGAATGGCAACCACACATTGGTGTTTCTCTCCCTCTCTTTCTTCCTCCCTTCCCCTCTCTTTAACAATAAATAAATAAAATATTTTACAAAAAATAAAAATAAATAAATTATTGATAGATATATATTTATTGCCATTTTTTATTCACAGCTTTGATTCTTCTACTCCTCCCATTATTATTATTATTATTATTCTCCTTCTCCTCCTTCTCCTCCTCCTCCTTCTCCTTCTTCTTTCTTCTTTTATTTGTGATGAATTTCTTTAGGTGTTTTTGTCTGAAACACTCTTTATCTGTCCTTCCATTCCAAATGATAGCCTTACTGGGTAGAGTAATTTTGTTGTAGCTCCTTGTTTTTCATCACTTTGAATATTTTGTGCCAATCTTTTCTGCTTTCTAAAGTTTCTGTTGAGAAATCAGCTGACAATCTTATGGAAGCTTCCTAGTAGGTAAATTAACTGCTTTTCTCTTACTTCTTTTAGAATTCTCTCTCTGTCTGTAACCCTTGGCATTTTAATTATGACATGTCTTGGCATGGGCCTCTTTGGGTGGGTCTTGTTTGGGACTCTTTGCTTCCTGGACTTGTATGTCTATTTACCTCACCACGTTAGGGAAGTTTTTTTATTATTATTTTTTCACATAGGTTTTCAATTTCTTGCTCTCTGTCTTCTTCTTCCAGCACCCACATGATGCAAATGCTGGTGTGCTTAAAGTTGTCCCAAGGCTTATTTTTTAATATATTTTATTGATTATGCTATTTTGGTTTGCCCAATTTATGATGTACCGTGGTGTGTGTCTCCTTGGGTCCAACTTCTGTGGGATTCTCTGAGCTTCCTTCACCAGATTGGGGAAGTTTTCCTTCATTATTTGTTCAAATAAGTTTTTAATTTCTTGCTCTTGTTCTTTTCCTTCTGACACCCCTATAATTCTGATATGGAATGTTTAAAGTTGTCCCAGAGGTTCCCAAGCCTCTCTGCATTTTTTTGAATTCTTGTTTCTTCATTCTATTCCAGTTGGATGTTTATTTATTCCTTTTGTTCCAAATCATTGATTTGAGTACTGGTTTCCTTCCTATCATTGTTCCTGAATATTTTACTTTATTTCACTTTGGGTAGCCTTCATTTGTTCTTTCATTTTGTGACCAAGTTCAATCAGTTCTCTGAGCATCTTGATTACCAATGTTTTGAACTCTGCATCAGATAGGTTGGCTATCTCCTCATGGCTTAGCCCTTTTTCTGGAGTTTTGATCTGTTCTTTCATTTGGGCCATATTTCTTTGTCTTGGCGCATCTGTTATGTTGTAAGGGGGCGGGGCCTTAGGTATTCACCAGGGAGGCAACACTCTTTGCTGAGTTGTGACACTGTCTGTGATGGAAGGGTCAGAGAAAGAACAGTGCAGCTCGCTTGCTGGGCTCTAGCCCCACTTTCCAACGAACTCTTGTTTGATACTGGGAGTTTCTCCTGCCATGGCAACCCCTGCTGTAGTCCACAGTTAGCTCTGAGTCTCAGTTTCCCGTTCAGGCAGACCTGCCTGCCCAATCTGCTGCCTTGCTGGGGGTTCTCTCAGCCAGCCTCTGCCTCACCATCAATCTGGTCTGCCGCCTCGCCTTGGGTCCTTTCAGCTAGCCCCACCCACACAGTATGCTGCCCTGCCAGGGGTTCTCTCTGTCCACCTGTCTGCCTGTCTCCCTCCTACCAGTCTGGTTGGTCTGGTTGACTGTTTCTTTAATGCCTTGGTTGTCAGAGTTCCATGCAATTTGATTTTCTGGCACTTCTGGTTATTTATTATTTTTAGAGTGGTTGTTATCCTCCTTTTGGTTGTGCGAGAAAGTGAAGGGTTTCTACCTATGCCTCCGTCTTGGCTGGAACTCCCCAAAGCCTTCTTACACTATCCTCATTTTTTTGTGTGTGTGTTTTCTTTTTGCTATTCTGATTTGGTGTTTTCTACTAACTTATCTTCCAGACTGCTGATTTGATCCTCCACTTGATCTGTTCTACTGCTGATTCTCTGTAATGTAGTCTTCATTTCAGAAATTGTATTCTTCATTTCTGACTGTTATCTTGTATTTTCTAACTCCATTTTTATGTTTCCTGTCACTTTGTTGAAGTTCTCACTCAGTTCACATTTCTTCCCCTATGTTCATCGACCATCCTTATAACCAGTGTTGTGAACTCTGTATCTGTTAGATTGCCTGTCTCCCTTTTGTTTAGTTCTTTTTCTGGAGTTTTTTTCTGCTCTTTCATCTTCAACTTATCCCTTTGTCTTCTTATTTTGATTGCCTCCCTGTGTTTGTTTCTATATATTACATAGAGCAGCAGAGCCTGGAATATGGCAGAGTGGCCTGATGTAGTAGGTGTCCTGTAAATCCCAGTGGTGAAGTCTCTCCAGACACCTGAGCTTGTTGCTCCAGGTGCAGCCCTGTGTAGACTGTGTGCACCTTCCTGTTGTAGTTGAGCCTTGATTGCTGTTGGCCCACCAGTGGGAGGGATTTACCCCTAGGCCAGTCAGCTGTGAGGACTGGCCACAAACACAGTGGAGGGTCAGTTGTGCAGGGGCTGACCCCATGGAGTAGGACTCACATCAGCATGGTTCACATACCTTCTGAGTCCACACCTTAAGTATGTCACTCATGAAGGTGGTTGGATGATGCTTCAGGGTAGTCTGAAGCTGTCCACAGGGTGCACTGGCTCTGGGGCTTCCCAGGAGGTTCAGGCCAAGGATAGCCACCACCTGTGCTCTGCCCAGGGCCAGCTAGGATGAGCTACACAATGATCTTCAGATGGTTGCTACTTGCGCTGGGTTTGAATGTGGCTGGGAGAGGCCACAGTTAGAACCAAGGCCAGCTGCTACTAATGCCAGGACCATGGCCACTTAGAAAGAGGTACAGGGTATGCAGGCACCAGATACTGTTTGTTTGAAAGACTATAGGAAAGTCCAAAGCATGAACCAAGACATGCTATTTGTATGGAAAAGCCACTAGAAATCTCTTGAGTGGACCTGAAAGTTGGGTGTGGTGGAGTCTCAGGGAATTACCAGGATTGGACAAACAGTGTTAGCCAGGTTGATGGATACTCAGATATGACACCTGTCTGCCAGCTCTGTGGGTGGAGGCTCAGAAAAGGAACAGTGGCTTCTGCCAGCACTTCTGTATTGGAGAAAGATGCCCCTCCAGCTTTTGACCTGTTGCCAGACAATTCAGTTCTGCCTCATATGTCCTTGGTGCCTTACAAGCTGCTGCCCCAGTGTTATATTTCCAAGAGTAAGTCTGAGTAATTCTGTATGGGCCTTTTAAGAGGAACTCTAGAAGCCCTCTGCCTCACTCAGCCACAATCCCCACTGGTTTTCACAGCCAGAAGTTCCTGGCAAGGGAACTCTGGACTGGAAGGACTGGTGTGGGCTGAGACCCACAGTTCTTCAGGGGGGACCTCCACAGCTGAGATATCCTTACCTATTCTTAACTGCCACATATAGGTGTGGAACCAGTCCATTCCTCCTCTCCATTCCTCCTACCAGTCTCCATGTAGCTTCTTTTTCAGATCTTTAGTTATAAAACATATTCAGCTAGATTTCATGACATTCTAAATGATGGTTGTTCTGTAGTTTAGTTGTAATTTTGATGTAGTTCTGGGAGGTTTTAAGCACCTCCTTTACCTGTGCTGCCATATTGACTGGAGGACCTTGACAGTTCTGAGGATTACTCATCATTACTCATCATTATTTGATAGAATATTCCTCCACTGTGGTTTTTCTGATGTTGTTCTCATGATTGGACTAAGGTTATGTGTTTGGGGGATCAGGAGCACAGAAGTAAAGTGCCATTTAAGGGTACATTCTAGAAACATGATTTAGGAATGTTCAGGTTGACCTTGGTTGTCTGCTTGTCAGGTTTTTTCTAGTCTGTTTCTTCCTTTTTTTGTACTGCCAAAAAAAATTTTTTCCCTGTGCTCATATCTAAGGACTGGGGAGTTGTGCTCCACTTTCTTGAATACAGAATGTCCACAAAAATTTCTTGGAATTTTTGTGCCTGGGAGATTTGTCTCTTCTACCTCATTTAGTTATGCAGTCATTGACTTAAATTAATATAGACTCACAGATATTTTATATTTTGAGTTATAATCCAATGCTACATTATTTATATTTTTTCTCAGATTGTTTCAGGTTTGGCCATAGGCACTCTTTCCATGGCATCTGTGATCCTTTGGCATACTCTATCATTGTAGGTTTTTATATTTATTTTTATTATCTTGCTTTTGAGCACTCCCTTACTTTCTGGCACTACCAGATGTGCTAGACTCATCTTGAACATTTCCTGCCCCAGTCCTAGAATCAGCCATATCTCCAAGAAGCCCTGCTTCCTTTTATTGGATAATGACATTAGGAACTAAGATCTGAGGTTAGGTATGTTCCAGATATTTTCATTAAGGACAATCCCACATCAGCCTTTCAGTAGACTGCCCCTTTTGTTTTTGCAGCAAAGTCTGCTAATGTTGCCCCCAAGTTCATTCTCCTCTTTCCATGGTAATCAAATTTTAGCTGAGCACATAGCCCCCCTTCCCATAATGAAGAGTTCATTTCAGTGCCTCCCTTGCAGCTAAATATGGCCATGCAACTACTTCTGTCAAGAGGAGAATCAGTAGAAGTATCCATCTAAGAACCTTCCTGAGAGACCCTTCCTTAAGAGGCCACTGCTTTTGCCCCTCTGTTTTTATCACTTCCTCCATCCTGAAATACCTACAGACTATTTTGGAAAGTAAGGGCAAGGGCCACTCACAGAAATGGTGGGACTGGAAGCAGAACCCCCTTCCCAATCTGGACCACAGGGCTCTACACTTTCACATGAGAGAGAAGTAAATGCCTGTCACTGATAGCTGAACCTACTATTAATAGAATCTCATTGGCTAGAGCCGGGGTGTGTGCCTGTGCCCAAAAAGGAGTCAGCATTCCTATGATGGGTTCAGCCTACATGAGGTCCACCCCTGGGGTGGGCACACTGCCAGGCTATATCTAGATAGAAACTGAGGCTAGGTTACAAGGAATATGAGGGATGGATGGCTGTTGCAGAGAAGCCAATGTTGTCTCCCCTGAGAAGGACATGGAGAGGTGGGAAGTAGGGAACCAGAGTGGGACCCCTTAGGTAGACAGGGTGCTGTATAAATGATCTATTATTATTTTTTTCATCCCTAGGGCAGTTGTGTGGAAACTAACCTTATTGTTTCAGAAACCAAAATGTTAGTAAGGCAAATCCCCTGATAAAAAGTGCTTCCACAACCAAAGAAAGTAATTTATGGGATTTCTGCAGTTTTAAATTGCCCAAGAAGCATTCTGAATGAGACAAGAGACCTTACAACAAGATTTCTAACAGAATTATTTGTCTTGAATTTTCTATGATCTTGATCATCTCTAATTCTTTTATCAGTTGCCAGTACATATATATTTTAAGAGACTTTTTTTATTTTTTAAAAGATTTTACTTATTTTTAGAGAGAGGGAATGGGGCAGACAGAGGGAGAGAAATATCAGTGTGTGGTTGCCTCTCACACTCCCCCTACTGGGAACCTGGCCCGCAACCCAGGCATGTGCCCTGACTGGGAATCGAACTGGCAACACTTTGGTTCACAAGCCAGTGCTCAGTCCACTGAGCCACACCAGCCAGGCTATTTTTTTTATTTATTTTTGTTACATATATTAAAAATAGAATACATGGAAAACACAAGGAAAAATAACCTCTCATTTCTTCTTGGTTTCCATCCAACCTTTTCTCTATGTATAGTTCTTTGTTGTGCTGGTGTTTTTATTTTCAAGTATGTTTTTAGATTTTTTTAGGTAGCGGTGATCATCCTATGAATGTAAATCTGTATCCTTCTGTATACTAGATCTTCACTTACACAGAATAGTGTCACTTTATTTTCTCTTATACTTACGAAAAAATTTGAATATTTGGTATGTATAATTAAAATTTTAACTTTATTCTAATTGTTTGAATTAAAGATGTTCATAAAGCAAACAGGGTTGACAACAGTGTCTTGGCTGCTGCAGAATGCAATAGAGATATTTTTACCCCATTAGTGTTTGAGGCAAAATGAGGATGACGACATGAGATACCAAGGCTAACTTAAATCTGAGAAGTGAAACTCATATAGGGAATGACTATCCCTTTCACTTTCCTCAGCACTAGTCCCAGTGTCAACTAATTTGTCTCATATTCATGATACAATGCAAAATAAATATTATGGATTACAGTTGGGGAGAACTTCCTATATTGGAAGAAAACTCAGAGATGTTTAAAGAGTTACATAAGTTAGTGCATTCTAGGACTTTATACTAAAAGATATGCTTTTAAAGCACAAACTGTTAACAATAATAACTGTTTTTTTTAATAAGTTAGCTGTTAAATTGGGGCCTCCTGGTGGTCTCCACCACTGCATTATCACCCCGCTAGTTGACTTCTAGTTTCTGACTTCTGCCTTGTCTCTTTCTCCTGTTTTTACTGTCTCTTTATTCTCTTCCTGTTCCTCCTTTTTTCTCTCTGCCTCTTCTCCACTCTCTTTAGTTTACCATGTTGTATTAGTCATTTTTCACAAATATCCTGAGAAGTAGATCAGCAGAATTATTATTCTCATTTGCATATGAGGAAAAAGTGACAGAGAAAGGTTGGGTGGCTGTCACCAGGACCCTGGAACACATAGTGGAGCAGCCATGAAAGCCCTGCCTAGTGCCTGAAATCTCAGGGTTTTCTCCTTGATTTGAGGACCCATAGCTACTTCCTGATTGCCTAAGGCCCAGGGTGCCCCTCTGAGTACCTAGGGCTCTTCCCTCCAGGTTCAGCCTTGCCTTTCTTGAAACCACTGGCTTCCTTTACTCCCAGCCCTCCCATGCCCCTATAGAGCTGGATTACAGGACCCTAAATCCCCTCAGTATACCATCAAGGGATTGACACCAGCAGAGAAGAGTGAATAATTAAATCATTTTCATACTTATGACTCATTCTACCCCTGAACCCAGTGTGAGGCAGCACCTTTCACAGCTGGTTCCTATTAAGTCAGTTCACAAGGGCTGGTGTCCTTACATCATCATAGGTAAGTCTGGCTGAAGCTGAGTGGGACAGGGTTCAGTATCCTATGAGGGAGTAATGCCACTGACCCTTCAGCCCCCCAAAAAATTTGGACCAAAAAAAGTGTGCATTATACATGGCAAAATATGGTAGCCATCTGTCTTAAACCTCTCTATCCCGAGGGAATCTAGAAGCCAGGACACATCCCAGAAACAAGGAGTACATCTAGCACCCCAATCTTGGTTTCCAAATGCCATTTCCCAGTAAAAGGGACCAAGGCTGCTGCAGAAGTAAAAGAGCTTGGAACATCTTATACCATAGAGCAGGGGTGTCAAACTCATTTTCACCGGGGGCCACATCAGCTTTGAGGTTGCCTTCAAAGGGCCAAATGTGATTTTAGGACCGTATAAATGTAACTACTCCTTAACTAGGGGCAAGGAGCTCGGCACTGCCTCCAGGTAGAAACAAGGTGCCAGGCCAGTTAAAACAAGGTGGAGGGCCGTATTCATCCTGCAGCCCTTGTGTTTGCCACCTGTGCCATAAAATAAGGAAATGCTCTGAAAATCATAGATGCATGTTAAAGGGGATACAGGAGTCAGCTTAAGAAGACTGCTTCTGGCCCAATCTGGGACACACTGAATATTAAACCAGTGATGGTAATGGCTATCTCATGCAACAAAATAATCCATGAGGCACGCTGACATAAATGAGGAAGAGGAGAAAGATCTCCCTAACAGAAGAATGCCAATTAGCAAAAGTAAAAGCAATGGTGGAGTTAAGAAATTAAATGAATAGTAAAACCAGTGAGTGAAAGCTTGACAGAGAACTAGGTTAATTTCAAAGTGTCTCCTCTCAAAGTACTAATTATGAGGGGAAAATAGAGACTTTAGAGTGTAGAAACCTGGCAAACACCACCTTTACAAAATGAAACAAACAATCCTACTGCCCCACTGCTTAGGCTTCCAGAAGTCACCTACTGAACCACCCTCATGTAGTGACCACAGTTCCTGTGCACATGCTGTGCTCAGCAGCTTGTGCTCAGCATCAGTCTGCTTACGCAGGCTACAATCTGAACACTGCTGAAATCAGCCCATGTACATACACATCGCTACAGTAATTTCTGACCAGAGACTTTTTAACTCAAAAAAATACCTATCTCCTATGGGTCGCCACCTGGCATAAAGGTCAGGCTTGGTTTTGAATCTCTGCCAAGCTGTGTGAACTCAGGCAAGCTGCTTAACTTCTCCAAGCTTCAATCTTGTATCTATAAAATGGAGATAATAACACCTATTTAATGAAACAGCAGTTCCACTCCTATGTATTTCCTCAAGAGAAATGAGAACATACCCACATGTATGTTCATAGCTGCTTTTTTCATAAAAGCCCCAAACTATAAACACCCAAATAATCATCAACTGGTTAGCAACGAAAGGAACAAACAATGATAATAAGAGTGAATTTGAAAAACCAGGTAAAAGTCTACATATATGATTCCATTTATATGAAAGTCAAGAAAAGGTAAGACTACAGTAGTCAGTGCTTGCCAGGGGCTAGGGGTAGAGGATTACCTTCAGAGAGCAGGTGGGAACTTCCTTGGGTGAAGGGAATGTTTCATATTATGAACACTGCAGTAGTGTTGTAAAACTATATTTTTGTCAAAACTCATCAAACTATACACCTAAAACTGATGAATTTTATTGTCTGTAAATTAAACCTAATAAAGCAGATAAAAGATAATACATTACATGAGATTTAATGGGATGATACATATGCAGCCCCAAGTTCAGTTCTTGACCACAAGAGTCCTAGAGTAATAGCTTCATGCACACAGTCTTTGGCATGAGCAGGGCAAGTGTGCAGGCAAGAGGCCCACCCAGGGGAGCCACCCTCTCAGAATGCTCTGCAGCTAAGCTGAGTAACTAAGTAATTTGAAGTGGAATAGACAAAATGCAGGTTCTTGAAGAGCTGCCACAGAGATCCTGAGCAACCAGAGCAGCAGAAGCCCCTCCTGTCTCTGGGAAATAGGGATGCACTCCCATCTGCAGAAGCCTTTCTCTTGATTTTTTCCCAGAAAGGCCTGCCCCCACCCGAATGGCAAAAAAGTGTACTCTCTCTGCTGCCCTCAGCACCTTACCCTGCAGCCTTATCCCAAACATTACCCAAGCAGAACTCCATATACAGCCCTAGGAGTCCATGCTCCGAATTCTGTAGTCACTCTGGTCTAGAAGTTCTTAGCACAAGGAAGAGCAAACCTACTGCCGCAAGAGAAGCTGGAGGAATTGCTGAGGACTGAGGGTAGAAGCAGGGGAAAAAAACTGCAGCCCCAGAAGCAGGCCTCACTCTCACTGCAAGAGACTGCCTTGTATTTATACATGTTATGTCTCATTGCTTGGCGACCAGATCTCAGCCAGCTTGTGGCCAGGGAGGAGAGGTCTCCCAGTTGGAGTGGCTTAGGTGACTCATGGCTACACACTCCAGCCTCTGGGACTAGGTTAACATGCTCGGTGGTTTCAGGCTGGGTGCAGGCAGGCAGGATCTCCTTGCTGTGTAATCATGGTATGGAGCAGTGCTAGCTTCCCAAAGGAACTTGGGCAACTAGAGCCAGACCTCCACTGGACTCCTGGGTCTGCAAACTCTGTAGCCTTGGAGAACTCGCTTAACCTCCCTGACTTGGCCTCTTTGTCTTTAAGTGAAGAATACGAGATCACACTAAAAGCAACCCCTTATTGGGGCTTACAACAGACTTTAAACACAATTCCTTCACACCCACCCATTTCCCCATTTGACAATAAAACTATAGTCCAGGTAGAGTTTAGTTTTCTAAAGTTACCTAATTTGTGGGTGGAAAAGGCAGGATTCAAACTTGTATCTATGTGATACAAAGTCCTGTGTGTTTTTATACCTAACATCCCACCTCCTGTGCTCAAATGCCTTGCCTACCCGAGGAGTTCAGGGACTATGGCTCAGCATGCTATGGTTCTCTAGGGGCCATCCCTCAGAAGACAGAGTGTTGGAGAATTCTTTCTGAGGTCAGGGCCATGTCTTCCAATTAGAAAAAACTGACTGTTCCTACTCTGGAGGGGTAAGGGGGTTGCAGCTACCTTCATGCCTCAGCCACCTGCCTCTGCTATCATCCATTCACTGAAGACTCCAGCTTCCCTTTTCTGTACCTGAGTCATCTCACAGAGTATCTTCCAAGTGCTGCATAGTGTAAAATTTTGACCAGTTCCCTTAAGGCTGAAGTACTCCCTTGTTTGAATCAGGATAGAGCACACAAATCTAGCCATGTCACTCTCCTTCTCAGAGCACTTCCATGGCCCCCGTAGCCCTTATGGAGAAGGTAAAACTCTGTTGTGTGGTAGCTTGACAAGGCCTCCATTGGGGGCCTCAGTGTCCCCAGCCCTTCCTTGTCAATCTCAGCACCCCCTGCTCTCCAGGCCCCAAATCCTCCCTCAGCCCCACCTTGAGAGCTCCTCTCAGGCCAGCAGGTTCACCTTCTCCTCTCCTCCCACTCATGCCTCAGGCCTCCATCAATGTTCTCCTGAGGCCTCCCACCTCATCGTGCTGGGTGCTGCCCATCACTATGACTCAGAGGCAGGTCTTAACCTTCCCATTTTACAGGGGCGGAAAACATGGCTCAGGAAGATGATTCTCCCAGGGTCACACACCCTGCCAGACTGACAGCCCTCACACTTTCCTCAGTAACCCCACTCCCATCCTGTACATCTCTGTTAACTGTACGGTCATCTGTGGGTGCTTGTATACCTTCTTCCTAGTGAGACTAAAAGCACCTTAATCTTGCATGCCTACTTCTGCCCAGTACCATCTAGAATATTTGCTGAGTAAGTAGATGAATGGACAGGTAAAAGACAAAACATTTACTTTAGATCTCTGGTATTAGGAATGCGAGACTGTTGAATAAAGGCAGGAATCTCTGATTCAAGACCCTCTCTTAGCCTAAGTTTGTCCAGCTCTTGAAACTGAAAAAAAGTCTACTCTTATTATTCAGACCTATTTCTTCCCAATAGCTATAAAAATGCAGCATCATTTTCAAGGTCATAAGTGAATATCTCCTGAAAAGCCAGAGCATTTTAAGTCTCACTCCCCTTCTTAGGGCCTCAGTTTCCCTGTTTATACAAAAAGAAATTGGCCCATAGGGGTGTTCTTCGAACTGCAGGCCCTGATTTATTTATTGGTATGTTGTGAAATCAAACTAGAAAAAAATAAGCTTCATTGAATAAAAAATAGAACATGTCACACAGTAAGAGTGAATATGGTATTGTGAAAGTTTAAGTTGAGTAAGTCACTACATAGGTTATGTTGAAAGTACTTTTTACTGTGGACGACAATGAGGAGAGTTAGAAAGCCCCCTGAGCCTTGAGGACTCTGTACTTTGGAACTGGAATGCAGCTGGACCCCTGCACAGACTCGTGTGTGGTGGGTGAGACCCACTGCAATAGTCCATCCCCAACCCCATTGTTCTTCAGATTGAGCAAAGGGAACAATAAATGTACACATTGTTAAAGATAAAATAGACAAGTAGACCTTCCTTGTACTACTTTATAATTAATAGAGGCCCTGTTTTCTCTTTGTTTGTTTAAAAAATCATACAGTACTGATGCAAGGGAGAAAATAAAGCTCATTCTCTCATTCCCAACTCCAGGCCCCAGGGGCACAACTTAGAGGCAAGTTCTGCATGGACCCCAAAGGACCATAGCTCTGCTGCTCTGACCTTATTCTTTTATATGCATGGACACTACACTTCCCACAGCCAGTCCCAGCCAAGGATGAGGGGCCCAGCTGCCCTCCCTACTGGAGCTCACTCAGGGCTCTCTCTCTCAGTGTTGGAATCTGTCCCCCTTCTTCCTCCCTCAACCCCATACAGTTTGCCTGTCTCCTTCCCAAGCTACCTCAAAGTCAGGCCAGTTCTGCATTTCCATTTATCCAAATTAAATCAGAGGAAATTCCCTAACTGGGAATTATTTTTTCCAATAAAAATCTACCTGCCATTAAGTCTATTGCTATCCTGCAAGGGAATGCCTTAACCCAGTGAGAAGACATACAAATTATAACTAACACATATTTGTATGCTTAAGATGGTGGTATTTAGATAAAACCCAATTGCCAGGATCTAAAGGAAGTAGGAAATGTCCCTGGGACTCATAAAGTGGTTTTCCACGGATATATTTTGGACCGATAGAACATCTGCTATACACTCTATGAGGTACAATGGGAGTAGGCTTCCAGTAATATTACCTACTCCATGAAATCATCTTTTTAGGACCCTAATGAGTTCATGTACATTGAAGTATAGGCAATTCAGCCCCCTATAAGATGGATTTCTCAGTGGGTCCAAGCCATATGTCTGCTTGTTTGGATCTAAGGATCTCGCTTTTTGTTGTCATATCTTCTTCTGTAGCTGTTTCTTGGAACTGTAAAAGAGAGTCTTCTGTTAATTTATCAGGGAGCAAAGAACCTTCTCAGGTCTGGATAATTTGATTGCCTCAGTGCTGCTTATTTATCTGCAACATCAGTTAAATGATTTCTCTTTGGTTTCATGGTAGCAGCTTTAGAATGTCCTGGAATTGTGATAATTGCCCATTGTCTTGGCTTCTGTGTGGCACTAATAATTCTACAACTATTTTTCCATTCTTTATAGACTGCCCTGAGGAAGTTAAGAAATGTTGCTGCTTCCATAACATTTCAAAGTCAAAATCTACACCAAAGGCATAGTAACTGCCAGTATAAATATTGACTACTTCATCTTTGGCCAATTGACAAGCTTGAGTTAGATCAATCAAGTTAGCTTGTTGGGCAAATCTTATGTCAGGTAAATAAGAGCTTTTGATTACATCCATCTTGAAAGTTCCTGCATATCCACCTTGGTAATGTCCCTGTTCATCTTTCAGATAAGACCCATTTATAAACCAAATTAAGTCATAATTATCAATGAATTTCCTATAAATTACTTATAAAAGCAAGAAGGTAGTCAGTAAGTAAAATGCAATCATGGGTATCTTCATCATATAAAGAACATAGCAAAGTTGCTAAGACTGTTACATCCAGTTAAAGTAATATTAGTTTCAGGAAGCAGAAACATTTTATAAGAAGCCAGTCAGCTGACTGAGTAATGTTAAGTATGATGAGATTTTATCACAGATTTAACAGAATGAGGAACATAAATGGTTAAAGGAGAGCCTATTATTATTTCTTCTGTTTGTTTACATAACATGGCTATAGCAGAGATGGCTCTCACACGGGACGGGGGGGCACCCTTTTGCTACTGAGTCTAATATCCTATTAGGTCTATGATGATCTCCATTTTTTGAATTAGAACTCCTAAAGCATTTCCTTTTCTGCCCACATATGAAAAGGAAGAAAAGCAGCTTATAATTAGGGTGTCCCATAGTGGGACTTTTAAATAATTCTTCCTTTAGAGCTTCTACAGCTATTTCCCTTCAGACTTTCATTGGATTGAGTCAAGTAAATCTGATTTTAATAAGACATAAAGAGGTTGAGCCATTAATAAAAAGTTTGGAACCTAGTTGTAACAGTATTCAGTCAACCCTACAAAACCTCTAAATTTCTTAGCTCTTGGAAAAGGAAAGAGTAGGATTCCTCAGAGTCTTTCAGGATTAATTAGTAACCCATCTTTAGATATAAGATGGCCAGGGTATTTCACTTGGGGCAAACAAACTTGAAGCTTATCCTTTGAGATTTTATGTCCCTTTATGGCTAGCTGTTATAACAGGTAAATTGTGTCCTCTTAGGAATCTAATAATGTCCTACAGCATAAAAGTAAATCATGTACATACTGGACTAGAGAGGAATCTCTGGGAAATTTAACATCATTAACTCAGCCTTTAGCATCCTAAAGGAATAGCTGGGTCTCTTCTGTATGTCCTTGGGGCATCATCATCCAGGTAAATTGATAATTTTCCAAGGTGAAAGCAAAGGTGTATTGACTGTGTTTTTCTATAGGAATTCTGGAAAAGATGTCACATAAATCTATTACTTAAAAATACTGACAATTCACAGGCATGGCCGAAAATAGAGTATGTGGATTTGGAACTACAAGGTGTCTGGGAACAACTATTTTATTTATAGCCTTGAGATCCTATACAAATCTCCATTCTTTTCCATTGGGGTCTTTTACTGGAAGGATAGGGGAAGTACAGGGGCTTGTGCATGGAATTGTAAGCCCTGTTTTTAGGTAATCTCATATAATGGATTTAATTCCAGCTAATGCATCAGGTTTTAAATGATATTGGAAAATATTAGGTAGAGTCAATAATTATTTTTACAAGACTGACTGACTTGATCTTCCCATGTCCATACTGAAAAAAGCCCAGAGCTCCCTAGGAATGTCATGCAGCAAATGTTCAGTCTCAAGATTAGTTTCCTTTTGTGGAGTACCCTATAAAATCATTATTTTTTTCAATAGGTTCAGCATCTAATTCCTTTATTTAAGCTCATTTCATCCTTGTGAAAAAAGAATATGTAGGCATCATGGTTTTCAAGAAAGTCTCTCCCTATCAGGTAAGTTGGGGTAGATTTGAGTAGTAAAAATATATCTTGCCCTATAATATTCCCTGACTAAAAAAGACTGGGTTCTGATTTTATTCTTTTAATATATTTTATTGATTATGCTGTTACAGTTGTCCCATATTTTCTTCTCCTTTTCCCCCCTCTACCCTCCCTCCAGCCAGCATTCCCCACCCCACCCCCCAGTTCATGTCCATGGGTTGTACATATAAGTTCTTTGGCTTCTCCATTTCCTATACTATTCTTAACCTCCCCCTATTTTCTACCTAACATTTATGCTTCTTATTCCCTGTATCTTTTCCCTCACTCCCCCCTCCCCACTGGTAACCCTCCATTTCTGTGATTCTGTTCCTATTTTAGTTGTTTGCTTAGTTTATTTTTGTTTTAGGTTCAGTTGTTGATAGTTGTGAGTTTGTCATTTTACAGTATATAGTTTTGATTGTCATCTTTTTCTTAGATAAGTCCCTTTAACATTTCATATAATAAGTGTTTGGTGATGATAAACTCCTCTAACTTGACCTTATCTGGGAAGCGCTTTATCTGCCCTTCCATTCTAAATGATAGCTTTGCTCAATAGAATAATCTTGGATGTAGGTCCTTGGCTTTCATGACTTCAAATACTTCTTTCCAGCTGCCTCCTGTGTGTAAGGTTTCTTTTGAGAAGTCAGCTGAGAGTATTATGGGAACTCCTTGGTAGGTAACTGTCTCCTTTCCTCTTGCTGCTTTTAAGATTCTCTCCTTCTCTTTAATCTTGGGTAATGTAATGATGATGTGCCTTGGTGTGTTCCTCCTTGGGTCCAACTATTTCGGGACTCTCTGAGCTTCCTGGACTTCCCAGAAGTCTATTTCCTTTGCCAGGTTGGGGAAGTTTTCCTTCATTGTTCTTTCAAATAAGTTTTCCATTTCTTGCTCTTCCTCTTCTTCTGGCACCCCTATGATTTGGATGTTAAAACATTTAAAGTTGTCCCAGAGGTTCCTCAGCCTCTCCTCATTTTTTTTGAATTCTTGTTTCTTCATTATGTTCTGGTTGAATGTTATTTCTTTCTTCTGCTCCAAATCATTGATTTGAGTCCCAGTTTCCTTCCATTCACTGTTGGTTCCCTGCATATTTTTTTTATTTCACTTTGCATAGCCTTCACTATTCCCTATATTTTGCTACCATACTCAGCCATTTCTGTGAGCATCCTGATTATCAGTATTTTGAACTCTGCATCTGATATGTTGGCTTTCTCTTCACCACTTAGTTCTATTTTTGGAATTTCATCTGTTCTTTTATTTGGGCCATTTTTTTTCTCTGCATGTGTGTTGTATGGTAAGGAGTGGAGCCTTGGGTATTCACCAGGGTGGAGCAACCCACATTGCTGTGTTGTGGTGCTCTATGTGGGGGAGGGGTCTAAGAACGAACAATGCCATTTGCCAGGCTCTTGGCTGGCTTTCAGTCACTTCCTCTGCTACCCACAAGCAAATTGGGCCCTCTGGCACTGATTCCCAGGTGGGTGGTTTTATATGTCCCAGGACCCTGTGGGTCTCTCCAATGAACTTTCCTTTGAGGCTGGGAGTTTCCCCCACCACCTCAATCCTCACAAGATTTTACATCCAGAGGTTTTGAGGCTTTATTTCCCCAGGTTGTGTGGTCTGTCTCACTCCCCATTTGTTCCTCCTGACTTATTTGCACACAAATGTGGGACCACCCAGTCCTACAGCTGCCACCTTTCCACATGTTCTCTCTGCCCCAGCTGCCTGTCTCTGCTCCTCCTACCCAGTCTGAGGAATGTCTCTTCTTTAACTCTTTGGTTGTTGGACTTCCACACAGTTCGATTTTCTGGTGGTTCTGGGTTTTTTTTTTGTTTGTTTTTAAATTTGTTGTTATCCTTCTTTTGGTTGTGCAAGGAGGCAAAGTGTATCTACCTATGTCTCCACCTTGGCTGGAAGTCACAATGGGTTCTGATTTTAAAATGGATTGATTGCTTGATAAGCCATCCCTACCATTTATACAGAAGTTTTACTCTGAGAGAGAGGGTAAGTCAATTAGGCAGGATTAAGAACAGAGAAAGCCCTGGTATCTACAAGGGCATTAGTTGTTTTCCCTTTTAATGGTAATTTTCATTTCTCCTAAAGTATTCGTAAGGAAATGGGGAAATGCCCTCTCACAATCCTCAGAGCAGCTCTACCTTTGCTCATATCTCCTTTTGTTGGAGTTGGCAGTTAGATATTAACAAGAGAAGAGGGAACAAATGTAACCGGACATCTGGTTAAGCCTGGTTAAGTAGAAAAAAAACAGCTTTATAGCTACCCTGGGTAGTAACTCTCACTGTTCTGCCAAATACAGCAAAATACTCACTAGGCAGGGAAAATTGCTCTTTAGTTACACAGGGGAAAATAAAGGAAGTCTGCTCTAATAAGGGGGGAGGGAGAAATGGTGCAGATGGGTCCTTTTCACAACTGCATGCATAGTAGGACCTAAAATGGCAACCACAAAAGGGGGAGGGCACAAGCCTGGCACAATCTGGGAAAAGGATTGAATTGGAGAAGGGCACAAGCCCAGAAAATCCAGGATAGATACTGGATGGAAGAAGGCACAAGAACAAGCTCAGGGGGAAAAAGCCAGAAAAGAGATTGCATGGTTTGAAAGAAAGCCTGCTCTTTTCCCCAACCCAAGGAAATATAAAGAAGCTTAACAAAGTCCTCAGGACAGCCTCTGCCTTTAGCCTGCCCATTCCCTGCCTCTCTGAGAGTGTACTCTCACTTTTTGCTTTAATAAACCTTGCCAATATCACTTAAAATTCTCCCATGTGAGTGTCCTTAAAATCCTTTTCCCACAACAGTGCAGAAGAACCTGTTTCCTCTGGTAACATGTTCTTTTTTCTAAAACCTATTTCAGTGTTTCACAATCTTTCTTAAGATAACCTGGCTTTCTATAGTAAAAACAGATTCTCCTTTCTCCTAATTGAATAAGCCACAGGTGGCAAACATAAGGGCTGCAGGATGAATCCAGCCCTCCACCTTGTTTTATCCCATCCAGCACCTTGTTTCTACCTGGTGGCAGTGCCAAGCTCCTTGCCCCTAGTTAAGGATTAGTTACATTTATACAGTCCTAAAATTACATTCGGCCCTTCAAAGGCCCTTTGAGGCTGATGTGGCCCCTGGTGAAAATGAGTTTGACATCCCTGGAATAAGCTTTTGGGAGGTCTAGCCCAATGGCTTTATTGCTAGAGGTATAAATTCATAATTTTAGTAGCTTACTACCTTTCTTCCTTTTGAGTTTTTTTCCTTTTGAATAGTTTTAAGTTATTGAATAGCAAAATTGCTACTTTATCAGCATGTGTGGTCTGATAGTTTAATGTATGTTGTTTAATCAAGGTTACAAACTCCTCATCTAATCCTTCCATAAATGTGGAATTGAACACTGAATCATTTCAGTGTTTATGACCTTAAAACTGTCTAGAGACAATCCTATCATTTGAAAGTTTCCTCAAAACATTCAAAGAGAGCAAGTATAGTTTCATCAAGTTTTCATCTACATTGCTGGATTTTTGTCCAGTCTGTTTTCTGGGGGAAAATCTCAGGGATGGCTTGGTGAAGCCAGTGAGCTAATTTCCATGCATTTTTCCTGGTCTATTTCTCTTTGTTTTAAAAAATCCTTTATAGGATCTCTGGCTGGGTAACTCAATTGATTAGAACATCATCCCAATATGCTAAGGTTGCAGGTTCATAGAAGAATCAACCAATGAAGGCACACATAAATAACTGGGACAACAAATTCTCTCTCTCAGAAAAATAAAAAAAATTTCTATAGGAGTTTTGCAGCAGAACTTACCTAGGCATTCTGCTCCTTTGCTCTCTGAAACCAATAGGTTTATTAGTTAGAACAGGTCATAATAGCCAGGATCATATCTTCTAACTACTAAATCAGATTCCTTTATGAACCTAAAAGGATCTTGGAGAGGCTCTTTAGTTAGGTTCCTTAATTCTGCTTTAGTCTAAGGAAAGTAAATTATTACTGGTTCTCCTCATTCTGAGACTGGCTTTCCTCTAAAACAGGGTGTCCAACCTTTCGGTATCACTGGGCCACACTGGAAGAAGAAGAGTTGTCTTGAACCATATATTAAATACACAAACGCTAACAAAAACTGATGAGCAAAAATAAATCTCCATGCATAATTTTCATTATATCTGTCACCACAGATTAGCAAAAAAGTCCTTACATAATAACCCTAATTATGCAGTGGCCCTTTTGATAATCTTTTAAAATCAAACAGGACCCAAGTTTGTGATTACTAATATAGAAAATGTACATATCTGAGTAATAAAATGTCATTGATTTTTTATACTTTTTTATTATAAAAGTGAAAGAAAATAGGGAAACAAAACTAGTGGGATGTTGAAACTGTATTTGAAAAACTACTGCACCAATGTCCGGTTTGATAGAAGTAGTTGCAGTAGTTCTCGACGTGCCCATCAGACATTCTGATTCTAATTTTACTCTTAATGTATTTCATTCTTGAAAATAATTGCTCACAAATGTAGGTGCTGCCAAATAATGATGGCATGAATAATGCATGATTGTGAAGCAAGGGATATTTGTCTCTGGGAAGATAGGACCTATAAAAGTCCAGTAAAGAGATTCGATCAAATTTTTCTCTAAGTTGAATGTCAGATTGCAGTTCTATGCATTCCATTTGAAAATTGGCAGGTAACATTTATGTCAACTGAAATGGAGTTGCAAATATAGAAAAATATTAATTATTTTCATGGAAATCTTGAAATCTGTTTTCAAATTTTTGTGTCAAATCAGAAAGCAAGGCTGCATATTTTTTGCTGTTCACAAAACTGTGCTATGGTGTTGAAATGTATAAAGTTGTTTGCCTTAATTTGAGCTTGCTATAATTTCGGTTTCATTTGGAATGTTGTTATGTTTTGAAACATGGAATTAATAAGTTGGTTTTCACCTTGAAGACACATGTTTAGCTCATTTAAATGAGCAGTTATGTCCACTAAAAATGTTAAATCTATAAGCCAATTTTCATTGTCCAGTCCTGGCACAAATTCATGTTTTGACACCATAAATGACATTGGCAAATCATAAAATCTTTTTAACATTTGGCCTCAACTTAGCCATCTTACTTTGGAAAAGTAAATGATGTCGCCTTAGTCAGCGTCAGTACTTTTAAGGAATTCCTGGGAACTTGCGAGGATTCAATTCCTTGGCTCTTATGAAATTCACAGTCTCAATGATGATTTGCATGACATTATCCATTTTTAAAGCTTTTGTGCATAAGTTTTCTTGATGTACTATGCAATGATATTTCATCAAACATGGGTTTTGGGCAGCAATTGCATCATCTTCTGTTACTTTTAGAAATTCCTCTCTTTTACCTGCCATTGCCAGAGCACCATCAGTAACTATACCAGATATGTGGACAATGGACCAAGAAAATCGCTTTAACATATTTTTTTACTGCTTTGTATAAATCTCTTGATTTAGTTGTGTCTTTTAATGGCACTAAAGAAGCCATTTCTTCAGTGACATTATATTCTTAATCAATACCTCTAATAAAAAACGGCAAGTTGAACCATATCTGTAGTATCAATGCTATCATCCATCACTAAAGCATAAAATTTAAAATTAGCAGCTTTACTCTCCAAACTCCTTTTGATAGATTTTCCAATTTCTTTAATTTGCCTGGCTATAGTCTGGTGAGGCAAACTGATTTCAGATATATCCCCTCAGAGATATATTTGCCAGGCAAATTATATCTGCCACACTTTTTATACATTGCTTAACAAACTCATCATCAGTAAATGGTTTTGATTTTTTTGCTATTAAATATGATACCACATAACTAGCTTTTACAATGGAATCTACCCAAGTTGTAACTTTTAGAAAAAATTTTTGTTGAGAAGATACTTTTTTCAGTTCTGCTATCTGGTTATGACATAATCCTTCATATGCATTGAATTCGGTGGCATGTTTTTGCATATAATGCCTTTCAAATGGTAGTCTTTGAAAACTTGCACAAATTCACTACAAATTAAGCAGAATGCCTTACTATTTGCCTCAACAAAGAAGTAGTCATCTATCCACTTTTCACTGAACAATCTTCCCTCATGCGTAATTTTCCTTTTGGGGGATTCTTTGTCCTTCTGAAATGTTGTAGAAGCCATGCTGGGACTAAAAAATAATAATAGATAGGGGATTTTATTTACTTTTATTATGAAAATTAATGACAGGAAAAAAGAAAGCAAGGTTTGTGCCCTTCCATAGCCCTCTTGGCTGCTGATGCAGGGCAATTGTAAAGCATGGCTGGCAATGTGTAAGGCAACACAGAGGTGAGAAATACCTTTAATAATCAAATAAGAGTGCTTACCTGACTTCTAAATAGTATTAAACGCCTAACATTGCAATGGTAGGTTGAAATATTATTGATAGTCACTGCCTTGCTAAGTCACCACAATCACATGTAATGTCTGATGGTGTCAATTCTACTGTCTACACTTGGGAGATAACACACTGGAAGACCCATACCACTGTAAAACTGAAGCCATGCAGTGTACAAATAGCGAGAGCATACACGTTTATTTTACCTGACATTGTGATCTGTAATCACAAAAAAACTCATAATATTTTAAGTAAATTTATGACTCTGTGTTGGGCCACACTCACAGATACACTGGGCCACATGCAGCCCATGGACCATGGGTTGGACACCCCTACTCTAAAAGTAGCTGCCAGAATTTCTGCTTCTTCGAGCCTATCCTGATTTGGCTCTCTATTTTTAATTTTCCCTAAGTCAGTAGAGGGTGGTAGTGGAGGAGATGTAAAGGAGAGAAAAGGAGGAGAAAGGGAGGACAAGTCTGGAAAACAGAGCTCAGAAAGTAGTGGGCCAGTTAGAGAAAGTGAGATGGCTGAAATAATTTTAGGACTGTATAAATGTAACTACTCCTTAACTGTCAAGGAGTTGAAATTACATTCAGCCCTTTAAAGGCAACCACGAGGTTGATGGCGCCCCCAGTGAAAATGAGTTTGACACCCCTGTTCTAACCAGTTGAGCTACTCAGCAGGTGCTGATCATCACTTTAAAAATTAGAAAACAGGAGCTTCCAGTCAAGATGATGGCATAGGCAGACATGGCTCATCTCTTCGTACAACCACAACAAAATTACAACCATAATACAGAACAGCCATCACTCCAAACTGACAGAAATCAACTGAATGGAAGTCTGACAACTAAGAATTCAAGAAACCACATCCAGACTTCCAGCCAAGATGGAGGCGTAGGTAGACACACTGTGTCTCCTTGCACAACCAAAATAAGGACAAAAAAAAATTCAGAAACAAAATAACACCAGTACTGACAGGAAATTGAACTGTATGGTAGTCCAACAACAAAAGAGTTAAAGTAGACACATTCATCCATACCGGTAGGAGAGGTGGAGTCAGTCGGCCAGGCAGAGAGGAGTTGCAGAAAAACAAACAAACAAAAAAGGCGGTAGCTGGTTGATCCTGGGCACTGAGGCAGTGGTGCAAGGCAGTAATGGGTAATGGGTAGAACCAGTGAGGTGGCAGATTGTGGAGGGGCTTGGTGTGCAAGGTGGCTTGCAGAACTGGGCAGTCCCACATTCACACACAGATAAACCAGGTGAAATTGAAGAGCCAGACAGACCGGGCAACCCAGGGCCCCAGTGCGGGGAACTAAAGCCTCAAAACACCTGTGGGGGTTGAGGTGCTGGGAGAGACTCCCAGCCTCACAGGAGAGTTCGTTGGATAGAGCCACAGGGGACTAGAACATACACAAACCCACTCACATGGGAATCAGAACCAGAAGGGCCCAGTTTGCTTGAGGGAAGCGGCAGAAGTGACTGAAATCCAGCAGAGAGTGGAGCAAGCACCACTGCTCCCTCTCAGACCCCTGCCCCACATACAGCGTCACAACTCAGCAACGTGTGTTGACCTGCCCTAAGGCTTTGCCCCTCACTACATAACAGATGTGTCAAAACAAAAAAAGAAATGGCCCAAACAAAAGAACAGATCAAAGCTCCAGAAAAAATGCAACTAGGCAATGAAGAGATAGTCAGCCTATCAGATGCCCAGTTCAAAACACTGGTAATCAGGATGCTCACAAAATTGGTTGAATTTGGTCGTAAATTAAATTTAAAAAAAATGAAGGCTATGCTAAGTGAAATAAAGGAAAATGTACAGGGAAACAATAGTGATGGGAAGGAAATTGGGATTCACATCAACAGTGTGGACCAGAAGAAAGAAAGAAACATCCAATCAGAAAAGAATGAAGAAACAAGAATTTGAAAAAATAAGGAGAGGCTTAGGAACCTCCAGGACATCTTTAAATGTTCCAACATCTGAATTATAGGGGTACCAGAAGGAAAAGAGAAAGAGCAACAAGTGGAAAAGTTATTCAAACAAATAATGAAGGAGACCTTCCCCAATCTGGCAAAGGAAATAGACTTCCATCAAATCCAGGAAGCTCAGAGAGTCCCAAAGAAGGTGGACCTAAGGAGGAACACAACAAGGCACATCATCATTACATTAGCCAAGATTGAAATGAAGGAGAGAATCCTAGAAGCAGCAAGAGATAAGGAGACTGTCACCTACAAAGAAGTTCCCATGAGACTGTCAGCTGATTTCTCAAAAGAGACCTTACAGGCAAGAAGGGGCTGGAAAGAAGTATCTGAAGTCTTGAAAGGCAAGGACCTACATCCAAGATTGCTCTATCCAGCAAAGCTTTCATTTAGAATGGAAGGGCAGATAAAGTGCTTCTCAGATAAGGTCAAGCTAAAGGAGTTCATCATCACCAAGCCCTTATTACATGAAATGTTAAAGGGACTTATCTAAGAAAAAGAACATAAAAAACAGGTACAGTAAAATGACAGCAAACTCACAATTATTAACAACCACAGCTAAAACAAAAGCCAACTAAGCAAACAGAACAGGAGCAGAAACACAGAAATGGAGATCACATGGAGGGTTAGCAACGGGGGAGTGGGAGGAGGAGAGAGGGAAAAAGGTATAGAGAATAAGTAGAATAGATGGTAGGTAGAAAATAGACAGGGGGAGGGTAAGAATAGTATGGGAAATGTAGAAGCTAAAGAACTTATAAGTATGACACATGGGGGGAATGTGGGTGGGAGAGGGTGTGGAGGAGAGTGAAGGGGGAAAATGGGACAACTGTAATAGCATAATCAATAAAATATATTTTTAAAAAAGAAACCACATCTATCTAGACTGGTAGGAGAAGCATAAATACAGAATGGGCTGTTCCCACATCCACATGTGGTAGATAAAAATTTCAGGAGGGATAGCACAGGAGTGAGGAATCCCATCCCCACACCAAGCTCCCAGCCCAGGGTACCAGTGCCAGGAACGTCCCCACAACTTCTGGCTGAAGAAACCAGCAGGGATTGAGTCAATGGAAGAAACTTCTAGAGCCCTAAGCAGTACCTCTTAAAGAATCCACACACAGACTCACCTACTCAGACTCACTCCCTCTGGGCTCCAGCATCAGGAAGGCAATTTGAGGGACACCAGTGGCATGCAGAGGGAGGTTGATGTGTCTGATATCAAGTAAAGCAGAGGCCATTGTCCCTTTCCTGGGCCTTCCCCACACAGAGCAGGCATACAGGTGCCGTAAGATTCCATCCACCTTGCCAACAGTGTTTGACCAGCCTTGGAGATCTCCAGAGACTCTGCCCAACCCAATTTATGGGCCCACCCTAAGCTGCTTTTCCATGTGAATGGCTGGTCTTGGCTCATATTGCAAAACTTCCTAAATCCTCCCAAACAAGCAGCAGCTGGCCTCAGTGAGCTTCAGGCCCGAAACTAGCTGCTTAGATTCACAGCTTGGCTCTGCCTGGAAATCTCTAAGCCCAGCACAAGTAGCAGCCATGGCAGATTGCTTTATAACCCAGTCAGGGTGGCCCTGGGCAAAACATTGGGGTGGGTGAGGGGGAGGGGGCTGACCTTGGCCTTCGCCACCCAGGAAACCCCAAGGCCAGCATACCCAGTGGACAGCTACAGACCACATCAGAGCACCACCACCCTGCCCCTGCACAGCTGATCCTCTATGGAGGGTGGAGGTTGGTGATCAGTGGTCACAGCCAAGCCTTGTAGCTGGCTGGCCTGGGTAAATCCCTCCCATTCACCTGCCAACAACAACCATGGCTCAACTACAAGAGGAGGGTGTACTCAGCCCACACAAAGGGTGCACCTTGAGTACCCAGCTTGGATGATAGGAGAGCCTGTGCCACTGGATGCTACAGGACACCTACTACATTAGGCTACAGTACTAAGACACAGAGTCAAAGCAGCTCCACCTAACACATAGAAACACAAGCAGGGAGTCTGCCAAAATGAAGAGACAAAGAAATGGGGCCAAATGAAAGAACAGGTCAAAACTCCAGAGAAAAAGCTAAACAAAATGGAGATAAGCAATCTGTCAGATGCAGAGTTCAAAACACTGTTTATAAGAATGCTCAAGAAACTTTGTGAGGACCTCAGCAGCATAAAAAAGATCCAGTCAGAAACAAAGGATACACCAATTGAAACAAAGAACAATTTACAGAGAAACAACATAGAGTGGATGAAGCCGAGAATCAAATCAATGATTTGGAACATAAGGAAGCAAAAAACAACCAATCGGAACAAGAAGAAAACACAACACAAAAAAATGAGGACAGTATAAGTAGCCTGCAAAACAACTTTAAGCAATCTAACATTCCCACCATAAGGATGCCAAAAGGAGAAGAGAAAGCAAGAAATTGGAAATCTACTTAAAAAAATAATGAAAGAAAACTTCCCTAATTTGGTGAAGGAAGTAGACATGCATGTCCAGGAAGCACAGAGAGTCTCAAATAAGATGGACACAAAGAGGCTCACACTAAGACACATCATAATTAAAATGCCAAAGGTTAAACAGAAAAAAATGGGAGGGGGTTTGTGGGAGACTGGGTGAGAGGTGAGGGGATTAAGAAGTACAAATAGGTAGTTACAGAACAGCCATGGGGATGTAAAAGACAGTATAAGAAAGGGAGTAGCCAAAGAACTTACACACATGACCCATGCACATGAACAAGCGTGGGGGTATTACCTGAGGAAGTGGGGAGTGCTTGGTGGAGGGGAGCAAAGGGGGAAACATCAGGACAACTGTAATAGCATAATCAATAAGATGTAATTTAATAAAATAAAATAAAAATAGAAATAGAAACAAATAGACAATGGCAGCAGTACATCAGGTACAGCCCTGCCTGGCATGGCTCAGTTGGTTGAGTGTTGTCCTGCAAGGCAAAGGGTTGCTGGGGCACACGCCTGGGTTTCGGGCTAGTCAGGGTGCCTGCAGGTGCTGGCAGGGGCCTGTGGGAGTCGAACAATTGATGTTTCTGTCATACATTGATGTTTGTCTCTCTCTCTCTTTCTCCTTCCCTTCCCCTGTAAAAATAATGACAAAATCTTAAATATATTAAAAAAGAAAACGTACATCGAGTACAACAGGGGTAGTTTTGTGAAGCTGTGGCCTGTAAATGTATTTCTTACTGAGAGTTGAGGTGTTTGTTTTTGTTTTTTTTCTAAAAGTTTGAAAAATACTGAATCAAGCCAGAATGGTTGTAAGACCAGAACCTGGATGCCAAAACAGTTTGCCATGGGCTGCAGGTGATGAGGCCTGTCACTGTCTCTGGGAGTCACCAGGCAATAAATGTGCAGGCCTGATTTCTTTGACCTTTGTGTTAGGACTAGCTAATTAATGGGTAACCAGTAGCAACATTACTCAGCTGGGAGCATGTGGCCCATCTGGGGCCCTTGCCATACCACATGGTGTGGGGCTCCCAGAGATGGTGTGGGACAAAACTGGGTCCTCATGTTGCAGCTGGGAGCCCAGCCCCACAGAGGGCAGCTTCAGAGTTGGTGAGGAAGGCTCTCCTGCCAGCTGACAAACCCTGAGAAGCTTAGCAGGGAGTCTCCCTCAGGCCACAGTCCACCCCCCACCCCAGGATGTACTATCCACAGAGCTGCCTCCTGAATAGCTGGGGCTTGAGCACCCTCTGGAATGCCAGCTGGGACCACGCAGTCTCTCCCAACTGCTCAACTCTGCCTTGTCCTGAGAAGCAACCATCAGCCATGGACACACTTAACAAATGAGCACTGCTCTTCCAATACAACTTTTCTTGGACACTGAAATTTGAATTTCATACAATTTTCATTTGTTGTAAAACACTCTTTTGGTATTTTTCAACATTTGAAAAACGGAATAATCCTTCTAAGCTCTTGTGCGGAACAAAAACGTAAGACATGCCAGATTTGGCCTGCAGGACAGAGGATGCAAACCCTGACTTTGGCAGTAGCCTTTCCTCCCTCCCCACCCCAACAAATCTGCAATCCTCCCACCACTCTCTACTTCTTTTCCCGGTGTCTCCTCGCCTAGGCAGGGGCACTGACTCAGTGGGAGAAGCGCTGCCTGCTGACGCCCTGGCAAGGGCGGGGCACCGCAGCGGGCAGAGGAAGGAGGGGCATGGCAACTGCTGGGAGTGGCTGCAGATTGATGCCGGGCCAAGGAAGAAGCACTGAGGGCTCTTGATTTCCATGGAGCTATAAAGCTGGCGCTGCAGCGCGATGGCCTCCCCAAAGCCTGGACACCAAAGGGAGCGGGAGGTAGGAGGGAAACCTAAGCTGCCCAAGCCCGTTTGGACCAGTCAATTTCCAGAAGAGGACTAGGACCGGGCTCCGCCCTCCTCCACGTGCTCAGATGTCCAAACTCCCTGCTGCCCTTCCTTCTTCCCTCCGCCTCCGAAGTCCAGTTGAGGCAGCTTCCTCCTGGAAGCCTTCCCAGAGGGCTTTCTCAGAGCTGGGTTACCTGCATCCCAGCACCTTCCACATTTCACCTGCCAATGGTTCACTGCTACGGTGCCTGCTATCATCAGTAGACTGTGAGCCTGGCTGGCAGCCACCGGTCTTAGTCGACTCTGCATTCTTGCTTAAAGCCAGAGCAGAGGAAGAGGTGGGACCTGTATCCAGGAGGCCAACTTTAGAGATGCAGCCAGGGTCACAGCCCTATCAGACACCCCCAAAATCTATAATAATATATATTTTAAATAATAGACATATATGTGTATATGTTACTTTAACATAGAAATATGAGCCCTGACCAGTGTGGCTCAGTTGGTTGGGGGTGGTGCAGGATAATGAAAGGTCGCCTGCTATTCCAGTCAGGGCACATGCCTGGGTTCTGGCTTGGTCCCTGGTTGGGCGCAGAGGAGAGCCAACCCATCCACATCCTCTCACATATTTCTCTCCCTAACTTTCTTCCTCCTTTCTCTAAAATTATATTGTCTGTTATTTACTTTTCTGTTATATAAATGTTAAACAATGATAGGATTAGTAACAATGGCAATAGGACTAGTTAAATATATGTGTGAGAAAGAAATATAAAGATGGTTTTATAATGTTTCTGTCTTCTGAAACAGTAATTTATTTTAACTAAGAAACATGGATAAGGCTACATGCTATATGAGTCTGATAGTGCAGGTAGTTAGGCATGAGCAGGGCAAGAAGGATAGGCCAGGTAGGCAATGTCACCAGGGTGGAAAGTCTCAGGTGACTAGCAGCAGGCAGAAGTAGGGGAAAGGATTATAGGCTAGGACCTCTTCCTCAATGTGAACTTTCCTTCCCTAATATGTCTTTAGTCATGTGGTTTAGAAACCCCTTAGAGGAGGAACAAGGGGACAGAAGGGTAGCCTCATTTGTCTCCCATACAAATCCTTACACAACCACTCCCTTAAGCATTAATGCTCCCAGGGCAATGAGGTTCTGATCAACATAAAATAATCTTAGTAACAAGGCCTTCTGTCTGTTGACCACAGAGACAGAGTTTTGCTTAAACTACAGGTAACATCTAAGCCTCAGCTGTGTTTCAACTCCCAGCTCTGAGAAGCAACAAAACCAGACAAGCAATGAAGCCAAGGCTGAATCAGAAACAGAGGCAAAGTCTAATGACCCCCGTACCCTAGTGCTGACCAATGAGTTGACACCACAACTCTGAAAGCATACACCTGGAAAGCTGATGATTAATAGTCTATTGAAATCATCTCCTGAGACCTTCCCTAAAATCCTCACATTTAGAAAACAAGTAAAAATGGTTAGCACAAGGGACCCAGCTGGCTCACATGCTGACACACTGGCGCGCGCTCTCTCTCTCTCTCTCTCTCTCTCTCTCTCTCTCTCTCTCTCTCTCTCTCTCTCACGCACGCAAGCAAGTACTCCTGCACCTTCTAAGTTTTCAGGCATGTACCTTTGATTTCTTTCTTCTAAGTTCCAAGGGCCTTTTTTTTTAGCCTCTGTAACTTATCTCCTGAATCCATGCAGCCCAGCTGGTTCACTTATTCTACCTTTGTGACTTTCTAAATAAACTCCTTGAGTTAGTTTTTGGCTCTGAATTCTTTCTTAGCCAAACTCAAGAACTGTGGTCTAACAATTGCCACTAACAATTCCAACTATCTGATGTCCTGGAAAAAAGGTAGAACTATGAAGATAGTAAAAAGATCAGTAGTTGCCAGGGGTAGGAGGGCAAGAAATGAATAGGTAAAACATAGAGGATTTTTAGGACCATGAAGCTACTCTCTATGATACTATATTGATGGATATGTGTCATTATATATTTTTCCAAATTCATTTAATGTAAAACATCAAGAATGAATGTAATGTAAAGACTGTGGACTTTGGGTAATTTTCATATGTCAAAGTAAGTTCATCAGTTGTAACAAATATACCGATCTGATGGGGTATGTTAATAATGAGGGAGGCTATGCATGTGTGAGGGCAGAGGGTATATGCAAAATCCCTGTGTTTCCTCCTCAGTTTTGCTGTGAACCTAAAAGTGTTCTACAAAAGTAAAGTCTTTTTTAAAAAGAGTAAGTACATGTAAGACTTTTTTAAAAGGAGAATGTAAATACAATAGTACTAATTAAACAGACATTACCAGTATGTAATAAAAAATAACAATGACATTTTTATCCTATGACACAGAGGATATTTTTATCTTTTTTAAAAATTTAAAATATATTTTATTGATTATGTTATTAAGTTGTCCCAATTTTTCCCCCTTTGCCCCCCTCCACCAAGTACCTTCTATTCCAGCTAGGGATTAACCTCCTTAGTTCACATCCATGGGTCATGTATATAAGTTCTTTGGCTACTCCATTACCTATACTGTTCTTAATATCCTTCTATTTTGTACCTACCAATTTGTACTTCTTAAGCCCTGCACCTTTCTCCCCATTCTCCTTTTTCCCCCTTCCATCTTCTGACCCTGCATGTAATCTCCATTTCTATGATTCTGTTCCTGTCCTAGTTGTTTGCTTAGTCTGTTTTTGTTTTTTAGGTTCAGTTGTTGATAGTTGTGATTTTGTCAGCGTTTCACTTTTCATAGTTTGTTCTTTTTCTTAAATAAGTCCCTTTAACACTTCCTATAATAAGGGTTTGATGATGAACTCCTTTAGCTTTACCTTGTCTGGGAAGCACTTTATCTGCCCTTCAATTCTAAATGATAGCTTCACTGGATAGAGTAATCTTTGTTGCAGGTCCTTGCTTTTTAATCACATTGATACTTCTTGTCAGTCCCACCTAGTCTGCCAAGTTTCTTTTGGGAAATTGGCTGACAATCTTATGGGAACTTTTTTGTAGGTAACTATCTGCTTTTCTCTTGCTGCTTTTAAGATTCTATCTCTAATCATTGGCATTAATTATGATGTGTCTTGGTGTGCTCTCCTTTGGGTCCACCTTTTGGGGGACTGTCTGTGTTTCCTAGACTTGTATGTCTATTTCCTTCACCAAATTAGGGATGTCTTCTTTCATTATTTCTACAAATAAGTTTTTAATATCTTGCTCTTGTTCTTTTCCTTCCAGCACACCTATGATTTAGATGTTGGTACGTTTGGAGATGTCCCAGAGGCTCCTTAGCCTATCCTCCTTTATTTATATGTATTTTTTTCTTGCTATTCTGATTGAATGTTTTTTTCTTCCTTATGTTCCAGATCATTGATTTGATTCTTGGCTTCATCCACTCCACTGTTGGTTCCCTGTAATTTTTTCTTTGTTTCATTAGTGTGAACTTCATTTCTGCCTGGCTCTTTTTTATGTTGCTGAAGTACCCAAGGAATTCCCTGAGCATCCTAATAACCAGTGTTTTGAACTCTGCATCTGATAGATTGCTTATCTCCATTTCATTCCATTTTTTTTTTTCTGGAGTGTTGTTCTGGTCTCTCATTTGGGTCATATTTCTCTGTCTCCTCATTTTGGAAATCTCTCTGTGTTTGTTTCTGTGTATTAGGTAGCACTGCTTTGACTCCCTGCAGAACAGACCTGGGGGGGGGATAAACAATATACTATTACCGAATGGACCCACGCTTGTGCTCCAGGGGTCCCCCACCCTGTACTAGGTTTGCCTTGCCTGCTGCCAGAGAAAGATGTCTCTGAATGCCAGAGATTGGTGAAAAGGAAAGGGACTATTTATTTAAAAAGTTATACAAACTTAAGAGTAATGACTTAATGTCTTCCTTGAGATCCCAAAGCCCTCTAGAATACCCACAAATGCACAGTCCTTCCTTTCCCCTCTGCCCAGTCTGGGGTACTATATCCCCAAAAAATAAATAGAAGTTTGTGGTTCTTCTCTGCCTAAGCCACCTGGTCCTAAAAACATGCCTCATGGCTGCCGCACCTGGGTTTAAATCCCAGCACCAATCTTCCTCTGCAGTCCCATTTCCATCTCTTCTCACAATTGACCAGAGCTGCCAGCATTCCCATATTTTTCCAGCTTTAGCAGGCTGCCATAGTAAGTCCAGGCAGGTGTGACCTTGTGGTGTGGAGTCAATTATCTCCAAGCTCTTATGCAGTCTCTGTAACCAGAGGGAGTTGTCTCCCAGTTACATCCTGGATTGAAGTCACTCCCATCCCCCTGACTCAAAGCAAGGCCACAGCTGTTTAACATATCCATGAAAAGAGTTAAAGATTATAGATATGTTAAATGACCATTCTAGAGGTTATCTTCGAAACTGTTGCTATTTAAAACAACTCTCAATAGCCCTGCTCCATGTCTCCCATCCCCCAGCTCAGGCTTGTGGGGGTGAAGACATCCTATATATTTTTTTCCTTCCCCAACACTTCACTTTCCATCTGTGTAGGTCTTTTATTCTGAGGTGAGTCTCTTGTAGGCAGCATATATACAGGTCATGTTCTCTTATCCATTCAGCTACTCTATGTCTTTTGACTGGAGCATTTAATCCATTTACATTTAAGGTTATTATTGATAGGTACTTATTCATTGCCATTTTACTCCCTTTGTACCTATGTTCCTCTCTCTCACACACTCTTTTTCTTCCTTTTCTTAAAACAGTTCCTTTAGCATATCTTGTAGGGCTGGTTTGGTGGAGGTGTATTATTTGAGGCTTCTTTTGTGTGGGAAACTCCTTATTTCACCCTCTATTTTAATTGAGAGCCTTGCTGGATAGAGTAGTCTCTGATGCAGGCCTTTGTTTTTCATTACTTGGAATATTTCTTGCTTGTAGTGTTCCCATTGAGAAGTCAGCTGCTAGCCTTATCAGGGCTCCCTTGTATGTTACTTCCTGTTTCCTCCTTGCTGCCTTTAAGATTCTCTCTTTGTCTTAGAATTTTGCCATTTTAATTATGATGTGTCTTCAAGTGTGCCTCTTTGGGTTCCTCTGGATTGGGACCCTCTGTGCTTCCTGGATTTGCATGTCCTTTTTTCTCTCATCAAATTAGGGAAGTTTTCCATCATTACTTTTTCAAACAGGTTTTCTATCCCTTGTTATTCTTCTTTCCCTTCTGGTCTCCCCATTATACAAATATTGTTATGTTTCATGTTATCCTGCTGTTCCCTAAACCCGTCTTCATTCTTTTTGAGTCTTTTTTTTTCCTTTTCTTGCTCTTTCTGGGAGTTTTTTCTACCTTGTCTGCCAGCTCGCTGATTCGATCTTCTGCTTCATCTAGGCTGCTTTTGTGTTCTTCAATTCAGAAATTGTGTTCTTTATTTCTTCTTGGCCCTTGTTGATAGTTTCTATTTCCCTTTTCATGTTGATATAGTTTGCAGTAAGTTCCTCATAGTTTCCCTGTAGTTTCTGGTAATTCTCAGTGAGCTCATTGAGCTTCCTTATAACCACTGTTTTGAACTCAATATCTGACAGTTGACTTGCCTCTATTTCATTTAGCATTCTTTCTGAGGATTCCTCCTTTCCTTTCATTTGTTTTTTTTTTTTTTTTTGTCTTTCATTGTTTGTGAGACTCTTCTTGTTTGCCTCTGCTTCTTAAACTGATCTCTTCTGAGTCCCTGAGTTTGTGGTATGAACTTCTATGGTAGGAGACTTGTGAGATTCAGTGGTTCAGTCCCCTTGATCTCCTGAACTTGCTGCTCTTGGGATGCTGTTTATTCTGGCTCTCTGGATGTAATTGAGTTTTGAATATTGTTGGGTTATTCTTTGGTGAGTCCTTCCTTACAGCTATTTGACTGAGGGTCACTCTGCCCATCACGTCTCATATGCTGTTGTGCAGGTGCAATCATTTAGTGCTGAAGATGGTTCTTCTGTCTCTCTGAGGTTATAAGGCTTCTCTCTCCTGCTGTTCAGTTGTTTGTCCTGGGTGATTTCTCCACAATTTAGTTGTAATTCCAGATTAGTCCTGGAAAGAGGTTAGTGTGGCTCCCATTCACTCTTCCACCATCTTGCCAACCTTGTTTTATTGAACTTTAGTTTGTTGCACTTCATAGTGGTTGCATTTTCTTACAATTTGAAGACAAGATCCTCCTTTAGTAAAAACATTACAGCTCACTTTATTTTGTTGATCTGAAACTGAACCTGCAATATCTCTGAGGCATGTCAGCAAAATGGGATTTACTCATTCAGTCTCAGAAACTCTAAGTGGAGAGAAGGCTGGGATTGGAAGAAACACCTAAATGCTGAAATTCAGTGACCAGAGGGGGTCAGAAGAAACTGGGAAAACAGGACCAAACAGACTTTTTCAAAGCTGGAGTGGCTGGGGCTGGAGGGTGGGGGAAAGAGTGCTCTAGATATCCATGTACCAAAAAAAAGTGGATTCCTGCCTCATACCACACATAAAAAAATAATAAATTAAAAATGGTTTGTAATAGTGGGGAATTGTAACCCATTCCACCATTCTTTTGACATTGTTTCTATAAGTGCTGAATCTGGCTAATGTGTGGCTTGTAGATAAACAACATATTTGTAGAAGAATCCTAGGAACTAACTTCAAAAGATACAGACTCTGACCTTTACCCACCCAGCTCTGGGAGATTTGCTGACCTTTAACCAGGGAGACAGGATGATGTAAATTCAGGATGACTTGAGCCAGGATGACTAAACCAGGATAACACACACTGTACCATTACTTGCCTTATCAGAATGGACTGTGCTCATCTGTATGTAGAGAACCTTTCAATGTCTTTCCTTGATCTCTTTGTTTTGTTTCCCTCTCCCTCCTTATAAAAACTTCTGCCTCTACTGAGATGTGGAGATGGGTTTTGAGATGAGTTCCCCATCTTCCAGGCAGCCAGCACTTAAATAAACCACTTTTCTTTACATCAGCACCTGTCTCTAGATTATTGGCTTTTGAAGCAGTGGACAGCCAGACCTGCATTCAGTTACAGGTTGGAGATCTAAATGTAAAAGCTAAATCCATACATTTTCTAGAAGAAAACATAAGAGAAAAACCCTCATGATATTGGGTGAAAATTTCTTAGGTAGGACATAGAAACACAAAATATAAAAAATATTGATAATTGGCCCTGGCTGGGTGGTTCAGTTGGTTGGAGCATTGTCTCATACACCAAAAAGCTGTGGGTTCAATTTCCAGTCAGGGCACATTTCTAGGTTGTGGGTTCAATGCCCTGGTGGGGGTTGGGGCATTTATAGAAGGCAAACAAATCAGTATTTCTCTCTCACATTGATTTTTCTTTCTCCCTTCCTCGCTCTCTAAAACCAATAAATATATCCTAGGGTAAAGATTAAAATATTTTATATTGATAATTGTACTTCATCAAAATTAAAAGCATTTGTTCATTAAAAGACACTGTTAAATAATAAAATACAAACCACAGACTGAGAAAATATTTGCAAATACTTATGAAACAAAGGACTTGTTACCAAAATATATAAAAATTCTCAAATCTCAATAATAAAACTGGCCAAAGATTTAAATAGACACATCACAAAAGAAGATATCTGAATGGCAAATCACAACATAAAAAGGTCCTTAACATCATGAGTGATTAGGGAAATTAAAATTAAAACTACAGTGAGATACTACCACACCCCTATTAGAATAGCTTAAAATTAAAAAACAAAACAAAACAAAACAAAAAACTAGCCACACCATGTAATGGGGGGATACAGAGCTATTGGAATGAAAACATTATAGCCACCTCAGAAAACAGTTGCATTTTTAAAATTTTTATTTTAATTGTTGTTCTTATACAGTTTTCTGTCTTCTACTCCCATCCCAGCCCACTGCCCCAGCCCTCCCCAGCTCCCTCCCATTTCCACCCCGCCCCCGGCTTTTGTCCATGTGTCTTTCATACTTGTTGCTCTAAACCCTTCCCCTTTTCCCTGGATATTCCTAACCCTCTCCTCTCTTGTTCTCAATTTCAGTCTTTGGTTATATTATGCTTGTTTGTTTGTTCTGTTAATTAGGTTCCTGTTAAAGGTGAGATCATATGGTATTTGTCTTTCACCTCCTGGCTTATTTCACTTAGCATAATGCTCTCCAGTTCCATCCATGATGTTGCAAAGGATAGGGGCTCCTTTCTTTCTGCTGCATAGAATTCCATTGTGTAAATGTACCACAGTTCCTTGATCCATTCATTTACTGATGGGCACCTAGGTTGCTTCCAACACTTAGCTATTGTAAATTGTGCTGCTCTGAACGTTGGGGTGCATAGGTTCTTTTGGATTGGTGTTTCAGGGTTTCTAGGATATAATCCTAGCAGTGGAATTGCTGGGTCAAAAGGTAGGTCCATTTTTAGTTTTCTTAGAAAATTCCATACTGCTTTCCATAGTGGTTGTACCAGTTTACAGTCCCACCAACAGTGTACTAGGGTCCCCTTTTCTCCACAACCTCTCCAACACTTGTTGTTTGTTGCTTTGTTTATGATGGCCATTCTGACTGGTGTGAGGTGGTATCACATTGTGGTTTTAATTTGCATCTCTCTGAGAGCTAGCGATATCAAGCATCTTTTCATGTGTTTCTGGATCTTCTGTATATCCTCCTTGGAGAAGTGTCTGTTATAGTCTTTTGCCCATTTTTTAATTGGGTTGCTTGTCTTCTTAGAGTGGAGTCATGTAAGGTCTTTATATATTTTGGAGATTAAACCCTTGTCTGAGGTATCATTGGCAAATATGTTTTCCCATACAGTTGGTTCTCTTTTTATTTTAATACTGTTTTCTTCAGCTGTGCAGAAGATTTTTATTTTGATGAGATCCCATTTGCTTATTCTTTCCTTTATATCCCTTGCTTTAGGGGACATATCAGTAAAAATGTTGCTGTGTGAAATGTCTGCGATTTTCCTGCCTACGTTCTCCTCTAAGATTTTAATAGTGTCATGGCTTATATTTAAATCTTTTATCCATCTTGAATTTATCTTTGTGTATGGTGTAAGTTGGTGTTCAAGTTTCATTTTTTTTGCATGTAGCTGTCCAGTTCTTCCAACACAATTTGTTGAAGAGGCTACTTTTACTCCATTTTATGTTGCTGCCTCCTTTGTCAAATATTAATTGACCGTAGAGAATTGGGTTTACTTCTGGACTCTCTATTCTATTCCACTGGTCCATGTGCCTGTTTTTGTGCCAGTACCAGGCTGTTTTGATTACCGTGGCCTTGTAATACAGTTTGGTGTCAGGTATTGTAATCCCTCCTACTTGGCTCTTCTTTCTCAAAATTGCTGCAGCTATTCGAGGTCGTTTATGGCTCCATATAAATTTTTGAAGTGTTGGTTCTATGTCTGTGAAATATGCCATTGGTAATTTAATAGGTATTGCATTGAATCTGTAAATTTCTTTGGGTAGTATGGACATTTTGATGATGTTATTTTTTCTGATCCATGAACACCGCATATGTTTCCATTTGTTTGTGTCTTCCTTGATTTCTTTCTTTAGTGTTGTGTAGTTTTCTGCATACAGGTCTTTTACCTCTTTGGTTAGGTTTATTCCTAGGTATTTTACTTTTCTTTTTGCTATATCAAATGGGATTTTTTTTTCTTGATTTGTGCTTCTGCTGTTTCATTGTTGGTATACAGAAATGCCTTTGATTTTTGGATATTGACTTTGTATCCTGCTATTTGGCCAAATTCATTTATTAGGTTGAGCAGCTTTTTGGCCGAGTCTACAGGATTTTCTATGTACACTATCATGTCATCTGCAAACAATGATAGTTTTGTTTCCTCCTTTCCAATTTGCATGCCTTTTATTTCCTTTTCTTGTCTAATCACTGTGGCCAATACTTCCAATACTATATTGAATAGAAGTGGTGAAAGTGGACACCCTTGTCTTGTTCCTGATCTTAGTGCAAAAGATTTTAGTTTTTGCCCATTGAGTATGATGTTGGCTGTAGGTCTCTCATATATGGCCTTTATTATGTTGAGGGATTCTCCCTCTATTCCCACTTTGCTGAGTGTTTTTATCATAAATGGGTGCTGTACCTTGTCAAATGCTTTTTCTTCATCTATTGATATGATCATGTGATTTTTGTCTTTGCTTTTGTTTATGTGATGTATTACATTTTCTGATTTGCATATGTTGAACCATCCTTGCATCCCTGGGATGAATCTCACTTGGTCATGATGTATGATCTTTGTAATGTGTTGTTGGATGCGGTTTGCCAGTATTTTATTGAAGATTTTAATGTCTATGTTCATCAGCAATATGGGCCTGAAGTTTTCTTTCCTTGTTATGTCTTTATCTGGTTTGGGGATTAGAATGATGCTGGCTTCATAAAAAGAGTTTGGTAGTCTTCCATCATTTTGGATTTTTTGAAAAGTTTGTGAAGGATAGGGGTTAGCTCTTCCTTAAATGCTTTGTAAAATTCTCCTGTGAAACCATCTGGTCCTGGGCTTTTGTGTGTCGGGAGTTTTTTGATTACTGCTTCCATTTCATCTGCTGTTATTGGTCAGTTCAGGGTTTCTGCTTCTTCTTCATTGAGTTTTGGAAGATTATATTTTTCTAGAAACTTGTCCATTTCACCTAAGTTTTCAAATCTCTTGGCATACAGTTCTTCATAGTAATTTCTTACATTCCTTTGTATTTCTAAAGTGTCAGTTGTAATCTCTCCTCTTTCATTTCTGATTGTGTTTATTTGGGTCCTCTTTATTTTTTTCTTGATGAGCCTGCTTAATGGCTTGTCAATTTTGTTTATCTTTTCAAAAAAACAGCTCCTGGATTCATTGATCCTTAGAATTGTGCTTTTAGTCTCTATGTCATTTAATTCTGCTCTGATCTTAGTTATTTCCTTTCTTCTACTTGCTCTGGGCTGTCTTTGTTGTTGTTCCTTGAATTCTTGTAGGCATAGAGTTAAGTTGTTTGTTTGAGATGTTTCTAACTTTTTTAGGTAGGCCTGTATCACTATGAACTTTCCTCTGAGGACTGCCTTTGCTGTGTCCCATAAGTTTTGGGTCGTTGTGAGTTCATTTTCATTTGTTTCCAGAAACTTTTTTATTTCTTCCCTAATTTCATTCTTGACCCATTCATTGTTTAATAGCATTCTATTCAATCTCCATGATTTTGAGGGCTTTGTGTTTTTCCCCTTGGGGTTGGTTTCTAGTTTTATTCCCTTGTGGTTGGAGAAAATGCTTGGTATGATTTCAATTTTATTAAATTTGATGAGGTTAGTTTTATGACCTATCATGTAGTCGATCCTTGAGACTGTTCCATGTGCATTTGAAAAGAATGTGTATTTAGTTTCTTTGGGATGAAGGGCTCTATATATATCAGTTAAGTCCATTTCATCTAGAGTGTCGTTCAATGCCACAATATTTTTGTTGATATTTTGTTTAGAAGACCTGTCCATTTTTGACAGTGGGGTGTTAAAATCCCCTACTATAATTGTGTTGCCGTCAATATCTTTCTTGAAGTCGTCTAAGATTTTCTTGATGTATTTAGGTGCTCCTATGTTGGGTGCATACATATTTACAATGTTTATGTCTTCCTGGTGGATTCTTCCCTTGAGTATTATTAAGTGACCTTCTGGATCTCTCTTTATGACTCTTCTTTTGAAGTCTATTTTGTCTGATATGAGTATTGCTACCCTGGTTTTTTTTTTTTTTTTCCCTGTCCATTTGCCTGGAAAATTTGTTTCCAGCCCTTCACTTTGAGTCTGTGTAGGTCTTTTGTCCTGAGGTGGGTCTCTTGTAGGCAGCATGTGTGTGGGTCATGCTTTCTTATCCATTCAGCTATTCTATGCCTTTTGATTGGAGCATTTAATCCATTTACATTTAAGGTTATTATTGATAGGTAGTTATTCATTGCCATTTTTGTACTTGTGTTCCTCTCCCTCTCTTTCTCCTTTCCTTCCTTTCCTTAAAGCAGGCCCTTTAGTATCTCTTGCAGAGCTGGTTTGGTTTAGGTGTATTCTTTTAGAGTTCTTTTGTCTGGGAAGTTCCTTATTTGGCCTTCTATCTTGATTGAAAGCCTTGCTGGGTAAAGTAGTCTTGGTTGCAGGCCTCTGGTTCTCATTACTTGGAATATTTCTTGCCATTCTCTTCTGGCTTGGAGTGTTTCCATTGAGAAGTCAGATGCTAACCTAATCTGGGCTCCCTTGTAAGTAACTTCCTTTTTCTCCCTTGCTGCCTTTAAGATTCTCTCTTTGTCTTGGAATTTTGCCATTTTAATTATGATGTGTCTTGAAGTGTGCCTCTTCGGGTTCCTCTTGATTGGGACTCTGTGATTCCTGGATTTGTGTGACTTTTTCTCTCATCAAATTAGGAAAGTTTTCCATCATTACTTTTTCAAATAGGTTTTCTATGCCTTGCTTTTCTTCTTCTCCCTCTGGTATCCCTATTATATGGATATTATTATGTTTCATATTTTGTTGTATTTCTCTTAATCCCTCTTCATTTTTTCTGAGTCTCTTTTCCTTTTCTTGCTCTTTCTGGATGTTTTTTTCTACTTGGTCCTCCAACTCACTGATCCAATCTTCTGCTTCTTCAGTTCTGCTTTTCATTCCTTCCACTGCGTTCTTCAGTTCAGAAATTGTATTTTTCATTTCCTCTTCGTCCTTGTTGATAGTTTCTATTTCCTTTTTCATGTTGATATAGTTTACAGTGAGTTCCTCATAGCTTCCCTGTAGTTTCTGGTAGCTCATTGAGAGCTCTTGGAGCTTCCTGACAACCATTGCTTTGAACTCAAAATCTGATAGTTGAGTTGCCTCCATTTCATTTAGCATTCTTTCTGGGGCTTCCTCCTTTTCTTTCGTTTGGGGATTGTTTCTTTGTCTTCCCATTGTTTGTGAGACTCTTCTTGTTAGGCTCAGTTTCTTAAATTGATTTGTTCTGGTTCCCTGGGTTTATGGTGTGAACTTCTGTGGTAGAATGCCTGTGAGATTCATTGGTGCTGTCTCCTTCAGGTATCCTGGTGTTCACGGCTTCCAGTGTCTCAGCTGTTGAAATGCCCCCTCTTTGGGACCAACTCTGGCCTTTCCACAGTTCCAGGGTTTTTTTGTTTTGTTTTGTTTTTGTCTCACTAGTATGTGTTTAAAAAGAGAAAAGAGGAGGAAAGGAAAAAAGAAAAGAAGGAAAAGGAAATAAAAAAATGAAAAGGGAATAAAGAAAAGCAGAATGAAAAAGAAAAGAAGAAAAAAGAGAAAGGAAGAAGAGATAAGCTTGGAAAGAAAGGAAGAAGGAATAAAACAAGAAAGAAGTAATGAGAAGCAAAAAGGAGTTGAGGGATAAAAAAAAATCAAAATAGCGAAAAATTAATAAAAAAAGAGAAAAAGAAAAAAAAACCCACACACAAAAAAATCAAAGAACCGAAAAACACGAAAACCGCCAACTCTTGCTGTTATCAATCTTGCCAAGCTGGTTTTTCTGGCCTTGATGACTGCAGTGGCCAAGGGTGACCATGTTGTTTTTCTCCTTGTTCAGCACTCAGTTTTCTTTGGCCTTCTGTCCTCAGAGCTAGCCCAGGTCTCTCCACTCAGCGCCTCAGGTGTGTCTCCTGCAGTGGCAGGCACCTACTGTGGTCGCACGCGTGCAAGCACTGATGATCTTTCAGCCTTCCATGCACAGGTGCCAACTGTCCTGCGAGCACAAATAGACCCCCACGTAGGTTGCACACTGGTGTCTAAGATCTCCCAGCAGCCCACTCAGGTCTCCAGTGGCGCAATGGCGCCGAGAGACCGTATCGCTGCTCCCTGCTGACTGGTGTGAACGGATCCCGGCACAGCTTTTCACAATGGCACATGGGCATAGACAGAAGTGCAAGCTCCAACGCTCAGTCCTCCCAGGGCTATGAGATCTTAACTCCTCTCTGTGAGATTTCAAGCAACCAGGTTTATCCTGGTGCTGCTGAGACCCTGTTTGGCTGATCAGGGAGCGGATGACCCAGCTCCCTCCCTAGAGTCTTACGGCCAGCACTTGCCCGGGATCTCAACCCCCGTCCTGGTCTCCGCAATGCTGGAGTACTCTCCTTACCATCTTGTTTTTCAATGTCCACTGCAATTTTCGATCTCCTGTTTTCAAATATGCTGTGTTTCTGGTGTCTGTTTGCTGTGCTCCATTGTAAATTGTCCCCGTTTTTCACCTGTGTGAAGGGGGAAGTGGGATGTGCATCCTCTTACCGCGCCGCCATCTTCTCTCTCACAGTTGCATTTTTTTTTTTAATGGAAGCAAACAGTTAGACCTAACTGATGTGGTGGCTCAGTTGGTTGGGTGTCGCCCCACAAAACAAAGCATCTCCCATTCTATTCCCAGTAAGGGCACGTGCCTGGGCTGCAGATTTGGTTCCTGGTTGGGGTGCATATGAGAGGAAACCAATCAATGTTTCTTTTTCACATTGATGTTTCTCTCCCTCTCTTTTTCCTTCCCTTCCCCTGCCTCTAAAAAATAAATATATTTTTTTTTAAAAGTAAACAGATACTTACCACAAGTCAGCAATTTCATTCCTAGGTTATTGTCCAAGAGAAATGAAAACATATACCCACTTGTATATGAATGCTCTAGCAGCTTTATTTAATAATAGCCAAGAAGTGGTGAATGGATAACAATTTGTGGTACATTCATACAACAGAAACTATTCAGCAATAGAAAGAAATAAACTACTAATACACCCATCAACATAGATGAATCTTGCCCTGACTGTGGCTTAGTGGATTGGGCATTGTTCTGCAAACCAAAAGGTGGATGGTTTGATTCCCAGTCAGGGCACATGCCTGGGTTGCTGATCAGGTCCCTGATGTTTCTCTCCTGTTCTCCCTCTCTCTTCCTCTCTCTAAAAACATATAAATAAAATCTGTTTAAAAAAATAAATTTAAAAGCTTTATGCTGGGTGAAAGAAACTAATCTTAAAAGGCTATATGTTGTAAGGTTCCATTTCTATGCCATTCTAGAAAGAGCAACAGAAATCAGATCAGTTGTTGCCAGGACCTGGGGGGTAGAGGAGCATGGGGAAATTTTTGAGGGTGATAGAAATCTTTGTATCATGATTGTGGTGGTGGTTGCAGTATTACATATACAAATAATTATATGTATTTGTCATATATTTGTGAATTTAATTTAATCTCCATAACAACCACCCCATGGAAAGGCTATCATTAGCCTCATTTTACAGATGTGGACACTGAGGCCCAGGGAAGTTAAATAACCCAGCCAGGAAGGAGCTACATTGAGGTTGAAACCTGTGTAAGCTGGAATCCAAAGATGAGGTTTGAGCACCCACCACTGATGCCATCTGGTAGTTTTGTCTTTCTGTTTTTCCCCCCCACAACTTTGCTTCTTATTCCCCTGCCTGCATCCTCACAAATTCAGTGAACTCCTGCACACAGATGCCCTTCCTCTCTTCAAAACACAGTTGAATCTGATGGCAAAGTCTGGCTCCGGCATCTGGATTCAGCCTGACTGAATTTGGGCCCATGTTGTGGTGACACACACCTGGGGAATGACACCTGCTGTCTGGCAAGGTGAATTAGCATCACCCATCAAGCTGGAACATGGCCTGGCCCCTTCCACAGGACTGGAGCAGTGCGCCTTGCTGGAAACCTGTTGCAACTGAGCAGAGACACCTGGATTTCTGGCAGCACTCTCCAGGTGATGTCAGCCTTTCAGAGCCCTCAGAGCTTGAGAATGGTTGGGGAGGCCTTCCCTGCTTCAGGAAAGAGACCCACATCTCACATACTGCCAGCCCATGAGGAGGCCATGACACAGGTCCCACTGTAGCACCCAACAGGTCAATAAGCACCAAGAGCTATGCAGGAGGAGCTCTCTTTTCTTCCTCCAAGCATCTGGAGGCCTTGGCAGACCACTGGCACCAGTCACTTCTCCCACTGCAGCTGCCCTGGCTCTTCTGGATGCCAGTGCTTTGGGCATCTGTGCTCATTTGCAGGTGGGTGCTTCAGACAGAGGCTTTATGCGGGCTCGGGATTAGTGTGTGGACATGGACATGGAGTTAATCCAATCCCTGCAGCCTGACAGAGCATTCACTAGGCATCTTCCATTCCCGTGCCAGCTACCCCATTTTTTCCATACCCTGTCCCTCTGTGTTAGGCTGGGAAGCAAATGGAAAGTGAGGAATTTTGTGGGGGAAGGGTGGGGGCCCTGGTGAACACCCACAGTGCATTGCACTTGGTAGGCAGGAAACGAAGTGGACGTGGGGAGAGCCCATAGCACTGATGGCCATAGACTTATGGAGGAGGACACCTGGAGCAAAACCATGGGTGCAGGAATCATTTTACAAGCTCCTCAGCTGTGCAAGTTGCCTCTCATGCATGGTCACACATGTGGTCTCCATGCTTCCTGTCTCCATCCCTAGACAGCTGCCACAGACCTCACAAACAGCCACTGGGTCCCCACTTTCCAAACTCTGATACATTGCCTCCCCTCTCCTCCACCCACCTCACCTCCAATACCCACCCCCTGCTCATCTCCTATACCTCCAGCTCCCTCCCCATCTAAGGGTACTTCCTCTGACCTGGGTCCTCCTGCCCTCTGATGTCCAGCTGTAAGCTCCACCTCATCCAGGCAGTACTCCCTGCCCAGCCCCCTCCAGTCTGTGCTGATTTCCCTCTCCTCTGAATCCTGGGAGCATCACCATCTCGGCTGCCAGCCATTCTCTACCCTGCAGCCCTCCCTTATTAGACTTCCACCCTGTTCCTCTTGCTTTCTTGAGTGGGCCGTGGGGACAGCATGAAAGCATTGTATCTCCACAGCCCAGATACAGTGCTATATCTCAGTAGGAGGAACATAATAAGCCATCCCAGCCAAATTAAGGAAACTTAAGGAAAGAGGATTTCCTAGGAAGGCAGGGGTTCCTTCATGCACCCAAAGTCAGGGTATGACCCATTCATCTCTCTTGGCTTTTCCAGATCTCCACAGTCTCTTGCTCAGCCTCTCTCTGCACCTCTATACTTTTCTCCTCATTGCTTTATCTACTTTAAGCCCAAACATCAATGCTTGGACCCTGGCTTCAAAGTTTTCTAAGTCCAGAGCTCACAATGGAATGAGAGCAAGTAAGGGCTCTGAGGCCCTACTCCTGGGGTCTGGGAGAAAGACTATGATTTTTTAAAGACATTATTTATTTATTTTTAGAGAGAGGAGAGGGAGGGGAAGAGAGGGAGAGAAATATTGATAGGTTGCCTCTTGCATGTATCCTGACTGGGGACTGAAACTGAAACCCAGGCATGTGCCCTGACCAGGAATATAACTGGCAACTATTTGCTTTGCAGACAACACCCAACCAGCTGAGCCACACCAGTCAGGGTGGAAGAGACTCTGATTGACCCCTGGGTCTAGTGACTTCCCTGCACAGTCACCAAAGGCATTGGGTCAGGATCATGTGATCCATGCAGGGGCTGGAACTCTGAGGAGTATGGTCAAGTCCTCCAAGAAGGGACAGGATATGGAAGTAATGGGGGCACCTCTGGAACAGCAGGTTCAGGAAAGGAAGATGCTTAGTGAATGTTGACTGACTGGCCAAAGCTCCAGGTTGAAGCTTTTATTTCTGTCCTTTCTTCTTTGGCATCTGGGCCATGAACTAACTTCAGTCTTTCCAGAATCCTGTTTATTTTTCTCACTTGTTCACAAAGGTGGCCAGGAGATGCCAGAAAGACCTGGGTTCTAATTCAGGTCTGCCACACACCAGCTCGGTGAATTTGGGCAAGTAACAAGATTTCTGAGTGTCCTCATTGGCAAACCAGAGGTTATAGGAATAGCCATGTGCAGTTGTGGGGGAGTCACAGGAGTGACTGGAGCTGAGGATCTACAGAGCTCTCAGCACCCATATGGCAGGAACCCTAAGAGTCACATCTTTTCATGTTTTTCATCTCAAAAATAAGAAATCTGGGTGGCATGTCACTGTGTTTTTTATACTGACACATTAAATAGGTATATGATAATAATGGCAGGCTAGATTTGGTGAAATATGGAATCATTACCAGTTGTGCCAATCTGGGGCAAAGTACAATATCTCTGGGTAAAAATGTCCCATCTGCAAATGGAGACAATGTCCCATCTTCAGCTAGCAACTAAAATAAGACCACATCTGTACAGTTTATTATTATTACTATTATTTTTAATCCTCACCCAAATATATGTTTTTATTGATTTTAGAGAGAGAAAGAGAGAAAGAGAGAGAAAGATCAATGTGAGAGAGAAACATCGATTGGTTGTCTCCTCTTTGCACCCTGATCAGAGATCAAAACCTTAACATAGGTACGTGCCCTGACAGAGGATTGAACCTGAAATCTTTATGGTGCACAGGAAGATGCTCCAAACAACTTAGCCACTTGGGCTGTTCACAGTTTTGATAGTACCTGTCTTTCACCTCCCTGCCTCCTGGATTGCACCACTGGCAGGTAAGGTGGGCTTTGGGCAAATCAAGCTATCCTGAGCTGGGAGTGTGTTTGTTTATCTGTGAAGAGGGAGGCTGCAGCACTGAGGGCCAAGCAGGCAAATATTTGCAGTTGAGGATTAACTCAAGTTCCAGGCCGTCATGGTGGCAGGAGGGCGTCCGGGCAGTTTCTCCAGGGCCCACCCCAGTAAGTCCCCTTCCAGGCAGGTTTGTGAGGTGGGCTGCAGGAGGGCTGAGCAGGGGTGAAAGCTAAATCCTTGAGCCAAGATTTCAGAGGATGGCTGCCCTTTAGGGTAAAGGGAAATCAGGGCTCTGCCACTGGCCAGGCCAAGGCACTGGTTGGCAGTCCTCAGGCCTGGGTGCCATAGTTTCAAGGGCCCTTCTTCCCAGGCTTTAAGACAAGTAGAAGTCAGTGGAGGGCCTCCAGGGCCCAAGAATTCCAAGGGCCCAGGGCCATCGCCAGAGGCAGCTTAGAGCCTGGGGCCCTCCATTCTCCCACCCCACCCCCACTTCTAAACCTGGGCCTCTGGTTTAAACAAAAATCAGAACCAGCCTCAGAATCAGTGCTAAGATAGAGAGTGGTTGGACAAGGTGCAGATTGTCAGGCAGGTCTGCTCACTCAGTCTTGGAGGTAGTGGAAGGCTCCTTGGCTTCCAGTTGGCAGGTCTACCTCTCTAGCCTTGTGGGGTGCCTATTGCTTTGGGGCATGGTTTGGGGCCTGGAGCCACACAGGCTTAAATCTGAGCTCTGCTTCCTCCTGGTTGTGGGTTTTTTAGTAAGTTACTTCACTCCTCTGAGCCTCAACTTCTTCCTCCAAGAAATGGGGTTACTACATTAAGCCCACATCTTGAGTAGCTGTGAGCCTTAATTGAGATAATAATAGCTAATGTTTACTGAGCATTTGCTATGTGAAAACAGTATTTTAAGAACTTTATGTGGATTAACTTATTTAATTTCCACAAAAAACCTATAAGGCAGAAGTACAGTTTTTACAAATGATGAAATTGAGGAATGGGGCAGTTGTCTCTTGTCCAATGTTGCTATCCTGGAGCTGGGATTTGCACCAAGTGGTCTGACTTGGTGGCCTGCTCTATGAACCATTTATAAATTCCAGGAGTTTCTGATAAATGTTAGCTGTCATTCTTTGCCTGGCCAGTTGATCAGAACTCTCACCACAGAATGGTGAGGTTCATGAACATTCTGGGTGCACCTGCCATGGCCTTTCTGTACCGAGTCCCCTTTGATCTTCACCAGGACTCCATACCCTTTCCACTTTCTCTTCCCCCTTTAAACTTGGAGTAGTTGGTATGACCTTGGCCCCATATGGAAAAGGAAATTGAGGTGCTAGGTGGCTGTCTGCCTAGTGGACAGATTCCCAACCCCAGCTTTTGCCCTGACAATTAGCACACATGGGAGACTACTGTCCAGGGGCCAGCAGGCAGAGCAGGGACTGGTGGGGTTGCCAGAGCTCAGAAGTCCTCCTCAGACAGGTATCAGCAATTCCAGAATGTGGCAGCTGGCAAGCCTCTTACTGTTCCTGACCACCCAGAGAATTTCCAGCACACCAGTCACTCCTGGTAAGGCCACTACCCCTCACCCCCACTCCCTAGGACCCTGGGGCCTTCAAACCTTCCACCATCCCTCTGAGCCTCAGGCAGGCTGTTAACTGTTGAATGCAGCAGCAGCCTCCCTGGCTACCGGGCAGAGTGGTGTGGTGAATGCAGGAAGCCCCATCAGCACAGCTCCTCCTTCCAACCTGGGAAGTGGGTCACAGAGTCCCCTGAGCCTTCCCAGTCCACTCATCACTCCCTCAACTGTGAAAGACCTAGGCCCAGGCCAGGCCAGTCCACATCAGAGTCACACCGCCCAAGGTGTTCTGTCCTCCTGAAACCCTGCTCCAAACCCCTCTTCTGGTTCCCACAGCCAACAGGAGGAGGCAGGATGCTGGGAGGCCTGCATGCAGAATGGGCTGCCTCATTTATTTGGCAGCCACCCCTTTCCTCTTCTGGCACCACACAGGCTGTTACTTGCATTTTACCTCTTCTTGAACTACTTCTCTGCCTGGGGTGCCCTTCCTCCTCCCTGCACCACCACCCTTCAATTCCCACCTGTGATCACTTCATTCGATTGTCCAGACTGAGCTCAGAAGGCATACCTTCCTTTCCTGGCCTTTGCATGTTCCCTCAAGCTTCTCCTCTGCACTCCCCTGACTTGATCCCCTATCCAGCCATCCCCTGTCCCCAAGACAGACACCTCCCGGAGCCCAGGAGTCATTTGGTGATACTCACTAGGTAACAGGTCTGTTGCCCAAGGGGAGGAGCATGGGAAACGCTCAATGAGGGAGGATATTGTAGAACAGCAATGTCTAGACAGGGTTGGACAGGTATATTCAGACAACAATGAAACTGATTTCACTTTGCATTCTTGATAACAACCACGTATGGCATGTGACTTTGGATGTTCATATCTGTGCCAGGCACTGGACTATTTTACTAAGTATGGTAAAACATCCTCAATTTGGATGAAAAACTAAGGTTCAGAGATGTAATGACACTGGCTCAAAGTCACACAGACATCAAGTTGGGGTTCAAAGGGAGGTCTGAATGGTCAAGACTCCTATCCTACAGCCTCCAGTCACCTCTTCAAGTGAAAGAACAGAGCAGAGGAGAGGGGAGAGAATCATGACCTGGAATCCTAAGTCCTCCCCAGGTTCACCCCAGCTTGGGCCCCCACCTCTGGCCCCTCCACCAAAATGAGATCTTCCCCCACCCCTGCCCAAACCAGACTCAGTGTTCTCCAGTAGTGAGAGAGCCCACCAGGTGCTGCGGATAAACAAACGAGCCAACTCCTTCCTGGAAGAGCTCCGGGCCAGCAACCTGGAGCGGGAGTGCATGGAGGAGATCTGTGACTTCGAAGAAGCCCAGGAGATTTTCCAAAATGTGGATAACACAGTAAGACCACCTGGTTGGGTTCAGAGGACAAGGCTGAAGGGTGGGTTGGTGGCTGGCTAGGACCTGGAGGAGCAGGATGATGGTGACCACTGAGGCCATCTTGGGCATCTGGGGACACAGGGGTACTAGCCCCTTTGCCCTCAGCTTGGGGCTGGGTACATAGAATGAACAGAACACTGGCTTTATGGTGTATGTGCACTGCAAGAGACAAAACTCTGCAATTAGCTCCAGGAAAAAAGGATTTGGGGAAGCCTTAGGCTGGAGTGCCCACCCAAGTCTACTATAGGTGCTCACCCCCCACCTGCAGTTGGCCACCTCCACCTCACCTGTTCCCTCCCTCTGTAACCAAAGGGCTACCATCTCTCCTCCCACCCATTAACCTGCTGATCAGGGTGTATGACCAAACTCCCTGATATCTGCCCACATATGTTAACTCTGTGTGTTGGTTCATATTCTCAAGGGGCAAAATCTGCTTGCTTAGGGGATCTGAGGAAAGGGTCTATGTCCCCAGACCCTGTGGTGGTAGCACTGCAGTGGAAGATGAACTTGGTAAGAGAGGTGGCTTTCCAGTACAAGTCTCATAACCCCTCTATCCCCAAGCACCCACTTCAACTGCTAGGACCTGGGAGTTGTGCCACCTGCAGTCCCACATGCTATAGGGGTGTACTTCCTGGTCAGGGCTTCCTAGGCTAAGGGTGAGCTCTGCTATGCTCCCTCTCTTGCCCTCAGCTGTTACTTCCTTGACTAGATTCCCCTGCTTCTTTTCCCAAATGGTCTCCTCAACAGACACCAAATGATATTCTGTGGACACAATCTGAGCCCATCACATCCCTCCTGGGCCCTTCATCTCACCATAAGGTCTTTGTGTAGGCAGGGCAGAGCTGATGCTGCAGGGGGGATTGATGGTATGGGCACCAAGCAGTGGATTTCAGGGTGTGGTGGTCCCAGACCAGTAGCAGCAGCACCTGGTTAGAAGAGCAGACCACTGCCCCAGATCTTCTGAACCAGCAATCTCTGTCTCACCAATGAGATCCTAGAGCTTGCTCAACTTTGGAAACACTGGCTTAGGAAAAGACCAGATGCAGGAGAGGTCCAGAAAAGCCAATGAAGAGTGAGTGACAGGGACTAGAAGGAGGCAGAGCAGCCAAATGGGCCACTTGGGCCCATTCATTGCAGAGGCTATTGTGGTAGCAGAAGGTGAGGAAGTAGGCCTCCAGCTGCACAGGGTGGTGGTGGGCAGGGTAGGGTGTTGTTCACGGGATGTGGGGTGGAGGTGGACAACAGGAGGCAAGGATGCACTAGCAGGCTCAGATGCACTAGCACTAGCAGGTGGTTTCAAGTAGGGGTTGACCCCTCTTTGTTCAGAAGCCCTTCTCTCCCCGGACCATTTAGAGACTGCCAAGCCCCACCTGGGCCAGACCAGGGAGGTGCCCCATGGGCTTCCCATATACACACCGGGGCTAATGGCCACTGACGTGGCCCCTTCTCTCCACAGCTGGCCTTCTGGTCCAAGTACCTGGGTGAGTGCACTCTAGACACCTGAATGCAGTATCCATGCCCCTCGGGGTCTCTGGACCGCTATGGGGAGGTAGATGGGGCTGGCAGCACCAGTGATACCTCCCAAACTCCATATCACAGACGACGACCAGTGCAAGGTCCAGCCTCTGGAGCACCCATGCAACAGCCCGTGCTGCGGCCATGGCACATGCATCGATGGCATCGGTGGCTTCAGCTGCAACTGCAGCCAGGGCTGGGAGGGCCGCTTCTGCCAGAACGGTGAGGGGCCCACCAGGCTAGGTGGTAGGCTGAGTTCTGGAGAGCAATGGTGAGCATGCGTGTCATAGGGAGGAGGCGGGAAAGCCAGTGTCGGGGGAGGGTTGGGTTGGGGGGATGGGCGCACAGTCCTACCACTCCCCTAAGATGCCCTCCTTGGGTGTCCATTCAGAAGTGCGTTCCTCCAACTGCTCGGTGGACAATGGCGGCTGTGCACATTATTGCCTGGAGGAGAAAGGCCAGCGCTACTGTAGCTGCGCTCAAGGTTACCGGCTGTGGGATGACCACCTGCAGTGCGAGCCCAAAGGTGAGCCCACGAGTTGAGCAGGGCAGTGGGGCCCAGGGCATATCTGGGGCATGAGAAACAAGCAGCACTGAGTCCTACTGAAGGAAGACAGGCTGCCCAAGCTCCAGGTGGGTGCCCTAGGCCTTCCTCCAGGTGACCCTGCTCATCTTGAGGACAACTCCAGGAGCCTGAGCCCATAGGTAGCTATCTCCCAAAATCTGAGCCAACACAGGAGGCCAAGCCTCCAGCATCTTCCTCTATCTATCTTGGATGGCTTTATTTCCTTAAGATGCTTTGCACAGCCCAGCATTCCATTTCCCCCTTCAACTGTGGCTTCTCTGTGGAAAGACAGGAACCCATGATTTTGCCTTCCTCCCTGTTTTGCTTTGTATAGATTTTAATTTTCATCAAATTTATATATATATGTATATATAAAATACAACGAAGACAGAATTTTGCAACTTTTACAATGAATATCAGCAGGTTGTTTCTCACTGTGGGTCTTTATTCATATATTGTACAATGCCCTTGGTGGTCCCTTTGAATGTAGAAATTCATATCTTCCAGCTCTAGGGACATTTCTTCAGTTGTTTCTTGATAACCCACCTTCTATTTTCTCTTTTTATTCCTAGACTTCCTATTCTCAGATCTCTTCCTCTCAATGGACCTATTTTATTGTTTATTCTATTTTCCATTTCTTTGACATTATGTCCTTCTTTCAGGGAGTTTTCCACAACTTTATATTCCAATCCTTTTACTGCACACATAAAGAGTTCTAACTTTGTATTCTGAATTAATTTGTTTTCATAGGAAGTTGCAAAGAAATGCCTAGTGGATCTGTTGGCCTATGAGCTTTCTTGTGAGACCATCAGAAGGCTGAGGTCACTGGCAGAACCCCTATTGCCCAAACCCTTAGGTCTTCACTTTATTCTGCTTTCTGACAGGAATCCTTCAAGCTCATGCTTGGGTGGTTCCAGCCTGGCTTCCTGCTCCTCAGGGAAGGGTGGGGAGGGAAGCTGATGTCTGAATAGTCTGCAGATATCGCTGAGTGACTCCCTCTGTATGTTACTCTTTCTTCTGGCAGTGCCTGAAGTCCCCAAATCACAGCCTCTGCTTTACCCTCTGCAGAGAATAATATACCTAAGGCTTTCCAAGGTGGGAGGCAGGGGGTGAGAGAGGGGAGTCAAGTCACTTGTGAGTCAGGACAGAGGTCTAGGGCTCTCACAGTTTCTCTTATAAACTCTTAGCATTCCTGTCTGCAGTCCTACCTGCACATCATCCTTTGGAGGCACCAAGCCTTCCTGTGGTTCTGTGGTGAAAAGCTGTCTGTACCTGGCATCCACTATTACTAACTGACCTTTTTTGCTTTTTCAGTCAGCCAGTGTCCATCTGCTATAGAGCTTCTGGAATTTTGTTGCTGTTGTCTCTTCTCCATTCCCTATCACTATTCACTTCTCCTGCTAATGGTTTTGCACTGCCCTACAATAATTCTAAATCGCTCAGCCTAGCTGGATGGCCCATCCTGAGCAAACCCCTGAGTTCTCTGTCAGGTGCCCTCTACTCTTGGCAGAGGACCTCACCAGAGTGCTCAGAGCTACTTTGGGACTCTCCAGGAATGCCCACCTCCTCCTCTCCATAATTTTTAACCTCTGTGAGGAGCTTGGCAGCATCCCAACATGAGGCCTTATTTAATGTATCTCAGGAATTGCCTTCAACAGCCCTGGGGAATACTGAACTTGGAGATGATTAACAACCTATCCAAGGACACACAGCTAGGAAGTAATGCTGCTCAGTCTGACTCTTGTTTGTTGACTGACTACAATGAGGGAATTTGCAGGTTGATGTATTTGTGAGTCTAACCATCATTTACCCCTTGAACCTCATAATGTGGCAAACTAGTCTGCAGGCAGGATGTGCACAAGGTTGGAAGGGCAGTCTGGAGGTAGTGCCTGGCAGGCCCTTACCACCTTTCCCACCCTCAGTGAAATTCCCTTGTGGAAGGCCATGGAACCCAAAGGAGAAGAAGAGCAAGACCTTGAAATGTTGCACAGACCAAGGAGACCAAGTAGATCCACGGCTCATCAATGGGAAGTTGACCCTGCAGGGAGAGAGCCCCTGGCAGGTGAGAGGAAGGGGCAGCAGCCTGGGAGTTCCTGCTCAGGATGCACAAAATGGGAGGTGCTACCTTTGCTTGGAGTGGTGAGGAGAGGCAAGTGCTAAAGGCACTAAAGGGAACAGGCCAACTCCATGAACTGTGTAGAAATAGAAAATGCCAGAAAAGTGCCTGAAGTATATGCCACATGGCCAGGGGACCCAGGAAAGGCTGACTTATGCTTCCAGTACGTCAGCTTGAAAACCAACCAGGGTCTGTGCTGAGACACAGGGACCCAGACTTGGAGTTGTCAAAAGGCATTGCTGTGATGTCACCACCCACTCCCATTCTAGGTGATCCTGCTGGACTCAAAGAAGAAGCTGGCCTGTGGGGCGGTGCTGATCCACACCTCCTGGGTGCTGACAGCAGCCCACTGTATGGAGAACTCCCAGAAGCTCATCGTCAGGCTTGGTGAGGGGTGCAGCCAGGCAGGAGGGGCCACCAGACTTCTCAGGGAGGGGTGACACAAGACAAGCTGGCCTCTTTTGGGGATCCTACCCCTGAGGAGTTCTTGAGTTCTACAGAAGGTGTTTAGGGGGCAGAGGTCTATTTGCTCCCACCCTGCTACTCCTGTGGTAGGATTTTAGACACAGTGATGCCTGGTATTTTGCAGGTAGGGGATTCTCAGGTGCCATCTTCAAATCTGGGCCCAGGTGCTTATACACAAGTGTTTACAAATAAGGGGGTTACATACATATAAGCTTCCTCTCTCCCACTCATGCAGCTGGCCATGTGTCTGCACCTCCAACACCCTCTGGCACAGACCCAGAAGGCACCCACACAGCCTGGCCTCAGGGTCATGCTTCACATAGACTGATGGGAGTGGACCTGTGCAGCAGGGCCCAGCATCTGCCATAGCAGCCAGCTGCTTCCCTGCAACAGCTCAGGACACCCATGCCTAGGTCCCACTCTGTACCAATTTCTGAAGGGGGCTCTTACTCCATTCTTTATGCAAAAAAGGAAAAGTTATATTGACAATGACCAGATTCATATACTCTACAATTACCTGCAGCACAACCAATGGCCTGTGCCCTGCAGTGGGGCTCTGCTTGAAATTTCTAGGCATCCCCCAACCTTGCAGGAACCACCAGCCTTGCCTGAGAGGACCTTGTCTCTTGTGTGTGACCCAGATCTTTCTTCCCTGCAGACCTTGGATCCTGTTGGTCTTTGTCTCTGGGCCTTGCTGCTCCTGCCCTGCCCCCACCATGGCATATCCCTGCCTTGTGCTCAAGTCAGGCACTGCTGGCCTTGCCTCTGCTGCCCCAAGAGTCTGTCTTTCCAGCTGTGGTCGCCCATTCTCTTTGTGGCTCTGCTCTGTGCCCTGGGTTTCTAGGGAGTCTTGGGTTTTCCTGCTGACTGCCCACTGCTACTTACTTCTCTGGCACTGTTCCATCTCTGAGTCCAACATTCAGGAGCAGCATTCTGTCCCTTTAGGGTAGATGCCCATGGGCTGTTACCCTTAATGTGGAACTGAAGTACAGGCATGTGGACCATGGTGTGGCCTGAGATATGCAGTGACCACTCCAGCTGTGGACTCACTGCCTGCCCTCAAGCAGGTCCTATGTGCCCCAAGTCCACTCTGACAGCCCCTCTGCCCTGCAGGAGAATATGACCTGCGGCGCAAGGAGAAGTGGGAGGTGGATCTAGACATCAAGGAGGTCTTCATGCACCCCAACTACAGCAGGACCACCACCGACAATGACATTGCTCTACTTCATCTGTCCCGGCCTGCCCCCCTCTCGCAGACCATTGTGCCCATCTGCCTCCCTGACAGCGGCCTCTCAGAGCGCGAGCTCACCAAGGTTGGCCAGGAGACAGTGGTGACGGGCTGGGGCTACCGCAGTGAGACCAAGAGAAACCTTACCTTTGTCCTCAGCTTCATTAAGATTCCAGTGGTCCCTCACAATGAGTGCATCCAGGTCATGCACAATATAGTCTCTGAGAATATGTTGTGTGCGGGCATCCTCGGAGACCCACGGGATGCCTGTGAAGGTGACAGCGGGGGACCAATGGTTGTCTCCTTCCATGGCACCTGGTTCCTGGTGGGCCTGGTGAGCTGGGGTGAGGGCTGTGGCCGTCTCCACAACTATGGCATCTACACCAAAGTTAGCCGCTACCTCGACTGGATCTATAGTCACATCAGAGCTGAGGAGGCTTCCATCAACAGCCAGGTGCCCTAACATCCCACCCACTATGTCTGGATCCCAGAGGCCACTCTGGAATTGAGATTGGCTATTGAATGGCAATATATGTGACATTAAAGGGTCATGCAACAAGCACACAAGCTGCCGCTCTGTCTGTGTGTCTATCCATCCCTTTTCCGGGCTGCTCTGGAGGGAAGTAATATTTATTGAGCATCTGTATATCCTACACCGTATGAACAGGATCTTATTTAACTCCCACAGCAACTCTCGGTTAGGGAAGAGCAGATCTAAGTTTTGTGGGGTCTGAAGCTGGTAATAACTGGGGAACTCTCTTTATGAAAAAGAATAAGAACTATGACTTCAAAACTGCAAGAGCCCCTCCCAGGGCCTTAGAAGGGGCCTGTGCCAGTCAGGGACCCTGAAGCTGAAGCTGTACAATAAATCCAATACTGGAGGTAGAAAGTTTTAACTCATAGTACACAGGAGGAAACATGCTCAGGAAGGCTTACATAGTGGATTCAAATCTGTTTCTAAAACCTAGGTGCTGCTGTCTGTTCTGCACTGGTTCTGGAGGGCAGCCATTCTGAGCACTGTAGGCGTGTAGGCCATCACTGGCCCTTTGAGGGAAGAAGCAAGACCTAGAAGGTGTTGGTTCAGCCCAGTAGCTCACAGTGCAATTGGGGAAGCTATTCAAGAACAATGTTACACAATCATGAATAGCAATAAGCAAGAGGCTCTGTCTTGACCTGGCTTTATAATGCATAAATCAACGAGTCAGAGGAAGAAGTTAGGATGTACCTGATAATAAAGGATAGTGGTGAATCATATCTGACACAATTGCTCGAAAGTCCTAAAGTTAATCTAACTCTGTGTGGCCTCAGGCAAGTCATTTCCCTTCTCCAGGCAACAATAAATGAGGGGATTAAAATGAGAGCAGTGGTTCTCATACTGGCTGTACATTTGAATCCCCTAGGGAGCTTTTGAAAACTATGTCCATTCCTACCCTTAGAGATTCTGGTTTAACTAATTTAGGGTAGGGGACCTAGACACTGACTTTTTTAAAACTCCCCAGGTCAATTTAATCTGTGACTAGGGTTAAAAACCACTGCACCAATGGTCTTTAAAGGCCTTTTCTGCTTGGGTAGGCACTAGTTCTAAGACTCTCAAGGCCAATGAGAATAAAGAGAGTACAGCACAAGTCAGTCAGCAGTAAAGGGGGCTGTGATTTGTGATTATATCCAGGTCGTCAGTAGCACAGCTGCTGCTTACAACCAGAGGGGACATCAGGACCCAGTGAGAAAGTTATCTATGTGTAAGCACAAGAAAAGAGGCATGCCTGAGATGGAGCCTACACCATTTGCCTTCTTGTGGACCTGGGAAAGGGATAAGTAGAACTACTTGGAAGTGGGAGGAAGCAAGGCCCAAGGCATGAACCAGTTGCTGATTAGTGTCTTGGGCCAGTGTCCCCTACACTTGCAGTGGGACTTGATAGATTGAGACAATGACAGTGTGCTGGAGGTATTTGCCCCTGTTCAAGACTCCCCAGGTGGTTTTCCTGTAAACATGGTTAAATAGCACAGGCCAGATAACTTCTAGAATGACAGCATGAAGAGATCTGCCATGCTTGCCAGTGAAACTAGTGAAAATTAGAAAAACAAACATTTAGAGTCTCTGGACATGGTCCTAAGGGCAAACAAAGCAAGAACAGAAATACAGCTTTTAAACCAACACAAGAAAACTTGATCTGTCCAATAGAAAATAAGAGAATAAAAACAAATAACCTGCACAAAAATCAACTGCATTTCTACATATTAAAAATGAATATGTAGAAATCAAAATTAAAAACATAATATCAATGCCAATCACTTGTAAAAAAATAATATAAACTGAGCCATTTTGAAATGGAGTTGGACCTGTCAGCCCAGATATGCAAGACTGCATATCTGATGCCTCAAACCTTTGGATGTTAAAACAGGGAAAAATAACTTTTTGACTGGGCCTGAAGCAACCTTGTGTTGCTTCACAAACACAAGAACTGTTTGCAAAGATAACAAGAAAGCAATTATGACTACCAGACTGAAAATTGAAGATATTCTTTAGAATCGACATCACTATGTTAGCTTATCCTTAGCCATAGCAATTCCTTCTATTCATGTAATTGTTCCCTTTCCCTTTCTCATAAACACTCATTGCCATGGTCTCCTAATCAGAACACTGTTTGGGCTCCTGCCAGAATCAGTGCTTCCTGAAAAGCTATTCTTTTTTTTTTTTTAATCTCAAATAAATGCCTGTTATGTCTCACCTTTGACCTTTCATTTTTAGGTTAACAAATTCTAAAAAAAATGAAGTGCTTAGCTATAAATTTAATAGAATATGTACCAGATCTGTGTGATGGAAATTATAAAATACTGATAAAAGAAATTAAACTGATAAGAAAAGGTACCATACTTAATCTTAGCCAAAAGGCTGAGAAGCAATGATAAAAGAAATTAAGACATAAATACATGCAGAGACATACTGAAACAACACAGATGTCAATTTTCCCAAAACTCATCTATAGGTTCAACACAACTCCTATCAAAATCCCAGCATGGATAGTCCAGTTTCTCTTCAGATCATATAAATCTTTCACCTTTTACAAAATCCCAGCATGGTTTTTGTAGACAGAGATAAGCTTACTATAAAATATTGAAATTGAGCCCTGGCAATGTAGCTTATTTGGTTATAGCATTGTCCTGATACAACAAGGTTGCAGGTTGAATCCCTGGTTAGGGCACATACCTAGGTTGCAGGTTCGATCCCTGGTCAGGGAGCATACAATGAATGAATGGATGGGTAGAACAACAAAATCAATATTCTCTCTCTCTCATCAATAAAAACATATCCTCAGGGAAGGATTTAAAAAATAACCTCTCCCAGAAACCAATAAATTAAACAGATTTTAAAAATTACACAGATATATTGAGGGTTTGAACAATAAAATTAGTAACCTTGGGTAATTCCCTTTTAGCATACTAGCACTGTTTGCAAAGAAATACTGGGCTATGAAGGAAATCCCAATAAATCCCAAGGGCTCAAAACATGTCCTTTAGCCAAAAGGCAAGATAATAAAAATCAATAACAAAAAATAGTTTTTTATGTTCTCAAACTCATATATTAGTGAAAAGTCATAAAAGAAATTAAGAAATAGTAAGAATTGAATATTAAATTGTAAAAAAAGAAAAAATTGTGAGATACAACAAAAGCAATGCATCAAGGGAAATTATATCTTTAAATATACTAATCAAGAAACAAGAAAAGTTAAAAGCTATTGTGTATTAATCAGGGTTCTCCAGAGAAACAGAACCAGCAGTATGTGTATTTATCTCTCTCTATCCAGCTATATAATATATTCACACATATACATGAGATTCATTTTAAGGAATTGGCTCATGCAATTGTGGCCAGCCCAAAAATCTGATGGGATAGACTGACATGCTGAAAAGTCAGGAAAGAGTTACAGTTCTAGTCCAAAGGCTATCTGTTGGTAGAATTCCTTCTTGCTCAGAGGAGGTAAGTTTTTGTTCTGTTAAAGCAGGGCTGTCAAACTCATTTTCACCGGGGGCTACATCAGCCTTGCAGTTGCCTTCAAAGGGCCGAATGTAATTTCAACTCTTTAACAGTTAAAGAGTAGTTACATTTATACAGTCCTAAAATTATTTTGACCCTTTGAAGGCAACTGCAAGGCTGACGTGGTCCCTGGTGAAAATGAGTTTGACACCCCTGTGTTAATGCCTTCAACTGATTGGATAAGGCCCATCCACATTATAGAGGATGATCTGCTTTACTCAGTCTACCAATTTAAATCTCTTCCAAAAATACCCTCACAGAGAACATCCAGAAGAGTTCTTGATCAAATAAATATCTGGACACCATGGCCCAGCCAAGTTGAAATATAAAATTAACCATCACAAAATGTTGTGTCCCACCCCCAAATTTATATGTTAAAGTCCTAACCACTGGAACTACAGAAGATGATCTTATTGGGAAATAGGGTCATTGTACATGAATTAGTCACATTAGTTACATGAGCCTCTAATATGACTGGTGTTCTAATAGAAGGGGAAATTTGAACACAGACATACCAAGCAGGAAGATGATGTGAACAAAAAGGGAGAATGCTTGGTGGGCAAAGAATCAGGAACAGGTGACTGAATCCTAGGGGAAGTCAAGAGAGGCTGAGCAGAGAGACGGGCCAAGGGATGAGGGAGCTGGCTAGCACCCCCTTCACCATAATGGACCACGTGATGGCAGTCTTCTCACAGCAGCCAGAAGGGAAACTGCAGACTCTTTCTCTTTTGATGAAGAGGAAAGAGGACCAAAGGGGCTGCCTAAGATATCCCTATTGAGGGAGTCCATGTGGGACTGTGGGAGGCTCCAAAGTTCCTGTTTTGTCCTCTGTGACATGAGCCAGCTTATAGGTGAGTGAGAGGAGTCAAGTAGGGGTTGGGCAGGGGCAAGGTCTGGGCTCTGTCAATATTTGGGATGGTTGAATCATTAGCCAACTTCAGCCTTGTCCTTTGGCAGGCTCTTCTCAAGCAATTGCTGGGCTAGGCCTGGTCCTGGCTGTAGCCCCCGGGGACTAGCTCTCTAAGCCCACTGTGCCTGCTTAATGGGGGCTCCCTAGGTCTTAGCAGCATTGGATGTGGAGGTGCAGGCAGATGGCAGTACATGCCATCTCTGCTAAGATTTCCTAACAAGAGGCAGTTTTCTGCCTGTCAAGGTGCCGCACAAGCAAGGACATAAGGCACTAAAACAGTGGGAGGAATGAGGTTTTTTAAAAAATATATTTAATAATTTTTAATTATATTTTATTTATTATGCTATTAACAGTTGTCCTGATTTTTCCCTCTTTGCTCTCCTCCACCCACCACCCCCTACTCCCTCAGGCAATCCCCACACCCTTTTTCATGTCCAGGAGTCATGTGTGTAAGTTCTTTGGCTACTTCATTTCCCATACTGTACTTTACATCCCCATGGCTATTCTGTAACTACCTACTTGTACTTCTTAATCCCCTCACCTCTCACCAGTTCTCCCACACACCCTCTCCCATCTCTTTATGTTTAATCTTCATCATTTTAATTATGATGTGTCTTGGCGTGGGTCTCTTTGCATCCATCTTGTTTGGGACTCTCTATGCTTCCTGGATTGCATGTCTATTTCCTTCATCAAATTAGGGAAGTTTTCTTTCATTATTTTTTTAAGTAGATTTCCAATTTCATGCTCTTTCTCTTCTCCCTTTGGCAACCCCATAGAGCAAATGTTAGATTGCTTAGCTGTTTTGCAGTCTACTTATACTGTCCTCATTTTTTTGTATTGTGTTTTCTTCTTGTTCTGATTGGCTGTTTTTTGCTTCCTTATGTTCCAAATCATTGATTTGACTCTCAGCTTCATCCACTCTATGTTGTTTCTCTGTAAATTGTTCTTTGTTTCAATTGGTGTATCCTTTGTTTCTGACTGGATCTTTTTTATGCTGCTGAGGTCCTCACAAAGTTTCTTGAGCATTCTTAAAACCAGTGTTTTGAACTCTGCATCTGACAGATTGCTTATCTCCAATCTGTTTAGCTTTTTCTCTGGGGTTTTGACCTGTTCTTTCATTTGGCCTCATTTCTTTGTCTCTTCATTTTGGCAGACTCCCTGCTTGTGTTTCTATGTGTTAGGTGGAGCTGCTTTAACTCTGTGTCTTGGTACTGTAGCCTAATGTAGTAGGTGTCCTGTAGTATCCAGTGGCACAGGTTCCTCTATCACCCAAGCTGGGTACTCAAGGTGCACCCTTTGTGTGGGCTGAGTACACCCTCCTCTTGTAGTTGAGCCATGGTTGTTGCTGGCAGGTGAATGGGAGGGATTTACCCAGGCCAGTCAGCTACAAGGCTTGGCTGTGACCACTGATCACCAACCTCCACCCTCCATGGAGGATCAGCTGTGCAGGGGCAGGGTGGTGGTGCTCTGATGTGGTCTGTAGCTGTCCACTGGGTATGCTGGCCTTGGGGTTTCCTGGGTGGCGAAGGCCAAGGTCAGCCCCCTCCCCCTCACCCACCCGAGTTGTGCCCAGGGCCACCCTGCCTGGGTTATAAAGCAATCTGCCATGGCTGCTACTTGTGCTGGGCTTAGAGATTTCCAGGCAGAGCCAAGCTATGAATCTAAGCTGCTAGTTTTGGGCCTGTAGCTCACTGAGGCGAGCTGCTGCTTGTCTGGGAGATTTAGGAAGTTTTGCTGTATGAGCCAAGACCAGCCATTCACATGAAAAAGCAGCTTAGGGTGGGCCCATAAATTGGGTTGGGCAGAGTCTCTGGGGATCTCCAAGGCTGGTCAAATAGTGTTAACCAGGTTGATGGAATCTTAGATAAGGCACCAGTCTGCCTGCTCTGTGTGGGGAGGACCCAGAAAAGGGACAATGGCTTCTGCTTGCCTTCACACCAGACACTTCAGCCTCCCCCCGCACACCAATGGTGCCCCTCAAGCCTGAGAGAAATAAGTTGCCTTTTTTTTCACACAGTAACTTGTTGATAAAATCCTTTTTCCCCCCAGAAATCTGTTTTTTTGTTTTTTAATTGTTTTATTGTTGTTCAAGTAAGGTTGTCAGCATTTATCCCCCACCACTCCCCCACCCATGACAGCCATCCCTGCCTCCTTCCCCTGATTCCATCCCCTTGGTTTCACCCATGAGTCTTTTATAGTTATTCCTGAAAACCCTTCCCACCTTCCCCCCATTATTCCCTCCCACCTCCCGTCTGGTTACTGTCAGATTGTTCTTAATTTCAATGCTTCTGGTTATATTTTGCTTACTTGTTTGTTTTGTTGATTAGGTTCCACTTAAAGGTGAGATCATATGGAATTTGTCTTTCACTACCTGGCTTATTTCACTTAGCATAATACTCTCTGGTTCCATTCATGCTATCACAAAGGGTAGGAGCTCCTTCTTTCTTTCTGCTGCATAGTATTCCATCATGTAAATGTACCATAGTTTTTTGATCCATTCATTTACTGATGGGCACTTAGGTTGCTTCCAGCACTTGGCTATTGTAAATTGCGCTGCTATAAACATTGGGGTGCACAGGTTCTTTTGGATTGGTGTTTCAGGGTTCTTAGGATATAATCCCAGCGCTGAAATAGCTGGGTCAAAAGGCAGTTGCATTTTTAGTTTTCTGAGGAAATTCCATACTGTTTTCCACAGTGGCTGCACCAGTCTGCATTCCCACCAACAGTGCACTAGGTTTCCCTTTTCTCCACATCCTCTCCAACACTTGTTGTTTGTTGATTTGTTTATGATGGCCATTCTCACCCATATGAAGTGGTATCTCATTGTGGTTTAATTTGCATCTCTCTGATGGCTAGTGATGCTGAACATCTTTTCATACATCTCTGGGCCCTCTGTACATTTTCCTTAGAGAAGTCTGTTCAGGTCTTTTGCCCATTTTTTAATTGGGTGGTTTGTCTTCCTGGAGTGGAGTCATGTGAGTTCCTTATATATTTTGGAGATCAAATAAATCCTTGTCAGAGGTATCATTGGCAAATATGTTTTCCCATATAGTTGGTTCTCTTTTCATTTTAATGCTGTTTTCTTTAGCCATGCAGAAGCTTTTTATTTTGATGAGATCCCATTTGTTTATTCTTTTCTTTATGTCCCTTGCTTTAGGGGACATATCAGTAAAAATATTGCTGCATGGAATATCTGAGATTTTCCTGCCTGTTTTCCTCTAGGACTTTTATGTTGTCACAACTTATATTTAGGTCTTTTTATCTACCTTGAGTCTATTTTTGTGTATGGTGTAAGTGGGTGATCGAGTTTCATTTTTTTGCATGTAGCTGTCCAGATCTCCCAACATCATTTGTTGAAGTTGCTATTTTTACTCCATTTTATGCTTCTGCCCCCTTGGTCAAATATTTATTGCCCATAGAGACTTGGGTTTATTTCTGGGCTCTCTGTTCAGTTTCATTGGTCTATTGGTCCTGGTTCTTATGCCAGTACCAGGCTGTTTTGATTATAGTGGTCTTATAACTACAGTATGATATCAGGTATTGTGATCCCTCCTACTTTGTTCTTCTTTCTCACAATTGCTGCAGCTGTTCAGGGTCATTTATGGTTCCATATAAATTTCTGAAATGTTTGTTCTATATCTGTGAAATATGTCACTGGTACTTTAATAGCTATTGCATTGAATCTATAAATTGCTTTCATTATTATGGATATTTTCATGATGTTAATTCTTCCGGTCCATGAACATGGTACATGCTTCCATTTGTTTGTGTGTTCCTTAATTTCTTTCTTCAGTGTTGTGTAGTTTTCTGAGTATAGGTCTTTTACCTCCTTGGTTTGGTTTATTCCTAGGTACTTTATTTTTCTTGTTGCTGTATCAAATGGGATATTTTTCCTGATTTGTGTTTCTGATATTTCATTGTTGGTGTACAAAAATGCCTTTGATTTCTGAATATTGACTTTGTATCCCACTTTTTTGCAAACTCACTTATTAGTTCCGGTGTTTTTCTGTGTGGAGTCTATAGGATTTTCTGTGTACATCATTATGTTGTCTGCAAACAATGACAGTTTTACTTCCTCCTTTCCAATTTGGATGCCTGTTATTTCTTTTTCTTGTCTGATTGCTATGGCTAGGACTTCCAATACTAAGTTGAATAGAAGTGGTGAAAGTGGACATCCTTGTCTTGTTCCTGATCTTAGTGGGGAAGATTTTAAGTTTTGCCCATTGAATATGATGTTTGCTATATGTCTGGGAGAAATAAGTTTTAAAGGAACTTGTTGAGGCCTTGTTATGGGAGAAACTCCAAGAAACTTGGTTTTTGTCACCAACACAGTAAAGAATTACAGGCCCACTAGCCTACTAGTATGCAAGCAAAGTTTATTAATGCTAAGTTCTAATAGGAAAGCAAAGCAATGGTGACTAGAGCAGGGGTGGCAAAAGTTGAGTGGCAAAAGGTTGGATGGCCAGCACCCAGATGGCCGGAGGCCAGGTGGCCAAAAGAGGTAGCCAGCAGCCTACCAGTCAGAGGCTGGCTGGCCAGGGGTCCTCTCTGTGGCAAGAGAGCCATAAGACCAAGAGAAGAGGCCAGGAGAAAGAATCCTTTGTTCTAAGGACTTACATTGTTGGTGGGGTAGGGGTGAAGAAGTTACATTTACTTACATAGTTGGCAGGTAAATGTGGTGCCAGCTTTCCAGGGGAGACATGACTACCTAAACGTAGGTATGGGTGGGGGTCTGTTAGCTGAAATATTTATCTTGCTCCATACTCTATTTGTTCATTTTTGCATATGTGACAGGAGACAGGCAGTTAACCAAAGTTGTTTTATCAATTTTTTCTTTGAACACTGTGGACCCCCACTCCTTCTCCCTTCTAGGGCTTGGGATAAATACGCAGTCTCAAGGTTTTTCTTTTCCCAGCTAGTAGAGAGGATACACACAGACTTTTAAGTACTCTCCCCTCCACTATCATGGTTTACTTGTTGTTCAGGATGCTTGGCAGCCTTATGAGACAAGGCTCAGGATTATTGGGTCAATGTGTGAGTCATTGCTTTTAGCCTCCTATATTAAGTACTTTGTTAGATTGTAATGAGGCCCCTGCCTTTATTTCCTTCCTGGCCACTCATTCCACCTTAGCAGCCTGACGAGTTTGGTTCAGTTGGTTGGGCATCCTTCTGCAAAGCAAAAGGTTGCCAGTTCAGGTTTGGCTCCTAGTCAGGGCTCATATAAGATGCAATTAGGCAATCGAGAGGCAATCATTGAAAGTCAGAATTTTGATGGACTTTACTGCATGTATTTTATAGTTTAGTATTATTTTTATTTTAAATTATGTATGTGGGGAAGATTATGCACACCATAATCTTTCTAGTGCTCTGTTCACCTGGACCTGTGCTAAGTAAGGGCCAGAGGGTGTCCATTATAGACATTGTTTGATTTAATACTCCATGCAATCTTAACAGATACATGCTGCTGGTCTCCCATTTTACCCAGATGAGGAAACTGAGGCTAAGAGAGGTTAAACTACTTTCCAAATGCATACAGTGTGTATGGAAAGATTTAGAATGTGCCCCCAAATCTGTCTGACTTCAGGTGAGGACCCTTTAGTTAATGTTGGTCCTATAGATACCTCAGCATAGTGAGAGTTGGGCAGGGGTTGGGGGGCAAGTGCAGGTGTTCCCGGTTTTGGCAGAGGCTGGAACTGAATGGGGCCAACCATGGGAATACAGGATCTTAATGGATGACATGTCCCTGCTGTGTGGTCTCCAGAGACCACAGACAGAGTTCAGGTTCTATTACAAAGTTAGTTATATGAGAGAGGGACAACAGCTCTTCCAGATGATGTTTGTGTGCTGGAACTGGGTGGGAGTGACTGGGTAGTAAAAAGTCTAACTAGGCTCTGGAGAATCTATGTTGTTTCAGGCAAGTCATTTCACCCCACTGGAACAAAGTATTCATCAACTGTCTGTTGTTTGGAAGGCAAGAAAACCCAGGTCCCACAGCAAGTTGGTGGTAAAGCTAGACCTGAAACCTGAGTCCTCTGCACCCACCCACCAACAACGAGAACAAGGGCCAGAGTGGGGGCACCGAGTCCCACAGGACTCTTCATTAGGTAGGAGCATACTGCACAAGTCTAAAAAAAACAAAGTTATACATGTAAGTGGCTAAACAATCAAAGAATATAGTGGGGTTACAGCTGCCATCCACCACTTCTCATTTATTCTCTTCTTTCTCTATGCTAATTTGAGTAGTTTCTATCTATCTTTGTTCAAGTTCACTAATTCTATATTCTCCTGTGTTCAATCCCTGTGTAGCCTATCCAATGTTATTAACTTCAGATATCAAAGTTTTCAGTTCTAGAATGTCCATGTGATTTTTCTTTACACATTCCATCTCTCTGTAAAAAATCTCAATATTTTGCTACCTTTCTTCTATCTTCTTTAATATATTGTTATATCTTAAATCCTTGTCATCTTATTCCAACATCTGGATAATCTGTGGGTCTACATACATTGTCTTTATTCTCTTGATTACTGGTTACATTTTCCTGTTTCTTTGCTTAATTTACAATTTTTGCAGTATGTTCAAACTGTTTATAAAGGAACTTTAACTTAATATTATACTCTTTCCTATCAGAAAAGGTTTTCTCTTTCTGATTCAATCAAGCAATAAGTTGGGATGAAGCTGGACTGCAGCTTTAGTTAGAATCAGACACCATCTTGATTCAAATGCATGATAGGAGACCCTCAGCTTTGGACTAGAAGCCTGACAAGTCTATCTGACCAACCCAAGAGATGCAGGGAGTTGTCCTGGCCTTTGGCAGTTTTAAACTCTGCTGTTCAGGACTTCTGGCCAAGATGGAGGCAGAGGTAGATACACTTTGCCCCCTTGCACAACCAAAAAAAGGACAACAAATGTAAAAACAAAAACAACCAGAGTTGCCAGAAAATTGAGCTGTATGGAAGTCTGACAACCAAGGAGTTAAAGAAGAAACATTCCTTCAGACTAATAGGAGGGGCAGAGACAGGTAGCTGAGGCTAAGAGGATGCATGGCAAGGCAGTGGCTGGAGGACTGGATGGGCAAGGCAGCAGCTGGTGGACCAGGTAGTTCCACATTTGCATGAGGATAAACCAGCAGAAACAACTGGGGAGTGTGACAGACTGCACAACCCAGGGTTCCAGCTCAGGAAAAGAAAGCCTCAGAACCTCTGACTGTAAAAACATGCGGGGGTTGTGGCAGTGGGAAACTCCCAGCCACACAAGAGAGTTAGTTGGAGAGACCTACAGGGTCCTAGAATGTACACAAACCCACCCACCTGGGAGTCAGCACCAGAAGTGCCCAATTTGCTTGTGGGTAGTGCGGGAAGTGACTGAAAGCAGGGCGAGAGCCAAGGGTGAGGGGGGAGAGTTGGGGAAAGGGTTATCAGGAATAAGAAGCATAAATGGTAAGTACAAAATAGACAGGGGGATGTTAAGGATAGCATGGGAAATGGAGAAGCCAAAGATCTTATATGTATAATCCATGGACATGAACTAAGGTAGGGGAATACCAGTGAGGGGTGGGGGTGCAGGGAGGAGGGGAATAAAGAGGCGAATGGGACAATTGTAACAGCATAATCAATAAAATATATTTTAAAATACATAAAATAAAATGCCAAAGGTTAAAAACAAGAGAGAATCTTAAAAGCAGCAAGAGAAAAACTGTCATTTACCTACATAAGATTTCTAGCTGATTTTCCAACAGAAATGTTTCTGGTCAGAGGGATTTGCAAGAAATACTCAAAGTGATGAAAAGCAAGGACTTACAACCAAGATTACTCTATCCAGAAAAGCCATCACTTAGAATTGAAGGACAGATAAAGAGCTTCCCAGACAAGAAAAAGCTAAAGGAGTTCATCACCTCCAAACCAGTGTTGCAAGAAACTTGATTAAAGGGACTTCTTTAAGAGGAAGAAGAATAAAATAAAAAAGACAAAAAATATGAATAATAAATGTCCATAAAAATAATGAAATAAAAATTTTTTTAAAGTGTAATTGATATGCTAAGAGAAGAGAAAAAGGGAAATCATATAAATATATAAAATGCTCAAAACCAGAGAATGTGAAAAAAATAAACAGTGAGCAAGGGCAATGAAGAGAAAACATAAAATCTACTTTCAATATCAAAATAGATTAAAAGTAAAATGATAGAGGAAAAATATACTGTACTAAAACTAATCAAAAGAAAGCTGGAATAGTTGTATTAACTTCAGACAAAGCAGACTTCAGAACAAGAAAAATTATCAGGGATAGAGAGACATCACATAATGATAAAGAGGTCAATTTTAAGAAGATATAACAATACTTAATATGTATACAACTAAAAACAGAGTATCAAAATATGTGAGTCAAAATCTGATAGAAGTACTAGGAGAAATAGATGAATTCATTATTATAGTTGGAGATTTCACCATTCTTCTCTGAGTAATTGGTAGATAGTATGCAGAAAATCATTAAGAACATAGTTGAAGTGAATCACAACATTAATCAAGTAAACCAAATTGACACCTACAGTATATTCAATGACAGCAGAATGTACATTCTTCACATGGAATATTCACCAAGATAAACTATATTCTTGGCCACAAAACATCCCTGAAGTTTAAAAGAATAGAAGTCAGACTTCTGGCCAAGATGGAGGCATAGGTAGACACACTGTGCCTCCTCTCACAACCAAAATTAAGGACATCAAAGATTTAGAAATAAGAACACAACCAGAACTCACAGAAAATTGAACTGTATGGAAGTCCAACAACCATTCATCCAGACCGGTAAAAGGGGTGGAGTCAAGGCAGGAAAAAGTAGAGGTGCAGACTGGGCATTCAGGCAGCAGCAGCTAGCAGACCCCAGGCATGGGGTGGCAACAGTACAGACCCAGTGAGGTCGCGCAAGGTGGCTGGCTGACCAGGTGGTCCCATATTCACGTGCAAATAATCCAGGTGAAGGGGAAGCAGCGGAAGGGACTGGAATCCAAAAGAGAGCAGAGCAAGCGCCATTGTTCCCTCTCGGACATTGCCCCCACATACAGCATCACTACCCAGCAACTGGGCCGCCTTGCCCTGGGGAACACCTAAGGCTCCACCCCTCACTATGTAAAAGCCACGACTAGACCAAAACAAAACAAAACAAAACAAAACAAAAAAACCCAGAAACAAAAATGGCTCAAACCAGAGAACAAATCAAAGCCCCAGAGCCAATTCATCTAAGCGATGAAGAGATAGCCAACCTATCAGATGCACAGTTCAAAGCACTGGTGATCAGGATGCTCACAGAATTGGTAGATTTTGCTCACAAATTAGATGAAAAAATGAAGGCTACAATAAGTGAAATGAAGAAAAATGCACAGGGAACCAATAGAGATGGGAGGAAAACTGGGACTCAAATCAATGGAGTGGACCAGAAGGAAGAAAGAAACAACCAAACAGAAAACAAGGAAGAAACAAGAATTCAAGAAAATGAGGAGAGGCTTAGGAACCTCCAGGACATCTTTAAATGTTCCAACATCTGAATTATAGGGGTACCAGATGGGGAAGAGGAAGAGGAAGAGCAACAAGTGGAAAACTTATTTGAACAAATAATAAAGGAGAACTTCCCCAATCTGGCAAAGGAAATAGGCTTCTGGGAAGTCCAGGAAGCTCAGAGAGTCCCAAACAAGGTGGACTCAAGGAGGAACACACCAAGGCACATCATCATTACATTAGCCAAGATTAAAATGAAGGAGAGAATTCTAGAAGCAGCAAGGGATAAGGGGACAGTCACCTACCAAGGAGTTCCCATGAGACTGTCAGCTGATTTCTCAAAAGAGACCTTACAGGCAAGAAGGGGCTGGAAAGAGGTATTCCAAGTCATGAAAGTCAAGGACCTACATCTGAGATTGCTCTATCCAGCAAAGCTGTCATTTAGAATGGAAGGGAAGATAAAGCGCTTCTCAGATAAGGTCAAGCTAAAGGAGTTCATCATCACCAAGCCCTTATTATATGAAATGTTAAAGGAACTTATCTAAGAAAAAGAAGATAAAAGAAACAGGACAGTAAAAAGACAGCAAACTCACCGATATTAACAACCACACCTAAAACAAAAGCAAACTAAGCAAACAGCTAGAACAGGAGCAGAAACACAGAAATGGAGATCACACGGAGGGTTAGCAACAGGGGAGTGGGAGGAGGAGAGAGGGGGAAAAGGTACAGAGAATAAGTAGCATAGACAGTAGGTAGAAAATAGACAGGGGAGGGCAAGAATAGTGTGGGAAATGTAGAAGCTAAAGAACTTATGACACATGGACATGAACTAAAGGGAGGGGAATGTGGGTGGGAGGGGGTGTGCAGGGTGGAGGGGAATGATGAGGAAAAATGGGACAACTGTAATAGCATAATCAGTAAAATATATTTAAAAATAAAATAAAACAATAGAAGTCATACAATGTCTGCTATTAGACCATGATTAAATTAAATTAGAAATCAATAACAGAGATAGTTGGAAAACCCCAAAATATTTGGACTTTAAACAACACATTTATAAATAACACAAGAGTGAAATAACAAGTCTCAAGAGAAATTTTAAAACAATTTCAACTAAATCAAAATGAAACATAACATTAAAATTTGTGGGATGCAGCAAAAGCTGTATCAGGGATATTTAGAGCACTGAGTGTATAATTCATTAAATTATATAGAAAATAAATGAGACCTAAAGTCAACAATCTGAGCTTCCACCTTAGGAAGCTAGAGAAAGAAGAGTATGTTAAATATAAAGTAAGTGGAAGAAAAGAAATAAAAATTAGCGCAGAAATTAATGAAATTGAGAACAGGAAATGGATAGAGAAAACAAAACCAAAAGCTAGTTCTTGGCTTTGATCAATAAAATTGATAAACCTCTAGCCAAGTTAACAGAGGAAAAAAAAAAAAAACAGAGAAGACACATATAACTAATATGAAAAATGAAAGCAAGGCCACCATTATTGACTCCAAGAACATTAAAAATATAATAAAGGAACACAATGAACAACTCTGTACTCACATATTTGATAACCTAAATGAAATGGACCAATTACTTGAGAGACACAAGCTGCCAAAACTCACACAAGGAGAACTATATAATCTGAGTAGGCTAATATCTGAAAAAATTGAATAACCTTCCGAAAGTGAAAGCACCAGGCCCAGATGGGTTCATCTGTAAATTCTACCAAACATTCTATAAAACCTATTCCAAAAATAAAAGCAAAAGGAATACTCCCTAACTCATTTTATGAAGCCAGAAATACCCCATAGCTAGACAGAGACATTACGAGAATAAAAAAACTACAGATCAATATTTCTCATAAAACAGATGCAAAAATTCTTGGCAAAATATTATCAAATCAAATCTAATAATACATAAAAAGAATCATACACTATGACCAAGTGAGATTGAGTTCAGGCATGCAAGCTTGGTTCAACATTTGAAAATAAATTAATGCAATTTATCTGATCAACAGTCTTAAGAAGAAAAATCATATGATTGTATTAATAGATACATGAGCATTTTACAAAATTCAACTCATTCATGAGTTGAAAACTCTCAATGCACTGGAACTGGGGGAACTTCCTCAACTTGATAAACAACATTTAAAAAATTAAAGATGGCATACTTAATATTGAGGAACTAGATGCTTTCCCATTAAGATCAGGAATAAGGCAAGATGTTTTTTTCTTACTACTCTTATTCAATCATACTGGAAGTCCTAAATAGTGCAATAAACAAGGAATGAGAAGAAAATGGAAATGCTCTGGCCAGCTGGCTCAGTTGGTTGGATCAGGGTTTGATATCTGGTCAGGGCATATACCTAGGTTGTGGGTTTGATCCTCAGTTGGGGCACATACGGGAAGCAATCTATCCATGTTTCTCACATTGATGTTTTATTTCTGTCTCTCTCCCCATCTCTCTCTCCCCACCTGTCTCTCTAAATTCAATAAACATGTCCTGGGGCAAGGATTAAAAAAGAAAGAAAGGAAATGGAAAGTATACAGAGTGGGAAGGAAGAAGGAAAACTTTCTTTGTTCACAAATGACAACATTGCCTATGTAGAAAACCCCAAAAGGACAACCACCACCACAACAAAACCCCCTGGAATAAATAAGGAATTAAAGCAAGATTGCAGGATACAAGCTCTGACAGGAAAAAGTACAGCCACGGTTAACTTAACAAGAATGGTTTGTGCAAAATCAATGTAACCTGGCAATCGAGGAGAGTGGGCTAGATAGAATGTTCTTCTGTGAACAACTATGACTTCACTGTACTAGTCAGTGGAGGCAGTAGACACCGCTAAATGAGCATGTGTACTATGTGGCTGTAGCATTCAAAATGACTGAGTGAGTAGAGCAATAAATCTGCATAAAATTTTGCATTAAGCTTGAACATTCCTCAGCAGAAACTATTTGGATGATTCAGAAGGCTGAAGCTTTGGGCAACTGGTGATTGGGAGCTTCATCATGACAACATGCCTGCTCATGCATCATGTCTCATGCAGAGTTTTTGGTAAAATATCAATCACCCAGGTCACTCAGTTCCTCTGCAGGCCAGATTTGGTGCCCTGTGACTTCTGGTTTTTCCCAAAACTAAAATCACCTTTGAAAAGGAAGAGATTTCAGACTGTTGATGAGATTCAGGAAAATACAACGGGGCAGCTGATGGCAACTGGGAGAACTGTGTGAGGTCCCGAGGTGCCTACTTTGAAAGGGACTGAGGTGTCATTGTCCTATGTATATAATGCTTATTGTATCTTGTATCTACTTCAATAAATGTCTATTTTCATATTACATAGCTGGATACCTTCTGGACAAGCCTCATATAGACTTAATATACAAATTTCAATTGCTTTCTTATATGCCAGCACTGGACAACTGGAATTTGAAATTTAAAACATAATACCATTTATATTAATATACCCTAAAATGAAAATACTTAGGTATATATTTACATGTATGTACAAGATCTATGTGAGAAAACTATAAAAATTTAATAAAAGAAATCAAGGATCTAAATAAATGTAGAGACATTCCATTACATGAATATACTCAATATTGTCAAGATGCCAGTTCTTACCAACTTGAACTATAGATTCAATGCAATTCCAAACAAAATTCCAGCAAATTGTTTTATAGATATTGACAAAATGGATAAACTTTGTATGGAGAGACAGAAGACCCATAAGAGCAAACATGATACTGAATAAGAACAAAATTAGAGACTGTTACTATCTGACTTCCATACTTACTATAAAGCTACAGTATTCAAGACAGTATTAGTGAACAAAAATACAAACAGATCAATAAAACAATAAATTGCCCAGAAATAGACCTACACAAATGCAGTCTATTGATATTTAATAATAAAGAGCAAAGGTCTTTTAATGGATGGTCTTCTTTTAAAAATGGTTCTGGGACAACTGGACATCCACATGTAAAAAAAAAAAGAATCTAGACACAGATATTTTGTGAAACAGCCATAGATGCAAAGAGTTCCCAAATGTTGAAGAAGTTGAGATATCAAAACATGAGGCAGACAAGCTCAGCTTGTCAGTTAATGAGTTTAATAGGGGACTTATAAACAGAAATGCTGTCTTGGGTGACTGCAAGATGGTCATGTCTTTGCACCTTCCATCCCCCCAGACTGCCAGTTATATAGCTAAAGCAGTGGGCATATGTGTTGGGATAGAAATGTGGGGATAATCAGAGGGATCAGGTGCTGGGAGGATCTGGATCATTTTATGCATGAGTGATTTAAGAGACACATAACATCAAGGACCACTCCCTCCAGATGCAGAACTAAAGGGAATTATGTGGCTAGCACAGAGCTCTCATGTACACTCCAAGACACAGAAGAGGAGACAAGTGTCCAAGTTCACTCAGGGGTCAAGATGGTGGATTCATTTCAAGATGGAGTCATATTTGTTGCATACAAACAGACCATACATCTTGCCAAAAATTAACTCAAAATGGATCATAAACCTAAATGAAAAATAAGAGAACCCTGTGGCCTCTAGAAAAATCTGTGTGACTCTAGATTTGGCAATGACTTCTAAAATAGCCAAATAGAAGTTTTACAATGACTTCTAAAACCAAAAGCACAATCCATAAAAAAATAATAATTTAGACTTCATTAAATTTAAAATCTGCTCTGAAAACAACAACAACAACAACAACAACACTGAAAAGAAAATTAAAAGACAAAGCACAGACTGGAAGAAAATCTTTGCAAAATGCACATCTAATAAAGGACTGGTATCCAAAATACTTTAAGTCCTCACTGAATATTGTCACTAGGTTCTGCAACTTTAAGTGAAACAACATTTCATAATACCAGTTTTACCATAAGCTAATTGATATAAACAGTAGTTAAGTTCCTACACTATCTAATCTATGTTAAAACAAAACAGTATTGAATGAAACAGTATTATTTGAGAACCTACCTACTGTATTTAAAACAAACGAAAAAAGAACTGAACAATGAGAAAACAAACAATCCAAATTTTAATGTGGTTAACAGATCTGAACAAGACACTTCACCAAAAAAGATACACAAATGGCAAATAAACATATGAAAAATGCTCAACACCATATATCAGTAGGGAATTACAAATTAAATGAGATACCACTATACACCTATTAAGATGGCAAATTTCTAAAACAGTGACAACACCAAACACTGGTGAGAATATAGAGGAATAGGAACTCTCGATCATTGGTGGGAATATAGGTTGGTTCAGCCACTTTATTCATTTATTTTTTTTAATCCTCACCCCAGTATATGTTTATTGACTTTAGAGGGGAGCAGTGGGAGAGGGAGGGTGAAATATCCATGTGAGAGTGAAACATGCTTTGGCTGCCTCCTGAATGGAAGATTGAACCTGCAGCCTAGGTATGTGCCCTGACCAGGAATCCAATCCCAAACTTTTGGTTTAGGGGACAGGCAATGTGGCTCTAACCAAGCCACCTGGTCAGGGCTGATTCAGCCACTTTAGAGGAGAGTTTGGCAGTTTCTTACAAACTAAGCAGTCTTACCATACAATTAACTTATGTTACCATGAATAGAAAACTATGTTCACTCAAAAGGTGCACACCTGTAGCAATGGCAGTTATGCCCAATGAATGCGTGGATGGAGCGGCTCGCACCCCCTCCTCCTTCCACTGGGCCTGCTCCAGTGGACAGACAGGTATCCTGTGGCCTCCAGAACTGCCCTGGGGCACCACGGGCCACTAGTGTTCCCTTCATCTCCAAGCGCCTTCCTCCAGCCTAGCAGTGCCTGGGTAGCTTCTGTTGGCAGACTGCAGGACTGGAACTGCCGCAGACTTTAGCCTTTGTCCCTGGGCCTGGTTTGCTGCCATCAAGAATGCCAGCCTCTCTGCATTATTTTTTACTACCACCTCCTTTCACAGCACTGCCACAGGCATGTTTGGGCTAAGCCCCCTCCATACTGCCTGTGTGTTGGAGAAATGTTCCTGGTACCAGAAGAAATGAAAGGACTGGGATTGGTCTCCATGACAACTGGAAGAAGAGGAATTAAGTCTGGAACCCCAATTTCCTAACTTGGAAATTCCAGCTTCTGCAGGAAGCTACCCCAGATGGATCCTACAAGAACCAAGAAGAGCTGTAACTACCCTTCTTAATCTTAGTTCCCAGCATTGCCTATCTTCTGCCTTCTTTCCCACCCTACCACCACCACCATAAAAATATATATATATGGTCCTCCTTGACCTGAGAAAGCTTCTATCCAAGTCTATGAGCTCTCACAGATCATCATGAGGAATCAAAGAACCAACATCATCTGAGGCTGCCAAGAAGAACCTCAACATCAAAATAATACCTGAAATATGTGTAGCATTTTCTACAGTTTACAGAGTGCCTTTACATCTCACTTATTCTTCCCAGCAACATTTGGGTAATGAGGCAACTTACCCAGAGGTACACAGTTTTTACTTATTTAATGACAGAACCAAATAACAACAACAACAACAACAGAACCTGGATTTCTGGTAATCAAAAGAAGGCATGGACTCAGTGAAATTCCAATACATTACTGGAAGGCCTTTTCTCCTCTTAAATAAATGTGTATCTTCAAAAAAAAGAGATGCACACATGTTTCCTGCAGCTTTTATTTATAATTGTCAAGCTTGGAAGCAACCAAGATGTCCTTCAATAGATGAACAGATAAAAAAAAACATGGCACAAAAAAAACGTGGAATATTATTCAGTGATAAAAAGAAATGAACTATCAAGCCACATAAAGACATTAAGGAAAATTAAATGCATGTACTAAGTGAAAGAAGCCAATCTGAAAATGCTATTATACACTGTATGATTTCAAGTAAATGACATTATGAAAAAGGCAAAATTATGGAGATAGTAAAAAGATCAGTGGTTGCTAGGGACTCAGGGGAAGGGAGGAAGGAACAACTAGGTGGACCACAGGTGATTTTTAGGACAATGAAACTATTTTGTACGGTATTGTAATGTTGGATACATGTCATTATACAGTTTTCAAGACCTGTACAGTGTGCATACAACATAAAGACAGAGTCCTAATGTCAACTATGGATTTTACTTCATAATGCATCAGTATTGACTCATCAGTTGTAACAAACGTACCATACCAATTTAAGAAAATAATAGAGAAAATTGGGAACATAGGGTAGGGCAATATATAGGAACTCTCTCTACCTTTGTTCACTTCTTTTATAAAACTATCTTTAACCTGTCTATAAATATTTTTAACTATGGCAGTTTTGTGTGTCCCTCTAGGGAGTTTTTTAATGGTAGAGCCTAATCTTGTCTTCAGTATCTAGGAGACAAAGTCCTATTCAGGAAAAGGGCCTGCCTCAAGCTTCCTGCCAGTACCCTTTTTCAGATAAGCATCAAATTTGAAAGCCACATGAGTGGGAAACTGAGCAGCAGAGTTTATTTTTTTAAGTATATTTTATTCATTAGACTATTAGTTATCCCATTTTTTCTCCCCCTTATTCCCCTCTGCTCTGTACCACCCCCCCCCCATCAGCATTCCCACTCCTTAGCTAATGTCCATGTCATATATATAAATTCTTTGGCTTCTCCATTTCCCATACTATTCTTAACCTCCCCCTGTCTATTCTGTACCTACCATTTATGTTTCTTATTCCCTGTACCTTTTCCCCCAGTTTCCCCGCCCACCCTCCCCATTGATAACCCTCCATGTGATCTCCATTTCTGTGGTTCTGTTCCTATTTTAGTTGTTTGCATAGTTTGTTTTAGGTTCAGTTATTGATAGTTGTGACTTTGTTGTCATTTTACTGTTCATGTTTTTTTTAAGATTTATTTTATCTTTAGAGGGGAAGGGAAGGAGAGAGGGAGAGAAATATCAATGTGTGGCTGCCTCTTGTGCATTCCCTGCCGGGAACTGGCCGGCAACCCAGGCATGTGCCCTGACTGGGAATCAAACTGCGATCCTTTGGTTCGCAGGCCCGCACTCAATCCACCGAGCTACACCAGTCAGGGCTACTGCTCATATTTTTTATCTTCTTTTTCTTAGATAAGTCCCTTTAATATTTCATATTATAAGGGCTTGGTGATGATGAACTCCTTTAACTTCACCTTATCTGAGAAGCTTGCCCTTCCATTCTAAATGACAGCTTTGTCAGATAAAGGAATCTTAGATATAGGTCCTTGCCTTTCATGACTTGGAATACTTCTTTCCAGCCCCTTCCTGCCTGCAAGGTTTCTTGAGAAATCAGCTGATAGTCTTATGGGAACTCCTTTGTAGGTGACTCTCTCAAGACTTTTCTCTTGCTGCTTTTAAGATTCTCTCCTTACCTTTAATCTTGGATAATGTAATTATGATGTATCTTTGTATGTTTCTCCTTAGGTCCAACTTGTTTGGGACTCTCTGAGCTTCCTGGATTTCCTAGAAGTTTATTTCCTTTGTCAGATTAGGGAAGTTCTCCATTACTTTTTCAAATAAGTTTTCCATTTCTTGCTCTTCCTCTTTTCCTTCTGGCACCCCTCTGATTCAGATGTTGTAAAGTTTAAAGTTGTCCCAGAGGTTCCTAAGCCTCTCCTCATTTTTTGAATTCTTGCTATTCTGGTTGAACGTTTATTTCTTCCTTCTGCTCCAAATCGTTGATTTGAGTCCGTTTTCTTCACTGTTGGTTCCATGTACATTTTCCTTTATTTCACTTTGCATAGCCTTCACCTCTTCCTCTATTTTTTGACCATATTCAACCATTTCTGTGAGCATCCTGATTACCAGTGTTTTGAACTCTACATCTGATAGGATGGCTATCTCTGCATTGCTTAGTTCTATTTTGGGAGCTTTCATCTGTTCTTCTATTTGGGCCTTAACTTTTGGGTTGGCGAGCCTGTTATGTTGTAAGGGATGGAGCCTTAGGTATTTGCCAGGGCAGAGCAACCCAGGTCGCTGCATTGTGGCACTGTATGTGAGGGAGGGTTCTGAGAGGGAACAATGCCGCTTGTTGGGGACAATTTGGCTGGCTTTTAGTCACTTCCCCCACTACCCACAAGCAAATTGAGCCCTTCTGGTGCTGATTCCCAGGTGGGTGGGTTTGTGTATGTCCTAGGACCCTATGTAACCTTTGTCATTTTACTTATAATATGTCTTGGTATGGGCCTTTTTGGGTTCATCTTCTTTGGGCAGTTTTCTGTCATTATTTTTTCAAATAGGTTTTCAATGTGTTGTCCTATCTTTTCTCCTTGTGGCACCCCCATGATGCAAATATTGGTACACTTGAAGTTGTCCCAGAGGCTTCTTAAACTATCCTTTTTTAAATTCTTATTTTTACTGTTCTATTGTAATTGTTTTCTGCTTCCTTATCTTCCAAATTGCTGATTTGATTCTGTTTCATCTACTCTACTGTTGATTCCCTGTAATTTATTCTTCATTTCAGTTAGGGTATCCTTTATTTCTGACTGGTTCTTTTATACCTTTTCCATGTTCTTTTTCATGTTGTTGAAGTTCTCACTTGTTTCTTGAACATCCTTACAACCATTGTTTTTGAACTCTGTGTCTGATAGTTTGCTTGCCCCTGTTTCATTTAGTTCTTTTTCTGGAGATTTCTTTTTTTTCATTTGAGACCTGTTTCTGTCTCCTCATCTTGGCTGCTTCCCTATGTTTGGTTCTGTGTATTAGGTAGACCTGCTACGTCTCCCAAACTTGATATACTGGCTTTATGTAGTAGGTGTTCTGTAGTGCCTGGTGGCACAGGCTCCTCAATAACCCAAGCTGGGCACTCCAGGTCATTCCATGTAGGCTGTGTGCACCTTCCCATTGTAGTTGAAACTTTGATTGCACCTTCTGTGTGCACCTTCCCATTGTAGTTGAAACTTTGCTTGGCACATCACTGGGAGGGACCAACCCACAGGGAAACCTTTTGCAAGGACCAGCTACAACTATAGAGAAGGAGCTGCTGTGCAGAGGTTCATCCCAAGAAGCAGGACTTTGGTGCCTGCCAAGTCTGCCACTTGAGTGTGTCTCATGGAGGTCTGAAGCTGTCTATCAGGTGCACTGTCTCTGTGCCCTTCTTGGAGGTGCAAGATCAGCTACTGCCTGTTCCCTGCCCGGAACACTTGGCACCAGCTGCAGACGGTCGTTCAGCTGGCTACTACTTGTGCTGGGCTTGGAGATGCCACAGAGAGGCCAAGCTGTGATCCAAGCCCAGCTGCCATGAGTGCCATGCCTGGGGCTCTTAGCAAGAGGTAGGAGGTATGCAGAGGCCAGATGATGCTTGTTTGAGATTTTAGGAAGGTCTGAATCATGAAGCAGGAAAGGCCATTTGTATGGAAAAGCCACTGGAAATGGCTTGGGTGGGCCTAAAATTGGGTGGGGCAGTGTCTCAGGGAATCACCAGGGTGTTAGCCAGGTTGATGGAGACTCAGGTATAGTGCCTGCCTGCCAGCTCTGCAGGGAAGGGCTCAGCAAAAGAACAATGGCCTTTGCCAGCACTTCCATGTGGGAAAATGCTGTGTCCTCCCTTCAACCTTAAGCCAGAAATTCAGTTTCTCTCCATTTCTCCAAGGCACTTTTCCAGCTAATGACCTACTGCTAGTGCTCAGAGTGAGTGAATCCGAGTTGAGTCCCTGTGTGGGCCCTTTAGGACAAACACCTGGGACTCCCACAGCCATATCTCACTCATCCACAATCCCCACTGGTTTTCACAGCCAGAAATTATGGGGACTTCTTTTCCTGGCACTGGGACCCTGGGGTGGAAGTTCTGATGTGGGTCTGGGACCCCTTGCTCCTCAGGGGAGACCTTTACAGTTGAGATATACCTCCCAATCCTTAAAAGCCCTGTGTGCATGTGGGACCAGCCCATATCAGTATCTCTGCCCCTCCAACCAGTCTCATGTTTTTTTCTGTATATCTATAGCTATAGGACTTGTATTCAGGTAGATTTCAGGTGGTTTTGAATGATGGTTGTTCTGTAGTTTAGTTGTAATTCTCATGTGGTTGTGGGAGGATGAGTATTGTGTTTACCTACAATGCCATCTTGACTGGAAGCCTACCCCAATTTCTATCAAGAGTAGAATTTCTGTAATCAAAACAAATAATTGATTCTTTCATTTAGTCACCTGGACTAATCAGTTTTCTAACTAAATCCGAAGCTATCAAAATAATTTGAAAGTACCCCCCAAATGGAATACAGCTGTAAACTATAATAATTTCTAGCTTAACTGCCAGACTGCACTAAGCAATTGGTGTAGTGATGCTAAATTATATCCACATATCCTCTAGGACAGTATTTCTCCATCTTTTTTTCATTATAATACCCCCAAAGGAGACAACTGAAATTTAAATTTCAGGCATGTATCGTTATCGCACTTTATTTTATTGTGCTTTAGGTATCACTCCCTACCCCCAAAACAAAGGCTTGTGGCAACACTGAGTGTGCAAGTCTATCAGGGCCATTTTTCTAGCATTTGCTCATTTAGTCTCTTGTTACATTTTGGTAATTCTCACAATATTTCAAACCTTTTCATTGTTATATTCATGATCTCTGAAAAATCGTTCATGAAAGGAAGTCAACCAATGCAGCAAACTTCAGTGCTGTCTTAAAAAATTGCCACAGCCACCATAACCTTCAGCAACCACCACCCTTATCAGTCAGCAGCACCAACACAAGGCAAAGACACTCCACCAGCACAAAGGCTCAGGGGATGGTCAGCATTTTTTAGCAATATTAGATTTTTCAATTAAGGTATGCAGTGTTTTTTAATACATAATGCACAGCTAACAGACTATAGTGTAACAGATTTTATATGCACCGGGAAACCAAAAAGCTCATGTGACTATGTTATTGCAATATTAGCTTTACTGGGATGTTCTGGCACTGAACCTCCAACCTCTCCTACGTGTGCCTATAATTAAAATTGAATAATGAAAATTTCCCTAACAAGAAATATACTAAGAAATTAAATTTTGTTGCAATATGCCAACTGGGATATTACAATTCAATTCTGACAACAACAACTTGGAGCTAGCATCAGACTTCACAGGTTTACGCATTCAGTCCTCCACAAGATTGTCCCCATTTCAAATGCCAGCTGCAAATGGAGTCCACTTCTGGCTGACTGGTTACAAATCTAAGGGTTCCCATGATCCCTTAGGTCCAAGAATTCACTAAAATGACACAGAAATCAGAAAAGCACTGTATTTATAGTTTTATTATAAAGGATTCAAATTAGGAGGTCCATCAAGCTAAATGAAGACACACATGGGGTGCGGTCTGTGAAAAAACACAGAGCTTCCACACGCTTTTGGTGGAATCAAGGCACTCCACCATCTCAGCACATCACTATGTTCACCAATCAAAAAATTCCACCAAGCTTTGCTATCCAGAATTCTTAATTGGGGCCTCACTATTTACGCACAACTGATCAAATCATTATCCACATGATTGAATGATTAGATTCAATCTTTAGCACCCCTCAGGTCAAGCCTGCCCAAAGTCCCAACCCTGTAAAAGACCTCTAAGGTCTTTCTGGTGACCAGACTCCAACCTAAAGCTATATAGGAACACACCAGGGGTCACCTCATTAGAATCACAAAGACATTCCTTGTACCCAGGAAACCCAAGGGTTTTAGAAGCTCCTAGTCAGGAACCCAGGATGGAGACCAAATTCCTTATGATACTACAGCAGGGTAGGGCTGAATTTTGAAAGATCACAAACCACTCTAATATCTAAGGGTTTTTTCATTCACTAAGAACCAACTTTCACCCCCCACTAAGAAGGAATCCTCTAAGACAATGAAGAGACAGTCTCCCAAAACCAGACTGTAATTTTATTGTGTAAGGTTTATAGAACTGTGACTAGTATTTCTCTGTACAAAGTACACAACAAATGGTTTTAAATACAATGGAGAGAAACGCACCTCCTATGACAATATTTGATACAGCTGAACCATTTACAGATACACTAAAAACAATTAAAATATCATCTTCTTTCTCCAAAGAGTCCATTGAACATTTCTTAGAGCAAAGATGGAGACATATCCCAGGAAAGGTCACAAAGGCATTTTATTGCCCTCGATGCTGATTTTCACTGCATGTGCAGATCTGCTTTTTTTCCTGATATCTGTGAACTTTCTCATCTGTTTATCCAGTCGACTGATACCCTTCTTGGAGGTCCCCTGAAACTAAAAATGGGTTGCAATTATTGAAATACATCTAATTTTATCTTTCATCTTTTTTTTATTTGGAAGTTAGAGGTTAGAAGAGCTTCTAGCTCTAAAATAACAAGAATATGCTTTGGTGACCTTAGGAACAACACAGCATGCACACAGCAATGTTAGAAAACAGAATGAACCCTCATTGAAGAATAATTTTGTTGTTATCTGTGGCTTATTAATAAATTTTGCCTCAGTCCATGGAAATCTCCTACATGAGATGAGGAAAAAGTGAAACTACGATTCCCCCAATTCCATCAGATTACATTTTGACTACACATTTTTCCCTTTCAAAGACCAAATGTGGAATTGACCACCTAACAATACACTTTCAAATAGTGCTTGTATAAGGAATGATGATCTTCTAAAGCAAAGAAAGTCATCTGAGAAAAAGTCTTAAGTATGATGAATGAGGTCAGAAGTTAGCAAAGTAAACCTATGAAGAGCTGGAGCTCTGGTTTCCCACTTAGGTGAATCCCTGTTCTGCCTCAGCAGGTTTTGTGACCCTGGGCAAATCATGCCCTTAAGTCTGTACTCCTTTCAGGACTGCTGGGAGAAGTAAATGAGAAAATACTGTCATAAGCACAGAGGATGGCACATAGTGCTCAATGTAAATATCACAATGACTATTATTATTACTACTTTGCAATCAATTAGATTTAGGTTAAATAAGTATATTTGACACAAAAAGAACATTAAGTCTCTCAATCCAAGAGGCTTCCTACTTCTTACATCTCTTCTTGCTTGCCCTTGATGTTTAAAAGATTAGTTGTCAGGTTATTTACTTCACATTTTGAAAAGATTGTATGTTTTAAAAAGATGTGGTCTCTAAGAAAGACACCTTTTAGAAATGCTGAAAGGTCTGCTATTTATGTCAAAGATCAGGGTGAACTCTTCTTGCTGACTCTAGTGTTGCTAACAATTCCAACCTTTAAGAATGTTGAGCCCTGGCCAGTGGTTGCTCAGTTGGTTGCAGCGCCATCCTATAAACTCAAAGGTTGTAGGTTCAACTCCCAGTCAGGACACAGGCCTAGGTTGTGGGTTAAGTCCCTGAATGGGGAGTGTATAAGACACAACCAATTGATGTTTCTCTCTTTCCCATCCCCTCTCTCTAAAAAAATCAATAAGCATGTCCCTCAGGTGAGGATAAAAAATTAAAAAACAAATGTTGAAATGGTTAAAAAAGAGAAGGGTTTTCCTAATTCTTCTCCCCACCCCCGATGCTTACTAGTAAGTCACCTGTGAAGCTCAATGCAAAGAATGCTAAAAGAAGGCAGGGCCTGGGGCACACTCCAGGGTCTGTGCTGGTATAGTGAAGCTCCTTTACATTGGGACGCCCCCCACCAGTCTATCCCCCTCTGGACTCAACTCCACACTCAGATATAAGCAAGAAACTCTACAAGAGTTTGAACGTTCTTAAATAAGAGTCATGTTGACCATCAATCCTAGATTTTCTAGGAATATCCCAATTCTAAATATTATTTTACATCAATTTTAATACTCTTAATACTTGACACTAATACTGAGTTAGCATAAAAATTCATTATCAGAGGAGAAAGAGCTATGCTACCATCCTTCTTTTGAAAACCTCCTTGGAGGAAGAGAGGTGGAAAGATAGAGAGAGGGGACTTTTGAACATTGGACTTTGGAAGCCATCTGACTTTGGGAGCCAGCGTTGAAATACCCCAGATTTCCTGAAGAATCCCAAATATCCGACTTCCTTTCAGACAATGTGCCCTGATTTACAGTACTTGTACACAGTCCACACTGGAAGCCTTACCTGCTCAAATCTCTGCCAACTACCCAACTTCCAGTAGCTCAACAGTTCAGCCTGCATTTCTCCTTGCTCACTCCCAGGACTTGATCTACAATCTGAGCCCTTCCATCCCAGCAACTGAAATACACACACCCAGGTCAGGTTGTGCTGATCTACTCCTAGTTACAGCTTAAAGACTTGTGCTGCCAGATGCCTAGTCACCCCAAGCCTGAAAACACACAGAACACAGTACTACATGCTAAATTCAATGACCTCTCTTCCGAATCATCAACCTTGTAACACTCCATTAGGACAGTAAAAGTGTAATGCAGTACTATCGGTGAACAGTTTTATCACTGTTTTAGCAGTGAAAAACCAAAAGTAGCCTAAAATAGCAAGATGGGTTTGCTTAAAAAATTATGGTACAACTGCATTCTAACACAGTATTATGTCACTGAAGAATGGTTACTAAAAAGAATTTTTACCATGCTAAGTAAAAGACAAACCCAACGAGGAATAAAATATGATCAGAATTTTGCTTAAGTGTTCAAAAAACCCAAAACCAATAATAATGTTTATGTATGTATATAAAAAGGACCCAAAAGAAGTAACTTGAAATGTTAATGTCAAGATGTGGTGGATTAACAACTGACATTAATTTTATTTGTGCTTTCTCTATTTAAAAGTTTATATAAAAACATGCACTGCTTTGTTATTTTAATGTTATTTTAAAGCACTCCATGGCCCTGGCTGGTGTGACTCAGTGGATTGAGTCCCGGCCTGCAAACCAAAGGGTCACTGGTTTGATTCCCAGTCAGGGCACATGCCTGAGTTACAGGCCAGGTCCCCAGTATGGGGTGCAGAAGAGGCATCCACAAACTGATGTTTCTCTCCCTCTCTTTCTCTCTCCCTTCCTCTCTCTCTAAAAATAAATAAATTCTTAAAAAAAAAATAAAGCACTCCATGGAATAAATTAACATATAAACATTGAACGCAGTGGAGGTTACTGCATTATTTAGGAGAGAAAACCAGAAACTGGAGAGAAATGAAGAAACAATCTGAAACACTATTATGCAGCCATTATAAATAATAAATCATAAGGTGAATTAATGAGAAATGATTAAAATTATATACAGCATAATTTTTAACTAAAGTAGCAATAGAAAAAAAAGGCAAAAAATACAACAAAGTGCTTCTGAACAGTGGGTGATTTTTCTCTTCACTACCTCAAATTCTTCTACAATTATAATAAGAAAAACTGCCCTGGCTGGTGTAGCTCAGTGGATTGAGCGCGGGCCTGTGAACCAAGGGATCACGGTTCGATTCCCAGCCAGGGCACATGCCTGGGTTGCAGGCCAGTTCCTGGCAGGGGACACATGAGAAGCAACCATACATTGATGTTTCTCTCCTTCTCTCCTTCCCTTCCCCTCTAAAGATAAATAAATAAAATGTTTAAAAAAAAAAAAAAAGAAAAACTAAGTCTAAGGCATTACTGAAGATACATTTAATACATCAAAACTGTTAACAGTGGTGACTTAGAGGAAGAACAGGACTTTGGGAATGAAGTCATTCTGGTATTTTATGTTTACTTCTATTATTTAAAAAAAATGATATACAGGGATGTGCAAAAGTAGGTTTACAGTTGTGAGTACATAAACAGAGCTTAATCTTATTTATTAATTATTGTACTATTTTTCATACAAATTGTAAATTTACTTTTTCCCACACCTGTATAAAAGAAAACTTTCACTTGAAAGCCATTTATTCACCCCGATTTTCTTCTTGGACAATATGTTTTCTATTAATACTCACTAGTGCCAGTGCAATGTGAAACCCCTGAGTAAATGAATATGTAAGCATCTTCCTCCCACCCAAGTACTAACTAGGTCTGACCCTGCTTAGCTTCCAAGATCAAATGAGATCAGATGTGTTCAGCAAGATATCTTCCTGAGCAGGGAAACAGTGCCAGGTAGCTTAAAGACATGTAATGTCTTTATATTGAATATGTAAAATGGGACCACCAGCCAAAACATGTTGTATTTTTTTCAAAGACCTATATAAGCCAGATTCAGGCCTAGTTAAATACCAGCACATTATGATCCTGGGAGTGTTGAGGATAAAGGAAAGGAACTCTATCTACTAGAAGTTCCCTCTCCTCATGCTGGTCATCTATCTGCTCCAGCAGAAGGTTGGGCCACTTGTTCCCACCATGCTATCACCCACAGGAAAGGCGGGACCAGAACCATCAACAATAGCAGACAGACACACACCCTAAGGACAAAAGGCAGGCTTCCAAAGTAGACTGGCCATACAGATTGTTTATGACATTTCTTTTGCCACACTATAATTCTTAACTCTCATGAATACGTGTGCTGGGGAAAAGAAAATATGAAAGAGAGGGATAAAAAGAGGGAAGAGACAGTGAAAAAAGTAAAAATAAAAAGAAACGGGTGTTTGGGGGAAGAGAAGGGATATCAAGGGACAAGGTATGGATAAAAAAAAAGAAGGGAAGGAAGTACAGATGAAGAAGTCTGAGGCACTGAACTTGAACTCTTCTACCCTTTATTTGTTCTCAACAAATACAAAAGTATGCTTTGTTTTGTTAGTAGCTTCAGAGCAAAGTAAACTGACAGGAAGGTGAGTGTAATCCAGGGAAGTAGCTACAAAAGTAGGGTTGATGAAGTCGCCTCTTATGCTTTTCCAATGCAGCACTCTCCCTCTCTAGGACATACTGCAACAAAAGTGGACTATGAATTCCAGGGCACAGAAGGTCAGAGAGACTAGATTTATAAATGTTCCAAAGTCTTTTTCATTTCCAAGCACATACTGAATTTATATATTAACCAAATTTATCTCCTAAATATTCAGTGTCAGGCTTCATTCAATGAGTCCCCAAATGCATGTTACTGAGCCACTGACAACAGGAAAACAAGCCACCTGCCTCCCACTACGGAGCAAGTAACCGATTTCAATGTCTGTAATATAGACCACTAGGTTCTAGGCCCTAGCATAAGCCTTTTTAATAAAAACGGGTACCAGTTAAGAGGACCAAAATACTTATCAGAGAAGAAATTATCTGTTGGTCTCTAGGGTACCAATAAAGGAGGAGACAACTTCATACCAATTTCTAAATACTCGGGAGGACCTAAATGTCACTAAGTGGCTGTTAGGGTCATTATTTCAGAAACTAAAAGAAGGACTCGCCTTGTCTGGTTAAGCAAGCATACCCACACTTGTTTTTCCTTTAGCTCCTGAAAATTCAAGCCCACACCCAGAGCATGCCTCCTTGGGGATACCTCCTGGATATACTTGGATAGAGCCAGAACTACAGGGGCAGCCTGTTGCCTTCAATGCTGAACTTGACAGCATGGTGCACTCTGCTGAGTCTCTTCTGTTCAGCAAATCACCTCTTAGGCTTTTCATATTGGTTTAGGCCCCCTTTAAGAATACCAGGCTAGAAACGGTGGTAGGAATGGAGAATAAAAAAAGATTAATGGAAAGCAATGATGATCAATGAGTAGTATTTGCAGGGATGACAGAGGAAGTGTCTACCCTAAATATTTCATAACAAAATCTACCTAAAACAGTTGAAGAGAAAGCGAGGGGACACTATAAGTAGGTGAATTCTGATTCTCATGGTTCTAAAAAAATGACACGGTTCTAAAAATATAAGAACAAAGGCTCCAGGATTCAGCGGAAATAAAGGGATAAATAAGAAAAAAAAACTTCTTGACTTGATAATGTTGCTTTAAGTCTGAAGTAAAGCTCATCAGCAATGAATAATCTGGCTTGTTAAAAAAGCAGAAAATAGCTCACTTGAAATCAGTTAAACTGCAAGAGCAGTTAAGGATTATTAAACAGGAGGTAAAAGACCAAGTGGTAATGTGCATTTGCCATCCACCTTGCTGTTCCTCTGCTTGCTTACCCTGGATGACTCCATTTCCACATTCCATTTAGGCCTGACCACATAGTCCTTGTTTGAAGGCATAGGCACCCTTGCACGGGCACAGAATCCAGGATCCCCAGGCCTGAGTGCCCTGAGAACGAGAAGAGCATGCTGCTTATGTAACCAATCACAGCTGGGCTCATCCTCCTCAGACACACACCTGTTGCAAACCTCATCTACACTCCCAAGCTTACCCAACACACCCTCCCACAGTCTGTCTCAGCTAGTCTCATCATCACTCACACTGCTGCATGGATTCCTCAACTTCCCTCCCAGGACTAGCTTCCTCCTCTCCTTTTTTAGTGAATATCATCATCTCAGCTCCTTAGGTTGGTGTCTTCAAATCTTGCCAACTCCTACCCAACTAAGTCACCTATTCCTGGCAATTTTGCCCCTGCAAAGTCTTCTAAACCTTCTGTTTCCCCATTACTGTCTCAGTTTAACTATATCACTGCCTTTAGTTACCCCCCTCCAACCCATCCTATACCACACCAACATCAGCATTCTGAATTAAATCTGATGACTCCACATCCATGCTCAAATGCTTTCTATGGAATCACAGAAAGTGAAAATTCTTCATCTTGATTTAAAGCTGTTCAAAATGTGGTCCACATCTACATATCCAACATTATCTTCCACCATCTCAGGCACCATACTACTGCCCAACCACTCTAATCCACTTGCCATTCCTCAAACAGGCCTTCCACACACTTAACCCACCAGTGGCTTAAGCTCTCCCTTTGACTATAATCCCCCTGAAGACTTGGTGAGAGTATGGATTATTTTTAATTCAGTTTTGTATGCCCAGAGCTTAACACAGAAGTCTAGTACGTAGCAAGTAGCTACAATCTTTATTGAATACACTATTTCTCAATCTTTGTTACATCCTCCAGAACATCCAATACAATGCTTTGTGGATAGTCAATAAATGTTAAGCTGAAAATCATCCTTCATCAGTGTGAACATACATCATTTCATTTGCTATTTTTTTTAAAGCAACAAAAAGAACATTCTCTACATAGGCTAAGAAAAAAACTAATACGAAACCCTTACTTCTCTTCTCCTGTCAGCACCTTTTCCAGGTCTCTTCGGGGTGTCTGACCACCAGTGCTGGGGGAAAAAAGTAATCAATGAAATATTAGGAGTGTCAGAATCTTATAACTTTATAAGAAAAAAAGAGCAAAATGAAATATCAAATTTAGACCACAATTAAGTCCCTTCCCCCAAAAAATAATTCCTAGTTTTAAATACCAGGTTTCATTATGGGTGAATGGTAACTGCCATATGTAAAACTATCAACTTTGTCATCCTGGATACAACTGTATCCAGTTTATTGATACAAACTGAACCAATATATTTTTTTCTCTTAAGAATTTGGAAATGGGACTGAGAAAGACATAGTTTTTTTCTGCACATGACTGGACCAAGAAAAGCAACCTGCAGAACCTGGCAGAGGCCATATTACATCAGATCAAACCAGAAAAGTCTGGGAGAGGGTACAGACTTATACATTATTCCACATAAATTAAGAGCATATTATGAATTCACAGATACATCAAGCTAAGAGGAAAGACAAAATCCTATCATCTCAGGTTTCCTAATGATCTTACTTACAAAAATGCTGAGTTATAGCAACAATAATATTCAATCCACTTACTCATACCTGTTCCCTCATACCTGCTCATTCTTCGTCGTTGAGGCATTTGTTCTAGGTCTCTCTGCTCCCTTTCTTCTCTTGTCATTCCTTTGTAGTTTGAGGTAAGACCAAATATAGGCCGAGACCATTCATCTGTAACAAGGAAAAATCAATTATTTAGTCCATAAACTATTATTCTTCCTACCATTTCCTGAAATACTCACACCCTAGTGTTATGTCATATCTAGGCATTTAGAATATTCTTTCCTTAAAGATAGCATTCTTTCAAGACCATATCTGTAACATGTAATCATGAGAGTAATATCTAACTCACTTTGACAGTCATCAACAAGCTATGACATTTTATACAGACAACCTAATTTCTAATTTATTCTCTTGAAAATAGAAAAATCTTGAAATTCTTCCACTTTTTTATTCTAAAGAAAAGCTCCCTTATTACTTATCAAAATGGTCTAGATCTTTAAAAATTACATTTTAATAGTGCAGGTGTAGAGTCTGGACTTCATTGAATCTAAGAAAGTTGCTAAGAAGAACATGAAAAAAATATAGGCCCACTATTTAGTTAGGAAAGTCCACAGATACAAACACTGCATTTTTATTTTGAAACACAGTATAGTTTACTGCTGCATTTAATACACTATCAAAGCAATAAAGGACCTTTTGCAGACAGAACATAGGTGTTGTCAAACTAATAGAAGCAGGGGATCTCATCAAGGGCGTAGTCTAAATATCTTTGTAAAGTGACCTGCCAACCTCACCCCTGAATTCAGAATCACTGTGATAATGAGTATTATTTTTCCACTATAAAGGTCTTAGCCAGTGGGAATATTCTGCTTCTCTCAGTCTATGGCTATAAGAGCGTCAAGAACCACTGCATAAAAGCATCAAAACTTTATTATTTAATAGGAAGTAAATTACAGATTATTAACAAGATCAAAGATATAATACTTCCCTGGTTTATTAAAAAATGTAGGGACTTCCAGCCAAGATGGAGGCATAGGTGGACACACTGTGCCTCCTCTCACAACCAAAATTAAGGACAACTAACATATAGAAACAAAAAAAAATAACCAGAACAGATAGAAAATTGAATTGTACGGCAGTCCAACAACGATTTGCCCAGACCAGTAAGAGGGGCGGAGTCGGCGGCCCAAGGAGAGGGACTGCAGTAGGAAAAAGCAATGGCTAGTGGTCCCGGACGCGCAGGTGGCAGATGACACACCCCAGGCACATAGGCGGCAGTTACCGGGCGCAGGGAGGCAACAAGCAGACCAAGCGAGGCACACAAGGTGGCTGACCGTGGTCACACATTTGCACGCGGATAAACCAGGTGAAAACGGGCAGCGAGACAGACTGCGCAACCCAGGGCCCCAGTGCCAGGAAATAAAGCCTGAAAGCACCAATTGAAAATGCTTGTGGGGGTTGAAGTGCCAGGAGAGACTCCCAGCCTCACAGGAGAGTTTGTTGGAGAGATCCACAGGGTCCCAGAACATACACAAGCCCACCCACACAGAAATCAGCACCAGAAGGGCCCAATTTTCTTGGGGGAAGTGGCGGAAGGGGCTGGAATCTGAGAGAGAGCAGAGCAAGCGCCATTATTCTCTCTTGGACCCCACCCCCACATACAGTGTCACATCCACCAACTGGGCTGCCCCGCCCTGGGGAACACCTAAGGCTCCGCCCCTCATATGTAACAGGTGCGATCAGACCAAAAAAAAAAAAACCAGAAACAAAAATGGCTCAAACTGGAGAACAAATCAAAGCCCCAGAGCCAATTCATCTAAGCAACCAAGAGATAGCCAACCTATCAGATGCATAGTTCAAAGCACTGGTTTATCAGGATTCTCACAGAATTGGTTGATTTTGGTCGCAAATTAGATGAAAAAATGAAGGCTACAAAAGTGAAATGAAGGAAAATGCACAGGGAACCAATAGTGATGGGAGGAAAACCGGGACTCAACTCAATGGAGTAGTCCAGAAGGAAGAAAGAAACAAACAGAAAAGAATGAAGAAACAAGAATTCAAAAAAATGAGGAGAGGCATAGGAATCTCCAGGACATCTTTAAACGTCCCAACATCTGAATTATAGGGGTACCAGAAGGGGAAGAGGAAGAGCAACAAGTGGAAAACTTATTTGAACAAATAATAAAGGAGAACTTCCCCAATCTGGCAAAGGAAATAGACTTCCAGGAGGTCCAGGAAGCTCAGAGAGTCCCAAACAAGGTGGACCCAAGGAGGAACACACCAAGGCACATCATCATTACATTAGTCAAGATTAAAATGAAGGAGAGAATTCTAGAAGCAGCAAGGGATAAGGGGACAGTCACCTGCAAAGGAGTTCCCATCAGACTGTCAGCGGATTTCTCAAAAGAGACCTTACAGGCAAGAAGGGGCTGGAAAGAAGTATTCCAAGTCAGGAAAGTCAAGGACCTACATCCAAGATTACTTTATCCAGCAAAGCTTTCATTTAGAATAGAAGGGAAGATAAAGTGCTTTTCAGATAAGGTGAAGTTCAAGGAGTTCATCATCACCAAGCCCTTATTTTATGAAATGTTAAAGGGACTTATCTAAGAAAAAGGAGATAAAAAATATGAACAGTAAAAAGACAGCATACTCACAGATACTAACAACCACACCTAAAACAAAAACAAAAGCAAAGTAAGCAAACACTAGAACAGGAGCAGAAATACAGAAATGGAGATCACACAGAGGGTTAGCAACAGGGGAGTGGAAGGAGAGAGGGGGAAAAGGTACAGAGAACAAGTAGTACAGATGGTGGGTAGAAAATAGACGGGGGGAGGGCAAGAATAGTGTGAGGAAAGTAGAAGCTAAAGAACTTATGACACATGGACATGAACTATAGGGGGGGAATGTGGGTGGGAGGGGGTGTGCAGGAGGGAAGGGAATGATGGGGGCAAAATGGGACAACTGTAATAGCATAATCAATAAAATATTTAAAAAAATTTAAATTTCCCTAAAAACTTTTGCTACTTTAAAATATTCGATAAAAAAATAATTACTATTTTCAGATATAGAAGTAGTTGTTTTTCAATCCAGCCTGAAGTTCAAAAATTCCTTTCCAGCGTGAAGCACAGGAAAAGTTAAGGAGAATGATGAAAATACTCGTTTTTCATTTTTTAAAAAAAGTTTTATTTATTTATATTTAGAGAGGGGAAGGGAGAAAGAGAGGGAGAGAAAGATCAATGTGTGGCTGCATCTCGCACACCCCAGACTGGGGACTTGGACCACAACCCAAGCATGTGCCCTAGACTGGAAATCGAACAGGTGACCCTTTGGTTTGCAGGTTGGCACTCAATCCACAGAGCCACACCAGCCAGGGCTTGTTTTCATTCATAAAACTAAAAGATTTCATAAACAACATGGCAGTTGATTAGATGGATTTTAGTTAGACTCCTTTAGTTTCATTAAATAACAACATAAAAAGGCTTGGAAGACCATTATAAAAGTAATAACAACAGCAGAAGTGGCTAACATTTGCTAAGGACTTACTATGTGCTAGGCATTGTGATATATATATACATATATACATTTATATTCTCTCACTTATTCTTTACAAAAACCCTGAGTGAAAATATTATTCTCCGTTTTACAGAGAATAAAACCAAGGCTTAGAGCTTAAACCATGAACCTAAAGATATGCAGTAAGGTAGGTGGTGAATCTAGGATTTGAACCCAGGTATGACTAATGCGAGGGCCTGCATTCTAATGCCTCTCTCACTATATGCTCTTGATCCATGATTAGAAAATACATCATTTTAGTTGCTGTATTTAATAATGGACTGCACACTTAAATATACTTAGAAGCATTTTAAGTCTAAGGGAAAAAGGCTGGTACCCTAAGAAGTTACCAAAATTTTATTTCTATTCCACTTCATTGATTCATTTAAAATGAATGGTGATAAAAATATAGTTACCTTTTACATATACAGAAATACAACAAAAATAAAATGTACATACTGATTAGTTTCCCTGCCATGTCCTTGTTGGACCGTGATTCCTTGGGATGTTTATAGAGATACATTACTGCTCGTCCAATCCCACTGTGCTTCAGGGTCTCCTGGCTCACACTAGGTAGCTGAGAACATAAACACATGCACACACATTAATTACTCAGAAACTGGGAATCCTGCCAATCTATTTTAGAGAATCTTCTGAGACCTGGTTCATTCACAATAAAGTAACCAAAATATCGTGAAAATGGTTTCAGGAGGGATAGACACTGAACACAAGGATATTTTGTGTTCATATCAACAGCTGAGAGTTCAGTATTACCGCTGAGTCCAAGTAAAATTTAACAATGTAAGAAAGTATGAACTAAGTATACTCAGAGGTTAGTGGTTTAATATAAGAGTCAGCATAGGCCCAAAATCAAAAAGACCTACTCCTGAACTCAAGCACAGTCATTTGCTAGTAATGTGATCTTGTATAAGTCATTTAACTTCTGAGTCTTAATTTCCTCATCTGTAAAATGGAGACATTACACACCTACCTTGCAGGTTTGCTGTGAGGAATAAGAATACCTAACACATAGGACTTTCCTCGAGAATTCCTTTAGAAGTTAAGTAGCTTGCTCAAAGTGTCACAGCCATGTAAAGTCAACCCAGCTCAATTCCAATGCAAGTTTATCTGACTCTGAAGTTGACCTTTTTACTTCAAGTTTCTCCCCAAAACAGGCCCAAAACTATGCTACTCTACATATAAACCATAGTTACTACTCCAAGATCTTTTTTCTTTAATACTATAGTTATATGAAGTTTATCAGGCCTTCCTTTTATGATCATTTTACTTTATTATGTTCATAAAAAACATACTGAATAAAATCCTTCTTCTGGCAAGCATTGGCAGAGAAAATGTATAAATACATGGTAAAATAGAGAGGTTGTAATAATAAGAAACACATTAGATAATTAATGAAGAGCAAACAGATTTGCCTCTAACCTCTTGCAGAATCTTCAATAGCTCCTCTCGAATCTTCAGCGCTGGCAAACTCCTATCTGGGAGAGGTGAGAGCCATTCTTTGATGGCAGACATCACACCACTGTCAATAAATGTTTCTTTAAGGTCCTGCCTGCAACAATAATGTTTTAAAAAGTGAAGTCAGTGTATGTCCATTCTATTCGAATATAGCTTCCTTTGGATTTTGTCACATATTAGGTGATGTTTCCAAAAAGTCTTCCTACAAAGTTACTCATGCATCCATTATATACTGAGCATCTTACTCAGTTTGCAAAAGTGATACTAAATTTAGTTCCTATTTTCAAAAATAGACAAAGATGATTTGTTAAAAACAAACCCAAATTACACAAGATAGGTTAATGCTGATATAAACGGTAGAAACAGTAAGATTCATGACCTCCAATTATCACAACTATCTATAAAACTAATGTTTAATCTACCAGAATAGCGATTCTGAAACTGTTTCAGGTGGAAAAAAACTCAGAATTTGCAAGACACCAGGGAGAATTCCATCCACCTAGCAGAAAAAAATACCAACGAAATACTATTTAAATTCCATTTTATGTACTAGGATCAATTGTTAATAGAAAATATGACAATATTACACACAAACACATACACGAGGTCTGTACAGAAAGTATCCAGCCATGTAATATTAAAAATAGAGACATTTATTGAAGACACAAGATACAAGAAACATTGTACATAGGACAATGACACCTCAGTGCCCTTCAAAGCAGGCACACCTTGGGACCTCACAGTTTTCCCAATCACCATCAGCTGCCCCATTGTATTTTCCTGAATCTTATCGATGATCGGGATGAAATCTCTTCCCTTTCAAAGGGTGACTTTAGTTTTGGGAAAAGGCAGAAGTCACAGGGTGCCAAATCTGGGCTGTAGGGGGTCTGAACCACCTGGGTGATTTGATGTTTTGCCAAAAAACTCTGCACCAGATGCGATGCATGAGCAGGCGTGTTGTGATGAAGCTGCCAATTACCAGCTGCCCATAGCCGCGGCCTTCTGAATCATCTGAACAGTTTCCGTGGAGAAATGTTCAAGCTTAATGCAAAATTTGATGCAGATTCCTTGCTCTACTCGCTCCATCATTTTGAATGTGACGGCCACACAGTACACATGCTCACTCAATGGGGTCTACTGCCCCCACTGATTAGTACAGTGAAGTAGTCACTGTTCATGCAAGAGCATTCTATTCCACTCACCTTGACTGCCAGATTATACTGACGTCATGTAAACCTTTCTTGACATATTAACAATGGTTGAACTTTTTCCAGACAGACCTTATGTGTGTATGTGTGTATACCTACGTGAAATCTGCCACAATCATTTTGTCTATTGGGATAGACACAGGTAGCGATTTTCTAGTAGAAAGTCCTAGGCCATGTTGTTGGTGTATTTGTGTACTACTGCATTTCTCTATAGCTACCAAAAGTAGGCTGTGGCTAGGTGAAGGAGAAATCAAAATTGTTCAGGCGTATAAGCAAAACAATGAAAGACTTCAGTAACAATGATCTATCAAGAAAGGGTCCTTATTCCAGAAGGACCAATGACAAAGTTCATGATATAATAGGCCACATAAGCCTTATAGAGTATGTGCTCCAGTTTCTCAGGATTTGCTGTTCTCTCTTACACTAGGAAAACAGATGTAATTTTACCAGACTGAAAACAGTCTATAAAGATCAAAATTAGTGGTTTCCAAGTCTTTTTTTCATTAATAACAGTTTGCTATGTGTTCTGTTTGCACCAGACATCAAAGTTTAAAAGAAATTGTGAGGGAAAAATAAAAAAGAAATTGTGAGAAATATAATTTAGGAGATGCTATTATTACTTTTCCATAAATTGATAGAAAGCAATCATTCTTTAATATCTCTAGAACACCAGACCAGTACATAATTTGACTATCATTATTAAAAGGAAGACATTTTTTCAATAAACAACACTTACTTCTTAAGGTGCATGACCACGGTGGGTAATAATGTTAATTTTTTCAGTGCTGGCTTTTTTTGATTGTTCAACTGCCTGTCTTCCTACCCGGGAAGAAGAATATTTTTTAAAAAAGAAGGAAAAAGCCAGTGTTAATAATAAATTACAACCACTATAATTCTAAACTGTAAAATAAAGCAGCAACTTCTCTGAAAAACTGTATTTTTTCCTACAACAAAGGAAAATTAAGTAATAAATGGACTTTTTGTAGAACCCCAAATTCTGTATCTGTGTCAATCAAACCCATAAAACTATTATAATAGCTTTAGCATTCACAAATTGAGAGAAACAACTTTAATTTAAAATACTGGCATAACTGTAAGTTTTCAGAGTTCATTTAAGGTTCGAAATTGTACCTCGGAAAATTTGGCTTATCATCAGAAATAACTTTCTAGCTGGGAGGTCTGTATGATAATGAAATGTTATCAAAGAGTTTCTACAAACACAGAAAACAAAATAATATACTCCTGTCATGTACTGTATATTTTAACAATTAAATTCACATAGTTACACTCTTACTGTAGCTATTTCTGTAGCTATGTCCCCTCAACTTGAATTATTTAAAAACAAATACTAGACACATATCATTGAATGCATAAAAACTTCAGCAAGTGTCTCCAAAAAGATCAGAACTTGTTTTTAAAAATACTTGGTCAATTAAAAAAAAAAAAGAATCGAAGCAGAATTTTATTTAATTTTTTCTTTTTTAAAAAAGTTATTTTTAGCCCTGGCTGGTGTAGCTCAGTGGATTGAGCGCGGGCCTGCAAACCAAAGGATCACGGTTCAATTCCCAGTCAGGGCACATGCCTGGGTTGCAGGCCAGTTCCCAGCAGGGATGCACGAGAGGCAACCACACATTGATATTTCTCTCCCTCTCTCCTTTCCTTCCCCTCTAAAGATAAATAAATAAAAAAAGCTTTAAAAAAAAGTTATTTTATTGTTGTTCAATTACATTGTCTGCATTTATCCCCTTTCACTCTCCCCTACCCCAGCCGAACCCACCTCTCCCTACCTTGCTTCTACCCCCTACCCTCGGTTTTGTCCATGTGTCCTCTATAGTTTTTCCTAAAAACCCTTCCCCCATTATCTCCTCCCACCTCTCCTCTGGTTACTGTCAGATTGTTCTTAATTTCAAGGTCTGGTTATATTTTGCTTGCTTGTTTGCTTTGTTGATTAGGTTCCAGTTAAAGGTGAGATCATATGGTATTTGTCCCTCACCACCTGGCTTATTTTACTTAGCACAATGCTCTCCAGTTCCATCCATGCTGTCGCAAAGGGTAGGAGCTCTTTTTTTCTCTCTGCTGCGTAGTATTCTATTGTACCATAGTTTTTTGATCCACTCATTTACTGATGGGCACTTAGGTTGCTTCCAGCACTTGGCTCTTGTAAATTGTGCTGCTATGAACATTGGGGTGCACAGGTTCTTTTGGATTGGTGTTTCTTAAGGTTCTTAGGATATAATCCCAGCACTGAAATTGCTGGGTCAAAAGGCCATTCCATTTTTAGTTTTCCAGGGTAGAATTTTAAAGTGCAATGAGTTAAATGAAATCTCTTAATCAGAGATAAAAGAATGACATGAGTTCAAAACATAATAAACATGAGTTTATGACTTTTTATATATGAGAAACATTAAAACTTTGTGGCCAGCCAAACTCGAGAGCACAATCATTCCCCCATAAAACTAGCAAAGCCATTATGCTAAACAGGCTCATTTCAATACTTACTTAGTCCTTTCACTAAATTTTTTTCTAAACATGTTAATAAAAAAATTAAAATTATTTCCATGCCTAAAATTTACAACAGTAAATGCTTTGATTAAAATAAAAGTATCTTAAATGTAGTTTAAGCACAAGTAAAGCTAAAAAACAAACCCCAAATCAAAAGTGGGAGAAAGGTGAAGCTAGAAGTGAGCCAACTCACCTCAGCAGCTTCATTCATTTTGACAATCATGGCGCTCACCACATCATCGGCATCACTAATAAAAGTGCCACCATCACGGTTACGTCTGCGCTTGCCACTCATGCTCTTTTTCCGCTGCAACATCATCTCAAAATCCGACAGGAAGTCCATACTAAGCAGTAACACACAATCAAGTGACACAAAAATTACCCTTTAAATATACATTTCCTTAGATTACAGTTAAAAAGCATCAACTCTCTTAATTCTAATTCAATGGAGTGCTACCTTGTTGTAAAGTACAAGCACTTATAACTTACTTTTATAAGAGCATGCGATCCTAGATTTTATGTTCAACCTTTGTACTACACCAAATGTTATACACTAATAGCCTTAAACTTTCCCAAATGTTATACACCCCAATTGTTATACACTAATAGCACAAAATACTGCTCAATTGTATTTCAAATACTTTTGTTGAGATGGATGTAATCTGTTCAGAAAAATCTGATATCTTGAAAGGTGCCAAACATAGGATAATACATTAGCTACTGTTTACAGTTGTAATATGTATACTATATTAACACTTGCATGTATCCACTTGAGAAAGGACATTTCAAATCTGAAGTTCTCATTCAGGGTATAGTGCCCGCATGTTTGGGGGGAAACAGAATAGTATTCAATTACTTGGGTATATTTGTCTTCTACAGCATAAGTAGAAAAAAAATACACTGCTGCTTTTCAGTGATACAATTCAAAACAATGAGACCAAGATAAAGTTGGATATCAACAGACTTGCTAAGAGCCTCAAACCTTTATAGCTTTCACCTGAATCATCACACTTAACAAGGAAGTTAACTCGCTCTATGCCACTATCATACTATCATACAAATGAGATATGATTTATGTGGTAATCTAATTTCCAAAGGTATTACCAAACTCCTTCAGCATGTCACCAGAATTAAAAAGGAAACTTTTTTAAAGCATTACCTTTACAACTGCGAACAGTAGCTTATACCATCCTATTTTGGCACCATTTAAGATACCAGAATTTTCTAAACAGATCACAACCATCTTAACAAAAGTATATGAAATACAATCAAGCAATATTTTATAATTAAGACTTTAGCTTTATTCCCATCAGAAACCACAAAAGAGCTTTTCTTATATAGCACATTTTTCAGCAGAGCTTATTTGGTGAGATATAATTAAGAACCTGGCAACATATACTTCCACAAATTACAACAGGTGAACACAAAGTAAATAAAAAGAACAAGAGCAAATTTTTCAACAGCACTGTATACAGAGAAATAGAAGGGAGGAAAATGGAACAGATTCCTTCCTATACTTGATCAGAAGCCAAAATAAGACAAAAACTTTGATAGTCTCTACCTTCATTTATATATTCTCTTTAAGGACTTCTGGTCAAGATGGAGGCATAGGTAGACATACTGTGCCTCCTCACACAACCAAAAGGACGACAAATTCAAAAACAAAAACAACCAGAACTGACAGAAAAATCCAACTCTATGTAAGTCCAATGACCAAAGAGTTAAAGAAAAAACATTCATCCAGACTGGTAGGAGGGGTGGAGATGGGCAGCTGGGCAGAGAGGACTCTGGCAAGGCAGCGGCTGGCGGACCCAGCAAGGTGGTGGATTGCAGACTGAGCGATCCCACATTCACATGCAGATAAACCAGGGTGAACAACTGGGGAGCGAGACAGACAGCACATCCCCATAGTTTCAAGTACGGGGAAATAAAGCCTCAAACCTCTGACTGAAAACAACTGTGGGGGCTGAGGCGGCAGAGGGAGAAACTCCCAGTCTCACAGGAGAGTTCGTTGGAGAGACCCACAGGGTCCTAGAATGTACACAAACCCACCCACCTGGGAATCAGCACCACAAGGGCCCAATTTGGTTGTTGGTAGTGGAGGAAGTGCTGAAAACCAGCAGAGAGCAGAGCAAGCAGCATTGTTCCCTCTTGGAGCTCTCTCCCCCACACGGTGTCACAACGAAGCTACATGGGTTGCCCCACCCTGGCAAATACCTACGGCTCTTCCCCTTACTACGTAACAGGTGCACAGAAACAAAAAAAATGGCCCAAATGAAAGAGCAGATCAAAACTCCATAAAAAATACAATTAAGTGACGAAGAGACAGCCAACCTATCAGGTGCATAGTTCAAAACATCAGGACGCTCACAGAATTGGTTGAATATGGTTGCAAATTACTGTATTTTTAGGACTATAAGATACACCAGACCATAAGAAGTACCTAGGTTTTGAGGAGGAACATAGGAAAAAAATTTTGAAGCAAAAAGTGTGGTAAAATATTTAATAACCTGTGACCCTGCTCCACCGCCACCCATACCCACAGTGAAGCCAGGTAAGCTACATTTGAACTATAAGATGCACCCCCATTTCCCTCCCAAATTTGGGGGAGGGGTGCATCTTACAGTCTGAAAAATAGGGTCAATGAAATATGAAGGCTATGCTAAGTGAAGTAAAGGAAAATGTACAGGGGACCAACACTAACAGGAGGTAAACCGGGACTCAAATCAACGATATGGAGCAGAAGGAAGAAATAAACATTCAACCAGAACAGAATGACGAAACAAGAATTCAAAAAAAAATGAGGACAGGCTTAGGAACATCCAGGACATCTTTAAACATTCCAACATCCGAATCACAGGGATACCAGAAGGAGAAGAGGAAGAGCAAGAAATCAAAAACTTATTTAACAAATAATGAAGGAGAACTTCCCCAATCTGGCAAAGGAAATAGACTTCCAGGAAGTCCAGGAAGCTCAGAGAGTCTCAAAGAAGTCGGACCCAAGGAGGAACACACCAAGGCACATCTTAAATACATTATCCAAGATTAAAGGAGAGAATCTTAAAGGCAGCAAGAGAAAAGGAGACAGTTACCTACAAAGGAGTGCCTGTAAGACTCTCAGCTGATTTCTCAAAAGTAACCTGGCAGGCAAGAAGCAGCTGGAAAGAAGTATTCCAAGTCATGAAAGGCAAGGACCCATATCCAAGATAACTCTATCCAGCAAAGCTATCATTTAGAATGGAAGGGCAGATAAAGTGCTTCCCAGATAAGGTCAAGTTAAAAAAATTCATCATCACCAAGCCCTTACTATATGAAATGTTAAAGGGACTTATCTAAGAAAAAAGATGATCAAAACTATGAACAGTAAAATGACAACAAACTCACAGTTATTAACAACCACACCTAAAACAAAAACAAAAGCAAACTAAGCAAACAGCTAGAACAGGAACAGAATCACAGAAATGGAGATGACATGGAGGGTTATCAACAGGGGAATGGGAGGGGGAGGGGGGGAAGGTACAGAGAGTAAGTAGCATAGATGGTAGGTAGAAAATAGGGGGAGGTTAAGAATAGTATAGGAAATGTAGAAGCCAAGGAGCTTATATGTATGACCCATGGACATGAACTAAAGGGGAGGAATGTGGGTGGGAGGGGGTGTGCAGGGCGGAGGGGAATAAAGTGGGGGAAATGGAACAGCTGTAATAGCATAATCAATAAAATATATTAAACAAATATATATTTATATGTACACACACACACACACACACACTTCCTTCTTTAAAAATTCCTTTTAGCCCCAGTTATTGTGGCTCAGTGGACTGGGTGCCAGCCTGTGAACTGAAAGGTGTCTGGTTCAATTACTGGTCAGGGCACATGCCTGGTTTGAGGGCCAGGTACCCAGTTGGGGGTGTGTGAGATGCAGTAGATCAATGCTTCTCTCACAAATCATTGATGTCTTTCTCCCTCTCTTTCTCCCTCCTTTTCCCTCTAAAAATAAATAATGTCTTAAAAATAAAAAAAAATTCCTTTTAAATAAAACAAACTTACTGTTTTCCTCTCTTTATGTTATCATCAGAATCTGAATCTTCAGCTTCTTTTACCTGTGTTTCACTTTTTTCTTCTTCCAAATCTTCTTGGTTAAAACCCTAAAGTAGGGTAAGTAAACCAGAGTTATCACAACCACATCACAGACTTTCTTCTGTATAAATGCTCTTAATTTTTGTACTTTAACTGCAATACATTCACAAACAAAAATTAAATAGGTATCGAAAGGTATATAGCAAAAAAACTCCCTCCCACCCTAGCCACTAGTGTTATTAGCTTTCTTGTATATCCTTCCAGATACAGGCATTTATACAAGCACTTCTATACATATTACATTTACTACCCCTTTTATTATACAAATAGTAGCATACATACCAGGTACAATATACCACTATGCACCTCCCACATAAAATAATAGAATCTGGAGACCAACTCCTATCAGCATAAAGTATCCTTGTTCTTTTGGTTTTAGACTATTTCACTATGTGACTACAACCACAATTTGCTTATACATTTCCCTACTGACATTCAGGTATGTGTATTTGAAATTTTGAGAAATATTTGCCAAACTGTCTTCCATGGAGATTATGCCAATTAAGTCTCCTTTCCAGTAAGGCACGAATGCACTTGTTTTCCCACCTTCATACGTTATCAAACATTGGTATTTGCCAATCTCTGGACTGAAAAACAAAGACATCTGTGCAGCTTTCTTTGCATTATGTTATTAAAAGTAAGGTCAGGTATGTTTGTCATGTTTAAAAGCCATTTGTAATTCTCTGTAAAACTCTCAATATCTTCTGCCCATTTTTCTGTTGGATCTTTGCCTTACTGATGTGAAATACTTCTTCAAAAATCAGGGAAATTAGCTCACCGTGACAGGAACCACACAATCCTTACATTTGTGCAGTTTGCTTTTTTTTTGTTTATGGAAATGTTTTCCATGCATAATTTTTAATTTTTTATGTAATTGAAATAAGTGGTCAATCTTTCTTTATAACTTCTCTTATGTTATATTTAGAAAGGCCTTCCCAAAGGCTGTTGGGAAGTATGTTTTTCTCGCTGAAATGAGCCTATAACAAAGTTGACATTAATTCTCTAAACTAGAGAAACATACCTTATTCTCATAAAATACTGTTTAATGAGAATGAGCTCTCCATGAAGGCAATGTCCAAACCTCTGGCATACAGGCTCTCAAATATTTGCTGAATACCTTCTTTTTTTCTATTTTCCTTAGTAGTTTACCTTGTTACTAAATTCATCTAGTTTTATTCTTTCTTGCTTTAGTAATAAAAGTACTGATTTCTTTTTTAACCCAAGAACTGTTTAACAAGGAAGTTTTAAATTTCTGGCTGGCAAGAGTGTTTTGTTTGCTACTTTTGTTATTAATTTTCAATTTCACTTCATGGCATTCAGAAAATATTGTCTATACTTTGTACTTTTCACAAAAGCTTATTTAAAATTTATATGAAAATGCAAAGAACTAAGAAAAGACAAATTGATCTTGAAGAATAAGTTGATAGGACATAACCAACTAAATATAAAAAATTATTAATGGTGCAAAGATAAAGAGACCAACAGAGCAGAAAAGATATTGTAGAAACATACTGGATAATAAATAAAGACACCTGATATACGACAAAGATAGTATTATACTGTAGTGGGAATGGATGGGCTGGGTCAATTGAATGTTCTAAATGGGGGTAAAATCTTGACTCTATCTCTTACATACTACACACAAAAACCCATTCCAGGTGGATTGTACTGTACAACTGTATGTGAAAAATAAAACAAAAAAGCTTCTAGAGTATAACTCAGGAGAACATCTTTATGACCCTGGAGACAAGCAAAACTTTCTTAGAATTAAAAAGCTTTCAACATAAAGGAAAGGATTGGTAAAGTTGATTTATGTTAAAAGTTTTGTTTTGTTCATCAAAAAACTCCATTAAGAAAATAAAAAACACAAGCCACAAAAAAGAAGAAATTTTTAACCTTTGTAATTACCAAAAGACTTTAATCCAGATTATATATATAACAACAGATTCTTGCCCTGGTCAGGTGGCTGGGTTGGTTGGAGCATCATCCTGTACACCAGAAGGCTGCGGGTTCAATCTCTGGTGGGGGGAGTGTACAGGAGTCAACTGAACAATGTTTCTCTCTCTCTCTAAAATCAATAAATATATCCTCTGGTGAGGATTAAAAAAAAAAAAAACTTCTGAAGTTTTTAGGTCTGCTTGTTATTTCAGTTGCATTCCACATGGATTATATTATCTGTCCACTTCTCTTTGCAGTTCTGTCAATTTTTGTTTTGCATGTACATATTTAAAGCCATGTGACCAGGAACATGGCTAAGTACAATTTTAAAACCTATTATACCTTAAAGTCTACTTCTTTGCTGCTCATACAGCTATAATAGTTTTCTTTTGGATAATACTCAGATAAAGTATCTTTTTCTATCCTTTTATTTTCGACATCTTGTTTCAGGTGAATCTTAAAAGTAGTATACAGCTAGTTTTTTTTAATCCTCACCTGAGGATATGTTTATTAATTTTAAAGAGAGAGAGAAAGGGAAAAAAGGGGAGGGGGGTGGGGTGGGAAGGGAGAGAGAAACAGACAGAAAGACAGAGACAGACACTGATCGGCTGCCTCCCATATGCACCCCCACTGGGAATTGAACCTGCAACCTAGGTATGTGCCCTGACCAGGAACCGAACCCACAGCCTTTCGGGGTATGAGATGAGGTTCCAACCAACCGAGGCATCTGGACACAGTTACAGTTGGTTTCTTAAAATCCAGTCTGACCATCTTTATCCTTTAATTGGAGCATTTAATACAACTTAATGTAATTTCTGAGATTCAAAGTTTAAATCTGCTACCTTACTATGTACTACTTTCTAACTGTCTCCCTGTTCGGTATTTTTTTTTCCTGTCTTGCCTTCCTTTGGATTGATTTGCTTTTTCCTTCTTTTAATCTCACCTGAGGACAATTTTTCACTACCTTTAGAAAGGGAGAGAGGGAGAAAGAGCCGGAGAGAGAGATAGAGACAGGGAGGGGAGGAGGAGAGAAAGGGAGGAAGGAGTAGGAGAAGAGAGGGGGAGGAAGGAGGAAAAGTGAGGGGGGGGAGGGAGGAAGGAGGAGGAGGGGTGGAAGGAGAGGGGAGAAAGAGAGAGGGAGGAAGAGAGAGAGAAACAATGACTGGTTGCCTCTTATACAAGCCGTCACTAGGGATCAAACCCGCAACATTTCATTCAAGTAGATCACGCTCTAACCTACTGAGTCACACCAGCCAGGGCTAGATTTATTAGCTTTTATTATTCTCCTTTTCCCCCTCTATTAGGTTGGAAGTTATACATTCCATTAATCTTTTTAGTAGTCATTTTAGAGATTACCACAGGCACCGTAACTTATCAAAGTCTAATGTATTTTCACAAACACCTGTGAATAGTTGAATTTCATGTATATTCTCAGTTTACAATTGCTGTCATGGTTAATTTTACATATATTTAGAACCATACCAGACATGACTTTATTTTGCACAGCCAACACTCATTTAGACTTACCCACATACTTTTATTGCTTTCTTTCTCCTTCCTGAATCCTTGACCTTCTACTTGAGATTTTCTTTCTGCCTTTAGTATGTTCTTCAGTGGTATATTGATAAGATGAAGAGGGAATGTTCATTCCTGCAAAGTGTGTTTGCTGAATATACCAGAATTCTAAGTTTGCAGTTATTGGATTCTATTGTTTCTGTTTAGAAGTCAGCTGTTAGTGTGACTGTTGTCTCTTTTACATGTAACATTTTCCTCTCTGGCCACCCCTCTGGTCCGTTTTCTTTGGTTTCTTGCAATTTTACTATTATGTATTTACATGATCTCCTTGTATTTATCCTGCCTGTAAATTTGTAGAAATTCTAGAATCCATAATTTTATGTATCGTTTCTTTAAATATTGCTTATGCTATGTAAATTTTTTCCTTCTCCTTCTGGGATTCTAATTCACTATGTTAAACCTTCTCTTGTATTAATTATGTTGTATTCTTTCACATTTCCATACTGATATATCTCAATACTTCATTCTAAATAGTTCTTTCTAGCCTATCCCCCAATTCATTCATTTTTTTTCCCAATATATCTAAGCTGTTGTTAAATTCATTTTTTAACAACAATACTTGTTACTGTATTTTTACAGTTTCAGAATTTCTACTTGGCTCTTTTCCAAACATGCCTTGTCTTTTAAAAAACTGTTTGCTCTGCCCTGACTGGTGTGGCTCAATGGGTTGGGCATCATCTCACAAACCGAAGGGTGGACAGTTTGATTCCCCATTAGGGCATATGCCCAGGTTAGGGGCCAAGTTCCCAGTGGGACAGAGAGGGTGTGAGAGGCAACTGATCAATGTGTCTTTCTCACACTGATGTTTCTCTCTTCTTTCTCCCCCCCTTCCTCTCTCTCTAAACATAAATATTTTTTAAAAAATTGTTTGCAGTGACAAAACTAATCTTTGATCTCCCTAAACACATTTTTTTCTTAAGTCTTTATCTAAAATTCCTGTATCTAGAGCCACTAAGTCTATTTCTATTGCCTGTTTTTACTATTTCTTTCTAACATTATCCATGGTGTACATACTGTGTATCTGAAACACTACTGAAATAATCTGAGGCCTCCAATTATGTTCCCTTTGTCCTAAAAGGATTTGTTCACATATGTTAGATACCTAAGACACTAGCCGAAAGGTCAGGAATCACTGTAATCAAATTCCTGAAACCAAGGTTGTTTAGGTTGCTAGATTACTCAAAGCTGGCCTAAAATCTGAGTAAAGGCTACTTCACTTACAGTTCACCCTTAATCCTAGGAGTCCCAGAGCATGGGATTTTCAGGGTCCTCTAACCTCAGCAGGCGCTGACCACCAAATTTTGTCTCTTGAGTCAAAATATGATCAGTTTCTCAGCCTGGACAGGCAAACATCCCAGAAAATGCAGTTCTAAATGATCTTACCCTCTTTAGGTTCCTGTCTTTTCCTGGTTTGGATTTAGTAATTCTCTTCTACCTTGTTCCTCTGATGATGAGCACATTTTGCTAGAGAGAAGTTTTGTTAATTACCGTGAATCTTTCCCGTTAGCATTATAAAGTGCCTTTTGTTCTCTTAATTCAATTTTGCTTATCATTTTCTTTTTATGTCTCTGGAGACCCTTTTACTTCACTTTCTGCATCCCTTTGTTCTAGAACTTAATTGGCTACATCATAGTTGTTTATTTCTATTTACTAGAATCACCAATTAGAGAACCACTGCCAAAAAAAACAAACAAAAAAAGCAGAGTCACAAAGGAAATAGTTCCACCTTATACTTACTGTAAATTCTTCTTCCTCTTCATCACCAGATTCTCCAAATATATCTGCAATAAGATTTCTACAAGGGAAGGAAATATAAAAAACTTCCATTTGCTTTCTTCTCATCTACACAGGAACCTAAAATCTTTTTAACAGGGTATAATTTACATTAAAAGTAAAATGCGCCATTCTCACATCAATTTCAATGGGTTTTGATAAAAATAAACATTCAAGTAACCATTACCCTAATTAAGATGTAGAACAATTCCATCTCCCTAGAAAGTCTGGCTGGAGCCCTTTCCAGTCAGTTTTCCACATCAAAATCCTAGAGCCAACCACTATTCTGATTTCTATCACCAGATTAGTTTTACCTATTCTTGAACTTCACATAAATGGAATGAGACATGTCCTCTTTATTTTTTTCAACTAAGATCATATTTTTGAGATTCATCCATGTTATAGTATACATCTACAGTTCAGGAACTAAAATCCCGATTCTCCCAATGTCATGCAATTAGACAGGATATATACTATATTATACCTCACACAAAATTTTAAGGCAAGTTTAAAAAACTGTTTATACCACCATACATGAACCCTTGAAAATTCATGTTATTATGTCACTTACTCTTCTTCATTCCCTGACTCACTATCACTCCCAAAGAGATCCTTCTCTTCATTTTTCTTATCAGATCGTTCTTTCCCTGCTTCTTCTTCACTGTCAGATGCTACAGTCTTCTCTCTTTTGCTTGATTTGTCTGATATAACATCACTGTCAGAGTCCTCTGCATCAGAGACAACACAACTCCTCTTTGTTGCTGTAGAAAAAGAAATTATCATTAATCTTATCCTGTCATAGTCAATGTATGATTAAGAATAGGTACCTTAAAATTACAGTACATGGCAAAAAATCCAAGGCCTCTTGACATACAGTTTAGAATGAAAAAAAAAAACAAAACAACTTTAGATTCATTCAGAGTCACCTTATAATTGTTTGGTATTGTTTAGGAAAAAGTGTCCAAAATATGCAGAATGAAATCATCAACATGAAAATGGGCATCAATACCTCAACAGCAAGACTTCTGGCCAAGATAGAGGCGTAGGTAGACATGCTGTGCATCCTCGCACAACCAAAAAAAAGTACAATAATTTAAAAAACAAAAAACAACCAGAACTCACAGAAAACCCAAATGTATGGAAGTCCAACAACCAAGGAATTAAAGAAGATAAATTCATCCAGACCGGTAGGAGAGGCAGAGTCTGGCTGGAAGGCCAGGGCAGGCAAGGAGGCAGCTGGTGGACCCAGTGAGGTGTCGGATAGCGGACACCACAGGGTGGTCCCACATTCATGCACAGATAAACCAAGAGAAAGAACTAGGGAGCAGGACAGACTTTGTGGGGAAATAAAGCCTCAAACCACCGATGGAAAACACCTGTAGGAGTTGAGGCAGCAGCAGGAGAAACTCCCAGCCTCACAGGAGAGTTTGTTGGAGAGACCCACAGGGTCCTAGAACATTCACAAACCCACCCACATGGGAATCAGCACCAGAAGGGTCCAATTTGCTTGTGAGAAGCGGGGGAAGTGACTGAAATCCAGCAGAGAGTGGAGCAAGCACCATTGTTCCCTCTCAGATCCCTTCCCCACATACAGGGCCACAACGCAGCTATGTGGGTTACCCTGCCCGGGTGAACACCTAAGGCTCCGTCCTTTACTACATAACAGGTGCATCAAGACAAAAAAAGGTCCAAACAGAAGAACAGATCAAAGCTCCAGAAAAAAACACAACTAAGTGATGAAGAGATGGCCAACCTATCAAATGCACAGTTCAAAACACTGGTAATCAGGATGCTCACAGAATTGGTTGAATTTCGTCACAAATTAGATGAAAAATTGAAGTCTACGCTAAGTGAAATAAAGGAAAATGTACAGGGAACCAATAGTGATGGGAAGGAAATTGGGACTCAAATCAATGGTGTGGACCATAAGGAAGAAAGAAACATCAAACCAGAAAAGAATGAAGAAACAAGAATTCAAAAAAATGAGGAGAGGCTTAGGAACCTCCAGGACATCTTTAAATGCCCCAATATCCGAATTATAGGGGTGCCAGAGGAGAAGAGGAAGAGTGATAAGTGGAAAAGTTATCTGAACAAATAATAAAGGAGAACCTTCCCAATCTGGCAAAGGAAATGGACTTCCAGGAAGTCCAGGAAGCTCAGAGTCCCAAACAAGTTGGACCCAAGGAGGAACACACCAAGGCACATCATAATTACATTAGTCAAGATTAAAATGAAGGAGAGAATCCTAGAAGCAAAAGAAAAGGAGACAGTTACCTACAAAGGAGTTCCCATCAGACTGTCAGCTGATTTCTCAAAAGAGACCTTACAGGTAAGAAGGGGCTGGAAAGAAGTATTCCAAGTCATGAAAAGCAAGGACCTACAAGCTAGATTACTCTATCCAGCAAAGCTATCATTTAGAATGGAAGGGCAGATAAAGTGCTTCTCAGATAAGGTCAAGTTAAAGGAGTTCATCATCACTAAGCCTTCATTATATAAAATGTTAAAGGGACTTATCTAAGAAATAGAAGATAAAAAACTATGAACAGTAAAATGACAATAAATTCACAACTATCAACAACTGAACCAAAAAAACAAAAGCAAACTAAGCAAACATCTAGAATAGGAACAGAATCACAGAAATGGAGATCACATGGACGGTTATCAGCAGGGGCGAGAGAGGGAAAATGTACAGAGAATAAGTAGCATAGATGGTAGGTAGAAACTAGAAAGGGGGAGGGTAAGAATAGTATAGGAAATGTAGAAGCCAAAGAACTTGTAAGTATGACCCATGGACATAAACTAAAGGGGGGGAATGTGGGTGGGAGAGGGTGTGCAGGGCAGTGGGGAGTGAAGGGGGGAAAATGGGACAACTGTAATAGCATAATCAATAAAATACATTTTAAAAAAATAGCAGCAAGGTAATTACTGACTTGAAACCTTTGACTTACTGTTGCTCATCAGTCCTTGTTTTTTTAATTAACTTCATTGGGGTGATATTGGTTAATAAAGTTATGAGGTGATATTTGTTAATAAAGTTATGTAGGCTTCAGGTGTACAATTCTATTAACTCCCTATTTTTTAATGCAAACCAGCAAAGATGTAATTCTAAGAAGTTGTGTAACTCTGTGATTTTCATTTGAAATAAACTTTTAAAAGTAAAAAAAAAAAAAAAAACCTCAACAACTACCTTTCCTTTTGGGGAAGAAAAAATAAGACAAGATTGATGCACATACTCATGTACCTTCTATTGCTGCTTAGTATCAGCAGAGTTAAAAAGGCTGGATGTTCTTTTGTGGAATCCCCACATTCCTTGATCATTGGTGGTCAGTTTAGAATTTTTCATCTCGCTTATTCAACTAGGACATGTGTGGTGCTCTTTTTCCTTCTCCTGTAACAACTACCAGGTTATAAAGGAATGTGTCTTTTCCAAAGAAGGTAAGTTTCATAAAGAAGTAATCAAGTAGCAAAGACTAAAATACTCTGCAGATATGGAGTCTCTAAATAAAGAGGTGTGCACAACCTGAGAGCTCAGTCGCTATCTGATGGCATCTAGGGCATAAGCAAAGAGTCCCACAGCTAACTCTGGTTATACATTTCCATATAAATGTATTTCTTTGAAATATTACCCTTTCCAGTAAAACTATTAAATCTTTCATATTTCCACTGAAATTCAAGTTTATCACTTTGAGGCCATCAGAACTTAACACATGCTGTTAGAACAACTGAAAAGAAGTTTAATATTAAGATTAGTTCATGAAAATCAGGGAAACCAGTATCCTGGTGATACTTCAGAAATTCAAGTTGAATGAGAGAATATAGATCTAACATTCCAGAAAAAGGCAATGCTTTATAGTTATAAGCTTAGATATTTAAATAAAGCTATGGATAAACAGCCCAAAAGAGTTCCTTACATGCTTTCTCTTCTTCACTATCAGAAAGTACAGCAGCTTTTCGCTTTGCTACTTTCTCCTCCTCCCTCTCTCTTTCTTCATCTTCATCACTGTCAATTTTTGGCCTTTTGGGTTCATCCTCCTCACTGTCAGAACTGTGAAACCTGTTCCTGTCTATATGGCTATCTAAATGGAAGGAGTTTTTCTGCATTTCTGTGTCCTCCCCTTTATTCTCCCCATTGCTGTCATCCTCTGACTTTGGCATCTGTTTGTGTCTGGAGGTCTCCTCAATGTCTGAATCGCTGACTGGTCCCTTCTGAGGATCCTCACTCTCAGAGTCACTGACTTGAGGTTTGGGAAGCTCCTCATTTTCAGAATCACTAGCCTGGTTCCTTGGGGGATCCTCACTCTCTGAATCACTAATTTGGGGTTTGGGAAGCTCCTCATTTTCAGAGTCACTGACTTGGTTCCTTGGTGGGTCCTCACTTTCTGAGTCACTGATATGGGGTTTGGGAAGTTCCTCATTTTCAGAATCACTGGCCTGCATCCTCTGAGGCTCCTCACTTTCCGAGTCACTGATCTGAGGTTTAGGAAGCTCCTCACTTTCAGAATCACTGATCTGAGGTTTGGGAAGCTCCTCATTTTCAGAGTCACTGGCTTGGTTCCTTCGAGGTTCCTCACTCTCAGAGTCACTGATTTGAGGTTTTATAGCATCTTCTGCTTCAGAGTCAGTGGCAGGACTTTTGGGGAGCTCTTCAATCTCTGAATCACTGGCAGAATGCTTTCTAACATCTTCATTTTCAGAGTCACTAGCACGCCCATTAAGAAGTTCTTCATTTTCAGAGTCACTAACAGGCAATTTCTTGGTCTCCTCACTCTCAGATTCACTCCCATGGTGACTGATACCCTCATTTTCAGAATCACTTGCATGAGGTTCTGCATGTTCTTCAGATTCAGATTCACTGTCCTTTTGCCTTTGAAGCTCCTCACTTTCAGAATCACTAGCATTAAGATTTGAGGGGTTATCATTCTCAGAGTTTGTCACATGATGTCTTTTGTTGAGACCATCTTCTCGATCACTAGGCTCATTCTGAAAAACAAAGGGAGAAAAAAAATGAGAAAAGTACAAAAAAATGTTTGGTAGTAAAATATTAATTTTTTTTTTCAACAATTTTTTAAAATGTAAGAATACAGCTCTGGCTGGTGTGGCTCAGTGGATTGAGCATCGGCCCGAAAATCAAAAGGTCACCAGTTTGATTCCCAGTCAGGTCACATGCCTGGGTTGCAGGCCAGAACCCCAGTTGGGGGCACGCAACAAGCAACTGATCGATGTCTCACACATCAGTGTTTTTCTCCCTTTCTGTGGCAGACCCTTCTGCGTGGCATGGGCCCAGCTCCCACTCAGAGATGCACAGGACCCACGCCCACAGATAGGTTCTCTCATGTGTAATCAGGTTCTCTCATGTGTAATCGGATTTGAAATATACCTAGGGTGCTTTGAGGCTTGTCTTTGCTGAAAACTCCCTCACCTTGCAAGTGCTAAACCTTGAAAGGACCAGTGTAACCTGCTCAACCACTTTTGCCTTTTCGTTTGCTAATATCCTTCTTCTGTGATGTGATGAGGGGCATTGGCTCCTTTGTTGTAACTGGGGCATAGTGAGTGAGGACCATCTTGTAATGTGAGGAGATATAGAATAAAGGCCTGTCATGGCCTGTGTTACAGGCTAGACCCCCAGTTGGGGGCATGCAACAAGCAACTGATCGATGTCTCACACATCAGTGTTTTTCTCCCTCTCTTTCTCCCTCCCTTCCCCTCTCTCTAAATAAATAAAATCTTAAAAAAAAAATAAAATGTAGGAATATACACACTTAAATGTAGAATTCTTGTCCAATATCTACACAGAAACATCCCACTTTATAGAAGGCCATCTATCTATAAAATGGTTAACATGATTTGGATTCCAAAATGGAGAAGAAAAGATAACCAGCTTTCACCAACACAAATCTGTAAAGCACACCCCCTGATTACTCTATAGAAGACTTATAATTTGCAAAGCTTAAAAAACAAGCAAAAAAAGCCTCTCTCGCATATGTTTAGGAACTTTCTCTAGCTCCTAAACATATTTTTCAAAGCAATACTAACATGTACGTAATTTTTTTTAAAAGGGCTTTCTTTGTAAGGTTAAAATAAGGTTTTCAGGATTCTATTTATTTAGAGAGAGAGAGAGAGGAAGGGAGAGAACCATCAATTACTTGCCTCCTGTATGCACCCTGACCAAGGACCAAACCCACAACCTAGGCATGTGCCCCTTTGGTTCACAGATGATGCCCAATCAATTGAGCCACAATGGTCAGGGCAGGTTAAAATTATTTTAAGGAAAAGAAATATAAAACTTTAAAGGTTCAAAAAGTATATAAGGCATCTTCCCCAAAGTGAATCTAAACAAACAAGGAGAGGTATAATTAGTATTTACTAAGCACCTAATAACAGCCAGTTACCATGTTAGACTCTCTCCTATTAATTCATTTACTCTTTACAACAGTACTTTTCATGGTAAGAAAACTGAGGCTTGGAGCAGTCTTGGTCATATATATAGTAATCTAGGTGGAAAAGTTTAAGTTTTAGAGAAAACATGACAAATCTAACTATACTGACACAGAATGTTGCTTGGAAGTAATCTAAAAATATACAAACTTAACTCTGGCTGGTGTAGCTCAGGGGATTCAGCGCGGGCTGAGAACCAAAGGGTCGCAGTTCATTCCCAGTCAGGGCACATGCCTGGGTTGCGGGCCAGGTCCCCAGTGGGGGCGAGTGAAAGGCAACTACACATTGTAGTTTCTTTCCTTCACTTTCTCCTTCCCTTCTTCTCACTCTAAAAATAAATAAATAAAATAAAATAAAAATATACAAACTTAGTATATGTGTTTTATACCTGTTTTTTTTTTTTTTTTTAATGCAAAGAAAATAGGCCTGGCTGGTATGGTTCAGTGGATTGAATGCTGGTCTGCAAACCAAATGGTCACTGGTTTGATTCCCAGTCAGGGCAGTCCAGGTCCCTAGTGGGGGTGTGTGAGAGGTAACCACACTTTGATGTTTCTCTCCCTGTTTCTCCTTCCCTTTCTCTAAAAATAAATAAATAAAATCTTTAAAATGCAGAGAAAACATATACAAAATTAATCATACAAAGACACTTTAGGATCTGGGGGATTTTTTTCCCCATTTAGCATTTGATTTTCAATCATATAGTAGTAACATTCTGGTTTAAAAAGTGAAAGTATTTGTGTTAAAAATTTACTACGTCTATAATATAGTAAGTCTATTTACTAAATATTTCTCTTTAGAATATATGGCTATTATTACATGAACTTACCACAGATCAATTTCCAAGGAACAGAGTCTTTAATAATCTATATGCCCACCAGCCATGCTATAAAATAAATTAAGTGCTAAAAGAATCCAGTTACAAGATAAATAGCATGACATGTTTTCACAAAATCTCTACTTTGACCTCTTCAGCAGCTGCTGTCTAATGAGAAGTCAGACAAATATATCCTAACACGACTGTGAAGGTATGCATAATTATTTTGAAAGTATATAGGAAGTGACTGAGGTATAAAAGGGTGTGACAACAGGTACCTGTTACCTGTTTTAACTAACAGGCATTAATTAAAGTTAACTAGATTACTGATTTGAAAAACAAAGACACACAGATACTAGCAGATAACTGATGTGGAAAAGAGACACAGATTAAGCAGACGGCACAAGTAAAAATGTCACTGGGTTTTAGATGCTTTCTACAACATGCCCATGACATATATCTCTAACTTATTTTGTGTATGACTCTATTTTATCTGCAAAACAACAGAAACTACCTCCAGGGAAAAAAAGAACAATCTTCCCAGAATCAAAGTGGGATGAATGATTAAAGACTGAGGGAGGGTAAGAATACCAAGACAGCTTAGAGAGCTTAGAAAATGGAATTCAAGGATCTTTTCACTAGAGCACCATATAAATGAGTCACTTAATCACCCTAAATTTCACTGTACAGGATCTAAAATTTAAGTTCCTAGGAGAAATAACCTAATTAGCTACAGAGGTATCAGATGCTGTGAAACTCAGTGATTTAATGGGTTACAGCAAAAGCAAGGGCACAGCACTGGGAGCCACTCCCCAAGAGAAAGAAACCATGAACTGAGTAGTCATCCCAAAATTTACCTGCTACACTCTACCCCAGACTTCCTAACACATGATGTATGCTTTCCAAAACAAGCAACCATTACAAGGATATTACATATGACAATGATTACGAAACCTATGAATTACCACAAATTTTAAGGAGTTTCATAAAAACTGAATTATCTATCCATTATTGGTGGTATAGTGGCGGGCACGGGGGGGTGGGGGGTGGGGGGGAATCACTGCAGTAATAAGCCCTTGCCAGGTAGTTTGGTTAGTTGGAGTGTCATCCCATACACCAAAAGGATGTGGGCTCAATTCCTGGTCAGGGCACATGCCTAGGTTGCAGGTTTGATCCCCCATTGGGGTGCATATGGGAGGCAACTGATTAATGTTTCTCTTGCATTGATGTATGTATGTCTGTCTATCTGTCTGTCTCTCTCTCTCTCTCTCTCTCAAATGAATAAAGATATTCTCAAGAGACAATTAAAAAAAACAATAAATTGTTGCAGTAAGAAAGTGCTATCTGATAAATTCAATTAGAGAATGCACTCAGGTAATGACATCACAAGATCTGGGAAAAGAGCACATTAGAAATTATACAAGCTCACAAGTTATCAATATTCGAATATCTAAGAGTAGTTTTATACTGAAATTAGTTTAAATTACCAACTTAAAGAAATCCAAAATAGTTTTTTTTGTCAGACATGAATACAATAAATAACTCATAGTAGAAACTGACATTTAAGTATCATTTTCTTAATAATGTGAAAATCCCCTAACTGTAACTTGTCAGAGAAACTGAGCATTCTGAGGGTCCTTAAAGACTTTAGAAATACCTATAACACATCATGCCTCCCCCTTTTACAGTATTCACACTATAGTTATAAATAAATAAGTACTGGTTATCTATACTGAACAGTCAGGTAACTTATCTCAGACTATGTACTGTAGTAATACCCCTCCTAATGGATCAGGGCCACAATACACACAGAGAGATAAATGACATTTTAAAATTATAGTGTAAATAATAAAATGTCTTAAAGCAAACATCAACTTTTAAATTTCAAAGTAGTATATGTCATGTAGAAATCCCTGTAAAGAAAAAAAACAACTCAGAACGCTTGTTAAAACAGAGTCAATTCAAAACTGTAGAATTTGCATGCTAACCTACCACTAAAAATGAATAAATAATCCAAGTTACACAGTAGATTCCATGAGAAAATGTCTACAGGAGCATTTTCTTTTTTTTAAATTGTTTATGCCATCAGTTTCTTCTGCCTTTTCTCCCTTTCCCCACCACCACCCAGCTGCACCCTCCTCCCTCCCCCCAAGCCAATCCCCATATTGTTGTCTATGTACTTGGGCTATACATAAATGTTCTCTGGTTAATCCCTTAACCAACTTTCATCCCAACTTTCATCCTGCCTTCTCCTTTCCGGCAGCTGTCAGTCTGTTTTATGTATCCAAGCTTCTGTCACTCTTTTGTTCCTTATTTTATTGTGTTCATTAGATTCCACACATAAGTGAGATCATGTCATATTTTTCTTTCACTGACTGGCTTAATTCACTTAGCATAATTTTCTCCAGGTCCATCCATGCTATTGCAAAATCTAAGCATTTCATCTTTTTCACTGCTGTGTAATATTCCATTGTGTAAATGTACCATAACTTTTTTATCCACTCATCTACTGACAGGTACTTAGGCTGTTTCCAAACCTTGGTCATTGTAAATAGCACCGCTTTAAACATAGGGGGGTGTATACACACACACACACACACACACACACACACACTTTTTTTTTTGTATTGGTGTTTCAGGATCCTTGGGGTATATTCTTAGAAGTGGAATCGCTGGGTCAAAAGGAAGTTCCATTTTTAACTTTTTCTGTTTTTAATATATTTTATTGATTATGCTATTAGTTGTTCCACTTTTTTCCTCCCCTTTATTCCCCTGCACCCCAACACCTTCCCCGCCACAACCAATATTCCCCTACCTTAGTTCATGTCCATGGGTCATACATATAAATTCTTTGGCTTCTCCATTTCCTATACTACTCTTAACCTCCCCCTGTCTATTCAGTATCTACCATTTATGCTTATTAATAGTACCTAAATTTCCCCCATTCTCCTTCTCCCCATTGATAACCCTCCACGTGATTTCCATTTCTGTGATTCTGTTCCTGTTCTAATGTTCGCTTAGTTTTTTTGTTTTAGGTTCAGTTGTTGATAGTTGGGAGTTTGTTATCATTTTACTCTTCACAGTTTTGATCTTTTTCTTAGATAAGTCCCCTTAACATTTCATATAACAAGGGCTTGGTGATAATGAACTCCTTTAACTTGACCTTATCTGGGAAACACTTTATCTGCCCTTCCATTCTAAATGACAGCTTTGCTGGAAACAGGAATCTAGGTTGTAGGTCCTCGCTTTTCATCACTTTGCATACTTCGTGCCAGTCCCCTCTTCCTACAAAGTCTCTTTTGAGAAATCAACCAATAGTTTAATGGGTACTCCTTTGTAGGTAACTCTATTTCTCTTGCTGCTTTTAAAATTCTTTATTTTTAATCTTGGGTAACGTAATTATGATGTGCCTTGGTGTGTGCTTCCTTGAGTCCAACTTCTTTGGAACTCTCAGCTTCCTGATCTTCCTGGAAATCTATTTCTTTTTCCAGATTGGGGAAGCTCTCCATTATTTTTTCAAGTAAGTTTCCAATTTCTTGCTCTTCCTCTTCTCCTTCTGGCACCCCTATGATTCAGATGTTTTAAGGTTTAAAGTTGTCCTAGAGGTTCCTAAGCCTCTCCTCATTTTTTGAATTCTTGTTTCTTCATTCTGTTCTGGTTGAATGTTTATTTCTTCTTTCTGCTCCAAACCGTTGATTTGAGTCCCAGTTTCCTTCCTTCCCATCACTGCTGTTCCCTGTACATTTTCCTTTATTTCACTTTTCATAGCCTTCATGTCTTCCACTATTTTGCAACCCTACTCAACCATTTCTGTGAGCATCCCGATTACCAGTGTATTACTCTAACAGGTTGGCTACATCTTCAACACTTAGTTCTATTTTTGGAGCTTTGATTTGTTCTTTCATTTGGGCCACATTTGTCTTGGCACACCTGTTATGTAGTAATGGGTGGAGCCTTAGGTATTCACCAGGATGGGGCAACCCACTTTGGCGCACTGAGGCACTGCATGTGGAGGAGGGGTCCAAGAGGGAACAATGCTGCCTGCTCAGCTTACGCCCTGCTTTCAGTCACTTCCCCAGCTACCTACAAGCAAGATGGGCCCTTCTGGTGCTGATTCCTGGTTGGGTGGGTTTGTGTACATTCTAGGACCCTGCAGGTCTCTCCAACAAACTCTCCTGTGAGGCTGGCAGTTAATCCTGCCACCACAACTCCCATAGGATTTTACAGCCAGAGGTTTTAAGGCTTCTTTTAAGGCTTTATTTCCCAGCACTGGAACACTGGATTGCACAGTCTGTCTCACTCTCCAGTTGTTCCTCCTGGTTTATCTGCAACAAATGTAGGACCACCTGCTCTGTCAGCCACCACTTCACACACCCTGGTCCTCCAACCACTGCCTTGCCACGAGTCCTGTCTGCCCTGGCAGCCCTTCTCCTCCCCTCCTACCAGTCTGGATGAATGTTTCTTCTTTAATTCCTTGGTTGGACTTCCATTCAGCTTGATTTTTTCTGTCCATTCTGATTGCTTTTTGTTTTTAAATTTGTTGTTGTCTTTCTTTTGGTTGTGCAAGGAGGCAAAGTGTATCCACCTACACTTTCATTTTGGCCAGAAGTCCCCATTTTTAATTCTTAAGAATACTCCATATTGTTTTCCACAGTGGCTGCACCAGACTGCATTCCCACCAACAGTACACCAGGGTTCACTTTTCTCCACATCCCCGCCAATATTTATTGTTTGATTTATTGATGGTAGCCACTCTGACAGGTAAAAGGTGATGGCTCATGGAGGTTTTAGAAAAGCAAGGACCTATAACCACAGCTACTTTACTCAGCAAGGCTATCATTTAAAATCAGATAAAATAAGGAGCTCCCCAGACAAGAAAAAGCCAAAGAAGTTTAACACCAAATCAGTACTGCAACATGTTAAAGGGCTTGCTTCGCTAGGTTTTAATTTGCATCTCTCTGATGATTACTGATGTTGAGAATTTTTTTTTTTATGTCTATGGACCCTCTGTATAGCCTCTTTGGAAAAGTGTCTATTCAGGTCTTTTGTCAATTTCTTGTCTTTCTGGCTTGAGTTGTATTTGTTCTTTATATATTTTGGAGATTAAACCCTTGTCAGATATATCATTGGTTAATATGTTGTCCCATACAGTAGTCCCCTATTAGTCGAGCTATAGGAGTATAGGAGACCGCTCTGCATGGCATGGGCCCAGCTCCCCACTCAGAAATGCACAAGATCCATGCCCATGGATAGGTTCTCCTGTGGTGAATCAGGCCTGCATTGTACCTAGACTGCTGTGAGATTTGCTTTTGTTAAAACTCCCTCACCTCAATTGAGGCAGCAAACATTTACTGCATATCTTTAAAGTAACTTCCTAAAATCCATGCTAAACCTTCCAAGGATAAGTGTAACCAGTCCAACCACTTTTCCCTTTGCATTTGCAAATATCCTTCTTCTGTGATGTGATTAGCAGCATCCTCTCCTTTGTTTTCTGTAAAAGGTAACCACCTAAAGTGAACCTGTGCATAGTAAATAATGATCATCATGTAATGTGCCCAGGAAAGTAATAAAAGCCTGTCAAGGCAAGGGCTAAGGCTTTTTCTCCTCCTGAGAGAGAAGCCGAGCCATCCCTTTTCCTACACAGGAATTCTGTAGTCCGTGTGAATTTGTCTCGTCTCAGCCACAGCACTATGGACCCCATGAGCTGGGGTCCATGTCATAGGAGCATTTTCAAAAACACATTTCATTGCATGTTGGTTCCAGAAGATCTATCTGAAATCATCTTAGAGTCTGTTAATATATACCAGCTCAGCCAGCATATGAAAGAAGCTGAGCAATCCAGCAATTAAACGATGCTTAACCTAGTGTAACTTCTAGAGTGCTGCAAGGCTTTGACTTTGAGAAACTCCAACTGTACAGCAAGCATACAGATGATAAAATGAGACTATATACCAGAGTGTCCTTTGTCTGTTGAAAGTGAGTTACTTCAGAATCACACAAAAACAAAGCACTCCTGATGGGAGTACTGGAAAAAAAATTGTACACAAAGTTTAAGAGTTTATAACGATGAAACAAACTCCTGACTATATCTCCAGATTCATTTCTGCTTTCTCACCATCAACCCATGCACTTTACCAACAACAGCAGTTCCTAAACTTTGATGTGCATAAGAATCACTTGAGGAGCTTTGATGAAAAACAGAGATTTTTGTGCTTCTCATCTCCAGACATTAATCCAGTAAGTCTGTGGAAGGGGTCAAATAATCTGCATTTTGATACAGAATCCAAGTGATTCTGACTGTACTTCAGAAATTCTACTCCAGACACATGGAACTACTGTTGATTTCACTATGTTATCTCCATGCCTTTACAAATTCTGTTCTTTCTGCCTAGAGCATCTTTCCCCTACCTTGTTCTTTTTGTGTCTCAAAATTGGACAATATCAACCACTTTTTGAAGCTTCTTCCATCATTCTATCTCTAGGTAGAATGGACTTCATCCAACATAATGTAACAGTTAAGAACATGGACTCTAGAGTCACAAAGACCTGAGGTCCAAATCCTAGCATGGCCAACTTTCTACTGTATGATCTACAGAAATTTTCTTAACTTCTCAAAGCTTCAATGTCCTCAATCAGATGAAGCTAGGAATAGTATTTACACTTTATATAAAGCAGCCTACTGCCTGTAAACATTCAATAAATGTTGTTAACCATTCGTAACAAAATATTAATTAATTACTCAGCCTTTAAGACTCAGCTCAAAAACAAAACAAAACAAAATATACAATAGACTCATTGAAACAGAGACGAAAGGGATGGTTACTGGAAGGGAGGAGTGGGAGTATGGGTGAAAAAGGGAAGTGGAATACAGTCAATAATATTGTGATAGGTTTAAAAAGTAATGATGATTACTAGAATTAGTGGGATGATCACCTTAGAAAGTATAAAAATGCTGAGTCACTATATACTTAAACTAATATAGGCAATACAAGATTGTATACCAATTATACTTAAATAAAAAATAAATAAAAATAAAAAAGGAAATAGAAAACAGACTCATTTATGAACGCTTATCCCTGTATTGCCGAGTATTTGTTTCCTTTCTTATACTTACCGTGCCTCATTTGTCCATTTTAGTGTCTTCGACCTAAGGGTAGCTCTGGCACCTCACTGAAGGGGGCATTTGTGAATGTGAGGAGCCAATTTTGGCTGTCAGTGACTGGAGAGGACATGCTACTACCATTTCACTTAATGCCCCAGAATCAAGACACTTATACACCTGCCCCCAAATGCCCACAGCTGGCTTACTCTCAATGCCTTGTTCAGGACAGTAACACTAGGTTGCTCTCTTTTCAGGGATGGCCATAAACAGGATCCACACAGAGGAAGGAGACCCAATGAGATGAAAGAACACAAAGTTCCCAACAGAGATTGTGGTAATAGACAGGTAAAGCATGCTGGGTCCTTCTAGGACTTCAACTGGGAAATGTGGAGAGGTCTGACCAATTATTAAAAGAGAAAAATGAAGGCAAAGGAAGACTTCAGGTCTGACGGTCTGAAAAGTTCCAATGACCTGCTCCCTAGTGAAATTGGTTAAAAATATTTAAAAACAACCACCGAAAGCCTCTGGATATAGTCCTGTGAGCAAAGAGCAAATAGGGAAGTATCTCTCCAAAAAGATCTACAAAAGCATTTGGTAAGGTAAGAAAGAACCAAGACTACTACTCCTCCCTTCCCCAACCTCACAGTTCAGCAGAGGAGACTCCATACCAGACTGCTGCAGCCAAGAACACAGGGTACCCCTTTCCTCCAGCTTCCGGGTATAAGGGTTCCTCTCCAGGAAGAGGACACCAGCATTTCTTATCCTGCCTCCACTACCTATTACGAAACTAAGTTCCAGTCAAGTGCAATCAAGAGGTAAGGATCCAATCTTCTACTCAGCCTTCAATGATGAAAAGAAGGGTCTACTACCTTGGGTGAAGTAAACCAAGAATACCTGAATGCTTCTGCATCAAGCAATGAGACAGCGGTTCCATGCCAGAAGAGGTAAGCCGAGAGCACTGCAGGCTGCTATCCACCTGCTAAGACCCACTGAGAGCTCAGTTTATATATCTGAGTTTCACTCAGAAGTTTTCCATAGTCCCCTCACCACCAGTTCAAGAGTTTTTTCTCCAGGCTCAAAGATTTTGTCTGGAGAAAAAGCAGGCAGTAAAAAAGCTCTTAAAATCTCCCCAAAGAAACTGACTACATTTGTAACCAAGCCTGGAGTATTTCAAGCTAAGACATTTTCAAGAATACTGGAAGATGTAGTGGAAGGCACTTGGAAGGAGATTCAAGAAAATTGACTGCTGCCTTTGAGGGAAGTGTTTCTACAACGGTTCTTGTATAGAGCTAGTCTGCAGGAGAGAAGCAGAGAATAAGACAGCTGGGAAGAACCATCCTGGGGGTCAAAACAAATACCAAACACAGACCTCAGAAACTATTCTGTTGAAGGACCCAGAATCTGACTGGATTAGCTTGGTGATAAAATTTTGAAACAGTGGAATAAAAAAAATAAACTGTCAACCAAGAATACTATATCAAACAAAACCATCTTTCAAAAATTAATATTAAACAAAAAAACATTATGAAAACTTTCTCATATAATCAAAAAGTTAAAGAATTTGGCTAGCAGACCCACCATACAAGATATAAAGTTCTTCAGGCTGAAAGTAAATGACTTCAGATGGTAATCTGAACTCATGTGAAAAAACAATGAGCAGTAGTAAAGGTAATTATGTAATTATAAAAGAGAGTATAAATGAATATTTTCTCCTTTTTTATTTTTAACTGATTTAAATAGCAATTGCAGCAAGGAATATGTATATAGTATACAGTTGGGCCTGTAATAGAAATATTATATATTTACTGATAACATTACAAAGGAGGTGGGTGGCAGCAAAGCTTTCTTAAGCTAAGGAAACAATTTCAGATGGCAAAGTAATAATTATAATAAAGTACTGTTGGATTTGTAACATTAATATATGTAATATGTATAACAATAGTATTACAAAAAGAAAAAAGAAAGCTACATAGAAGTACCATTTTTATATACCACTAGGAACTAAGCTACTGTAAATCTGAACTTAATTCTCGTTAAGATGTATGTGGTAAACTCTACAGCAGCCACTAAAAAAAAAACCCAAAAAATATAGTGAAAGTATTATTAAAGAAATTAAAATGCACAAAAGTATTAAAAGTAATTTATTAATGGATACATACAGGGAAAAACTGTGAAGTGTGACATAAAAAATATAACACAGGGTGGGAAATAAAAATGTAAATGATTTTTCATGTGTTAGAAGTTAAGTTGTTGGCAACATGGTGGAGGAGTAAGTGGAAGCCACATTAACCTCCTCCCAGGACCAATCTGGAATTAAAAATAAATTGTGGAGAAATCACAGGGAACAAATAATTAAACAATAGCAACAGAGAAGACTGATAACCTCAGACAGACAGACAGAAGAATTAGCCTCAGCACAACCTGACTGGTAAGGAGTGAGGTGGGAACTCGAGAAGGCTGGCTGGGCACCCATAGGCAGCAATGTTGGAGGGATAATTAAGCAACCAGTTGGATCTGTCTGAGAAGTGTAGGGTCTAAACCCTAAGCTGGGATCCCCAGACCAAAGTACCAGAGCCCCAAAAGCACACAGATAACAACCAGAAGCAAAAAGTGGCAGGGTTGCTCTCATCCAGAGACAAATGGCTGGAGATGCAAAGAGCCGTTTAAAGGACCAACAACAAATTTCCATTTGTAGCCACTTGCCCTGGGCTATGGCAAAGGGTCGGGGGCAGGGCAGGGAGTGAGGCAGAGTGGGCTAGAGACACCTGAGGAGACACTGGGAACAGAGGCTTTAGGGACAGAGGTGAGAGTGTAGAGGTCAGAATCCCAGTGCTGAGTCATCACCCATAAAGCAGCCATCCTGCTCAGGCAGACCACTCCCCTGAGCGGCAGCAGCAGGCTGAGGTGTAACAATAGCCCCAACCTCATCAGGGACTCTACCCTGGCCCTGCTGCTTAAGCCTGACTGCTGAGTACACAATGACTAGATTAACAACTGAAGGATACAGCCACAGACATAGATCCCTGGCATTCTCACAATAGGCTGCCTAAGGTCAGACGGGGTCAACATCTGACATCACCAAATGCGGATCCAGAAAGAAAAAAAACAGTGGTAAATACCAGAGGCTACTGAGATGAAATCCACTGTTGTCTTCTCCATGATTTGTGATCTTTTCTTTCAAGCGTAACTTTTTACATCCATTTCTTGTCCATCAACTTTGCGCATATTAAGTCACTAGATTTTATACTATAGTTTATTTCTCTCCTTTCTTATAATAGTCTTAATCTTTTTACCCCTTATTAATACTGGTACATTTGCTTTTGATAGTGGGATTGTTGTGGAGGGAGTTATTTTTGCAGATGTGGGTTTCTTTCCTGATCTTTGTGGTTTTGTTCTGGCAGGACGTGCACAACAGCATACAAGACATGGTGGGCAGAGTGACTCAGTCATCCAGCTGGAGGGAAGGACACAACAAAGAACAACGAAACAAAAACCAAAACCCAATTACATCCAGAGAACCAACATAAACAGCATAAAGGGCATCCCAAGAGCATCAAGTTCAGGAGATCAAGGAGGCTGCACCACTGAATCTCACAGGGCTCCTACCACAGAAGTTCACACCACAAAGTCAAGCAGTCAAAACAGATCAATTTAAGAAGCAGAAGCAAACAAGAAGAGTCTTACAAGTAATGGGAAGGCAAAGAAACAATCCCCAAATGAAAGGAAAGGAGAAATCCTCAGAAACAGTACTAAATAAAAGAGAGGCTAGTCACTATCAAATATTGAGTTCAAAAAAATGCTTATAAGAAAGCTCAATGAGAACTACCAACAACTACAGGGAAACTATAAGGAACTTACTGCAAACTGCATCATCATAAAAAAAGACATAGAAACTATCAAGAAGAGCAAAGAGGAAATGAAGAATACAATTCTGAACTGAAGAATGCAGTAGAAGGAATCAAAAGCAGGCTAGATAAAGAAGAGGATCGAATCAGCAATTTGGAGGACAAGGTAGAAAAAAACTCCCAGAAAGAAGAATCAAAAAGAACTAAGAGGGGTTAAGGAAACTGCAGAACAACATGAAAAGTAATAATAACTGTATAATAGGGATACCAGAAGGAGAAGAAGAACAAGGGACAGAAAACCTGTTTGCAAAAGTAATGATGGAAAACTTCCCTAATCTGATGAGAGAAAAAGACACACAAATGCAGGACTCACAGAGGGTCCCAATCCAGAGGAACCCAAAGAGGCCCACTTCAAGACACATCAAAATTAAAGTGGCAAAATTCCAAGAAAAAGAGAATCTTAAAGGCAGCAAGGGAGAAACAGGAAGTAACATACAAAGGAGACGCAATAAGGCTAGCAGCTAACTTCTCAATGGAAGCACTACAGGCCAGAAGGGAATGGCAAGAAATATTCCAAGTAATGAAAAGCAAAGACCTGCAACCAAGACAACTCTACCCAGCAAGGCTCTCCATTAAAACAGAAGGTGAAATGAGTTTCCCAGACAAAAGGCTCAAAAAATACATCTCCAACAAATAAGCACTGCAAAATTTGCTAAAGGGACTGCTTTAAGAAAAGGAAGAAAAGGAGTGAGAGAGAGAAGCACAGGTACAAAGGGGGTAAAATGACAATGAATAAGTACCGGTCAATAACAACCTTAAATGTAAATGGAGTAAATGCTCCAATCAAACGACATAGGGTAGTTGAATGGATAAGAAAACATGACCCCGACATATGCTCCCTAGAAGATACCCTTTAGAAGACTTCAAAACAAAGGCCATAAAAAGAAACACAGAAGGACACTTCATAATACTCAAGGGAAGAATCCATCAAGAAGACATAAACATTATAAACATATATGTACCCAACACAGGAGGCACCCAAATATGTAAGGAAAATCTTGGAGGACTTCGACAAAGATATAGACAGCAACACACATATTAACTGACCCACTAAATGGTCAATTAATATTTGACAAAGGAGGCAGAAACATAAATATACAGTAAAAATAGCCTCTTCAACAAATGGAGGTGGGAGATAACGATAGCTACATGTAAAAAAAATGAAACTCGACCACCAACTTACACCACACACAAAAATAAACTCAAGATGGATAAAAAAACTTAAATATAAGTCTTTTAAATATATTTAAAACCTCAGATATTCCACACAGCAATATTTTCACTAATATGTCCCCTAGAGCAAGAGACATAAAGGAAAGAATAAACAAATGAGACTTCATCAAAATAAAAAGCTTCTGCACAGCTAAAGAAAACATCAGCAAAATGAAAAGGGAACCAAACACATGAGAAAATACATTTGCCAATGATACTTCGGACAAGGGTTTGATCTCCAACATATATAAAGAACTCACACAACTCCACTCCAGGAAGGCAAACAATTCCATTAAAAAATGGGCAAAGGAGTTCCAGTCAAGATGGAGGCATAGATAGAAACCCTTTGCTTCCTTACACAACCAAAAGGATAACAACCAATCTAAAAAAACAATAAACCACCAGAAGTGCCAGAAAATCAAACTGCATGGAACTCCCAACTGCCAAGAAGTTAAAAAAAAAAATACTGAGACCAGTGGGTGGCCAGCTGAGAGGAAACAAGGCGGGGCTAGCTGAAGAGGATTGGAGGCAAGGCAGGGGTGGCTGACCGGGAAACTAAAGACTCAAACATAGCTGTAAACTATGGCAGGGGTTGCCACAGCGGGAGAAACCCCCAGTCTCACACAGTTCATTGGAAAGTGGGGCTAGATTGCAGTCAGTGAGCCGCACTGTTCCCTCTCTGATCCCTCCCCCATATCCAGCACCACAACACAGCAAAGAGGGTGGCCTCCCCAGTGAATACCTAGGCCCCACCCCATTACAACATAAGAGGTACACTGAGACAAAGAAATATGGCCCAAATGAAAGAACAGATTAAAACTCCAGAAAAAGAGCTACACAACGAGGAGGTAGCCAACCTATCTGATGCAGAGCTCAAAATACTGGTAATCAGGATGCTCACAGAAATGACTGAGCTTGGTTGCATAATGAAGGAACAAATGAAGACCACTCAAAGTAAAATTAAGCAAAATATATAGGGAACCAACAGTGAAGGGAAGGAAACTGGGACTCAATCAATATGGAATAAAATGAAGAAATAAACATCCAACCAGAACAGAATGAAGAATCAAGAATTCAAAAAAATGAAAAGAGGCTTAGGAAACCCTGGGACAACTTTAAACTCTCTAATGTAAGAATTATAGGGATGCGAGAAGGAGAAGAGAAAGAGCAAGAAACTGAAAACTTATTTGAACAAATAATGAAGGAGAACTTCCCCAATCTGGCAAAGAAACACACTTCCAGGATGTCTAGGAAGCCTAGAGAGCCCCAAAGAAATTGAACCCAAAGAGGAACATACTAAGGTATATCATCATTAAGTTACCCAAGATTAAAGATAGAATCTTAAAAGCAGCAAGAGGAAAGGAGTGCCCATAAGAGTATAAACTGATTTCCCAAAAGAAACCTTGGAGGCAAAAAGGGACTGGAAAGAGGTATTACAAGTCATGAAAGGCAAAGACTTACATCCAAGATTACTCTATCCAGCAAAGCTATCATTTAGAATGGAAGGGCAGATAAAGTGCTTCTCAGATAAGGTCAAATTAAAGGAGTTCATCATCACCAAACCCTTATTATTTGAAATGTTAAAGGAACTTATCTAAGAAAAGGAAGATCAAAAATATGAACAATAAAATGACAACAAACTCACAACTATCAACAACTGAACCTAAAAGAAAAGAAAAACAATAAAAACTAAGCAAACAATTAGAACAGGAACAGAATCAAAGAAATGGACATCACATAGAAGGTTTTCAATGAGGAGTGGGAGGGCAAGAATGGAGGGAGAAGGTACAGGGAATAGGAAGCATAATTGGTAGGCATAAAATAGATGGGTAGAGGTAATGAATGGTATAGGAAACAGAGAAGTCAAAGAACTTATATGTACAACCCATGGATATGAACTAAGGGGGGGAATGCTGGAGGATTGGGGGTGCAAGGCGTAGGGGGGATAAAGGGGGAAAAATTGGGAAAAATGTAATAGCATAATTAATAAAATATACTTGTAAAAAATGGGCAAAGGACCTGAACAGATACTTCTCCAAGGAGGACACGGAGAGGACCCAGAGACATATAATAAGATCCTCAGCATCACTAGCCATCAGAGAGATGCAAATTAAAACCACAAAGAGATAACACTTCACACCGATTAGAATGGCCATCATAAACAAAGCAACAAACCACAAGTGCTGGAGAGGTTGTGGAGAAAAAGCAACCCTGGTACACTGTTGGTGGGAATGCAGAATGATGCAGCCACTGTGGAAAACAGTATGGAATTTCCTTAGAAAACTAAAAATGAAACTGCCTTTTTACCTGACAATTCCACTGCTGGGATTATACCCTAAGAATCCTGAAACATCAATTCAAAAGAACCTATGCACTCCAATGTTCACAGCAGCACAATTTGCAATAGCCAAGTGCTGGAAGCAACCTAAGTGCCCATTAGTAAATTAATGGATCAAAAAACTATGGTACATTCACATGATGGAATACAATGCAGCAGAAAGAAAGAAGGAGGTCCTACCGTTCACAACAGCATGGATGGATCTGGAGAGCATTATGCTAAGTGAAATAAACAATGCAGCGAAAGACAAATACCACTGATCTTACCTATAAGTGGAACCTAATCAACAAAACAAATATCCAGAGACACTGAAATAAATAACTAATAGTAACCAGAAGGGAGGCATGAGGGCATATCTGGGGGAAAAGGGGAAAGGTGATCAAGGACTAGGTATAAAAGACACACGGACAAAGCCAAAGGGGGTTAGGATTGAGGGTGGAGGTGAGGTGAGTTGGGGGAGGGGGAGTTGTGGGAGGAAAATGGAGGCAACTATACTTGAAAACAATTTAAAAAAGAAAAAAGAAAAAGAAAATATAGTTGGGAGAAAAAATCAATAGAAATTTAAAATAAAGAAGTTAGCTTAACAGCAGACTTATAAATATATGTCATATAAACCTCATTGTAATACACAAAGCAAAAACGTTGAGTAGATACACTAAAAATAAAAAGAAAGCACTCTAAGCATACCATTATAGAAAGCCATCAATTCACAAATGAAGACATCAAGAGAATGAACAAAGGAATTACAAAATAGCGAGAAAAAAATAAGCAAAGTAACAATATTAAGCCCATACCTATCAATAATTATTATAAATGTAAATGGACTAAATTCTCAAATCAAAAGATATACAATGGCTGAATGAATAACAAAACAAGACCCATCTCTATACTGCCTACAAGAGACTACACTTCAACTTTAAGGACACACAAACTAAAAATGAAGGGATAGAAAGAGATGTTCCATACAAGTGGAAAAAAAAGAAAGTAGGGATACCTATATTTATACCAGACAAAATAGACTTTAAGCCAAAATCTATACTAAGAGACAAAAGGTCATTATATAATGATAAAGGAGTTAATCCAACAAGATTTAATTAACATTTATAAATATTTTTGTACCCAACATCAGAACACCTAAATATAGAGAGCAAATGTTAAAAGACCCAAAGAAAGAAATAAGACAACAATATAATAATAGCAGGAGATTTATACTCCATTTTCAACAATAGTTAGATCATACTACAAAAACAACCAATGGGCCATAAAAAGAAATGAAAATACATCTTGGGGCATATGGACATGAAAATACAACATACCAATATATATGGATGCAGTAAAAGCAGTTCTAACAGGGAAAGTTACAGCAATAAACACCTGCATCAAGAAAAAGGAAAGATCTCAAACAACCTAACTTTACTCCTTGATGAACTAGGAGGGGAAAAAAAAAAAAAAAGCCCAGAAGTAATAAAAGAAAGGAAATAACAAAGATAAGAGCAGAAATAAACAAAATAGAGACAAAAAACTAATAAACCAATAGAAAAGGAGAGAAGACTCAAATAAAATCATAAACAAAACAGAAGATATTACAACTGATACCACACAAATACAAAGAACCATAAGAGATTAAGAACAATTATAGTCCAACATATTGGACAACACAGAACAAATGAATAAATTCTTAGAAACATATAGCCTACCAAGACTGAATCATGAAGAAACAGAAAATCTGAACAGACTGATAAGTAGCAAAGAGTTTCAATTGGTTATCAAAAACCTTCCAACAAGAAAACACCAGGGACAGATGGCTTCTTTGGTGAATTCTACCAAACATTTAAAGAATACCAATTCTTTTCAAACTCTTTCAAAAAACTGAAGAGAAAAGAATACATCCAAACTCATTTTATAAAGCCAACATTATCCTAATACCAAAACTACAGAAGGACATAACAAGAAAAGAAAATTAAAGGCTAATGTCGCTGATGAACATAGATGCAAAAAATCCTCAACAAAATTATCAGCAAATCTAATTCAATAGTACATTTAAAGAATTTACACCATGACCTAATGGAATTTACTCCAGGAATGCAAGGATGATTCAGCTTCCACAAATCAATCAATGTGACACACTACCTCAATAAAATGAAACATAAAAATCCTATGATCTCAACAGATGTAGAAAAAGTATTTGACAAAATTAAACAACCACACACGATAAAAACTCTCAACAAAGTGGATACAGAGGGAACATACTTCAACACAGTAAGACTTTCAAATAAAAAGGAGTAAAACTGTCACCTTTGTGGATGACATATTACATATAGAAAACCCTTAAGACTGTACCAAAAAACTATTAGAACTACTAAATTCAGTACAGTTGAAGGATATAAAATCAATACACAAAAAATCAGTTGTTTCTATATACTAACAGCAATAGGAAAGAGAAATTAAGAAAACAATCCCATTTATAATGGCACCAAAGAGAATTTCTTAGGAATAAATTTAACCAAGGAGGTGAAAGATCTGTATACTGAAAACTATTAAGACATGGATGAAGAAAATTGAAGACCTAAATAAATGAAAAGATATTCATGCTCATGGACTGGAAGAACTAGTATTGTTAAAATGGCCATACTACCAAGCAACCTGTAGATTCAATGCAATCCCTATCAAAATTCCAATGGAATTTTTTCACGAAAATAAAATCTTAAAATTTGCACGAAGCCACAGAAAAAAACAAATAGCCAAAGCAATCTTAAGAAGAACAAAACTAAAGGCATCAGACTTCCTGATTTCAAACTATATTACAAAGCTATAATAATCAAAACAGTATGGTACTAGCCTAAAAACAGACACAAAGATCAATGAAACAAAACAGCCCAGAAATAAACCCATGCATATATGGTTAATTAATTTATGACAAACAAGGCAAAAAAACGAGGTACAGCCTCTTGAATAAATGGTGTTGGGAAAACTGGACAGCCACATACACAAATATCAACTCAATATGGATTGAAAACTTGAATTTAGGACCTAAAACTACAAAACTCCTACAAGAAAACATAGGGGTAAGCTCCTTGACAATAGTCTTGGCAATGATTTTTTGGGGGGTTAAAAACACAAAGCAAAGGCAGTAAAAGCAATAAATAAGTGTGACTACATCAAACTAAAAAGCTTCTGCATAGCAAAGGAAATCATCAACAAAATGAAAAGGTAACCTAATGAATGGGAGAAAATATTTGCAAATCATATTATCCAATAAGGTGTTCATAACTGAAATAAATAAGTAACTAACATAACACAACAGGAAAAAATATATGATTAAAAGGTGGACAGAGGAATTGAATAGATATTTTTCCAAAGAAGATACAAATGTCCAACAGATACAAGAAAAGGAGCTGAGTACCAGTACTCATTAGGGGAAATGCAAATCAAAACCACAATGAGAGATCACCTGAAACCTCAGTATTACAAAAAGCACAATGGTATGAGCTGATTTGTCTATCAAAAGAGTCAAAAACTAAGTTGAATATCTCTAATTTATCTAAAGAATCTATTTTGCAATGATAAAAAAGAAATTTGAGCTCAAAAAAATTTAAATTCTGTATTATAAAATAATCACTTAATGACAAAGAAAGCATGTTAAGGAAGAACAGAGGAACAACAAAAAGACATGAGACATAGAAAACAAACTAAAATAGCACACTTCAACTCTATCAATAACATTACACATAATTGGACTAAACAAGCCAATCAGGAGACAGACTGAATTAAAAAAACTGATACAACTATATGTTGATCACAGGAGACACACTTTAGTTTCAAAGACAGAATATATGAACTTCTTAAGTACATATGGAACATCCTCTAGATGGATCATATGCTAGGCTATAAACAAACCTCAGGATCACAATGAAGCAAATTAGAATTCATAATATGAGAAATGTTTGGGAACAATCTGAATATAAAATTCATAAAATATTTCTACTTACTAAGCATTAAAGAAAATAACAGGAATAACTTTAATAAAGAAAAGCAACATTTGCACGTTGAAAACTAAAAATCATTGATGAAAGAAATTAAAGACCTAAATATAAAAAGACATCCCATTTTATGGATCAAGGGACCTCATACTGTCAACACAATAATATACTCCAAACTCATCTACAGATTCAGTGCAATCCCTATCAAAATCTCAGCTAACTTCTTGGCAGAAATTGACAAGTTCATTCTAAAATACCTATGTAATTACAAGGGATCCAGAACAGACAAAACAGTCTGGGAGAAAAGTGAGATTCACACTTCCTCATACCAAAACTTATTCAAGGCACTATGGCACAAGAATAGACAAAGATAAATAGATTAGAATTGAAAGCCCAGAAATGAACCCATGCACCCTATTGTCAAGTGATTTTTTTTTTACCATCCAAACTTAAATTTTATTTATTTATTTTAATTTTATTGAATTTATTGGGATGATATTAGTTAATAAAATTACATAGGTTTCAGGTGTACAATTCAATAACATATCATCTACATACTGCATTGTGTGTTGACCACTCAAAGTCAAGTCTCCTTCGATCACCATTTATTGCCCCTTTAGATCAACTGATTTTTGAACAGGGTGCTAAGACCTTCCAGTCACACAACTGGATAGCCACAAGCAAAAGAATAAAATTAGACTCTTATCTCAACATATACATAAAAATTAACCCAAATGGATCAAAGACCTGAGTCTATGAAATTCTTAAAACAGAGGGGTAAATCTTCATGACTTTGGATATGTCAAAAAAGTGTCGAAGATGTCACTAAAAGCATAAGCAACAAAAGGATGGATAAATTGGATCTCAAATTAAAAACTCTTAACACTTTGAATGACACCTTATGAAAAGACAAGTCACAAAATCCAACTATTTGCAAATCAGTCATTAAGTAAGTTACTTGTATCTAAACTATTTTTAAAAACTCTTGCAACTCAGTAATTAAAAAAAAAAGACACAAAGCCCAATTAGAAAATGAAGGATATAAATGGACATTACTCCAAAGATGATATACAAATGGTCAATAAGCACATAAAAAGACACTCAACATTATTCATAACAGAAACACAGATCAAAACTACAATGACAGGACTTCTGGCCAACATGGAGGCGTAGGTGGATATACTGTGCTCCTTGCACAACCAAATTAAGGACAACAAAGATTTAGGAACAAAAAACCAACCAGAACCCATAGAAAATTGAACTGCACAGAAATCTGACAACCATTCATCCAGACTGGTAAGAAAAATGGAGTAGCAGCAGGAAAAAGTGGAGGTTGGCAGACCCGGGCACACAGGCAGCGGCTGCCAGATCCCACATGTGGCGGTGGCTAGCAGACCCCAGGCACACAGGTGGTGGCTAGCGGACCCTGGGCACGAAGTCGTAATGGGCAGACACAGTGAGGCTGCACAAGGCAGCTGACTGACAAGATGGTCCCACATTTGTGCTCAGATAACTCAGGCGAAGGGGAAGCGGTGGAAGGGACTGGAATCCAAGAGAGCGGAGCAAACGCCATTGTTCCCTCTCCGACTCCGCCCCCACATACAGCATCACAACCCAGAGACTGGGCTGCCCTGCCCTGGGGAACACCTAAGGCTCCACCCCTCACTACATAACAGCCACCACCAGACACTCCCCCCCCCCCAAAAAAAAATGCTCAAACAGGAGAACAGATCTCTAGACTCAGTTCATTTAAGTGACCAAGAGATAGCCAACCTATCAGATGCATAGTTCAAAGCACTGGTGATCAGGATGCTCACAGAATTGGTAGATTTTGGTCGCAAATTACATGAAAAAATGAAGGCTACAAAAGTGAAATGAAGAAAAATGCACAGGGAATCAATAGTGATGGGAGGAAAATCGGGACTCAAATCACTGGACTGGACCAGAAGGAAGGAAGAAAGAAAGAACCAAACAGAAAACAAGGAAGAAACAAGAATTCAAAAAAATGAGGAGAGGCTTAGGAACCTCCAGGACATCTTTAAATGTCCCAACATCCAAATTATAGGGGTACCAGATGGGGAAGAGGAAAAGCAACAAGTGGAAAACTTATTTGAACAAATAGTAAAGGAGAACTTCCCCAATCTGGCAAAGGAAATAGACTTCCAGGAAGTCCAGGAAGCTCAGAGAGTCCCAAGGAGGAACACACCAAGGCACATCGTAATTACATTAGCCAAGAGTAAAAGGAAGGAGAGAATTCTAGAAGCAGCAAGGGATAAGGGCACAGTCACCTACAAAGGAGTTCCCATCAGACTGTCAGCTCATTTCTCAAAAGAGACCTTATAGGCAAGAAGGGGCTGGAAAGAGGTATTCCAAGTCATGAAAGTCAAGGACCTACATCCAAGATTGCTTTATCCAGCAAAACTTCCATTTAGAATGGAAGGGAAGATAAAGTGCTTCTCAGGTAAGGTCAAGTTCAAAGAGTTCATCATCACCAAACCCTTATTATATGAAATGTTAAAGGGACTTATCTAAGAAAAAAAAGATAAAAAATATGACAGTAAAAAGACAGCAAACTTACAGATATTAACAACCACACCTAAAACAAAAGCAAATTAAGCAAACCACTAGAACAGGAACAGAAATACAGAAATGGAGATCACATGGAGGGTTAGCAACGGGGGAGTGGGAGGAGAAGAGAGGGGGAAAAGGTACAGAGAATAAGTAGCATAGACAGTAGGTAGAAAATAGACGGGGAGGGCAAGAATAGTGTGGGGAATGTAGAAGCTAAAGAACTATGACACATGGACATGAACTCAAGGGGGGAATGTGGGTGGCAGGGGGTGTGCAGGGTGGAGGGGAATGATGAGGAAAAATGGGACAACTGTAATAGCATAATCAATAAAATATATTTAAAAAATAACTGCAATGATATACCACTTCCCACCAACTAAAATGTCCGTATCAAAAAGTCAGTTACTAAGAGTTGGGAAGGATATGGAGAAACCAGAACTTTCATACACTGATAGGAATGTAAAATGGTGCAGCCACTGTGAAAAAACAGTCTGGCAGCTCCTCAAACACTTAAGTAGAGTTATCATGTGATCTAGCAACTCCACTCCTAGAAACATACCCAAGAGAAATAAAAACACATCCACACAAAAAGTTCTACATAAATGTTTAATATAGCATCACTGATAATAGTCAAAAGATAGAAACAACTCCAATGTCCATCAACTGACAAATGGATAAACAAAATGTGATATATTCATACAATGAAATATTATTCACCATAAAAAGGAATGAGGTACTAAGGTTACAACATGAAAAAACCTTGAAAACACTGTGTTAAATGAAAAAAGTCACAAAAATCCTTGTATCAAATAATTCCTTTCATATGAAGAGTCTAGAACACAAAGGAATGGGGGGGCAGGTGGGATAAGGAAGTAATAGTTAAAGGGTTTCTTTCTGAAGTGACAAAAATAATTCTAAAATTGATTATGGTGATGTTGCATACTTTAAGCAGTGAACTGTATGTCAATTCATTTCAATAAAACTGTTTTAAAAAAAGACAGGTGGTATTTTTATAGATCAAAGTTGATGCAAAAAACCCACGGTAAACAAAATTTAAATGAGTAATAGTGATTTTTCCTTTACTTCAGGCTACAATATGGGCTAGCACAGCAATGTTATTGATCCTTACTTTAAGATATCAATATTTCATTCATCATATTTTTGCAGTTTTATTTTTTTAGAAAATATTTTATTGATTATGCTATTAGTTGTCCCATTTCTCCCCCATCATTCCCATCCACCCTGCACACCCCCTCCCACCCACATTCCCCCCCTTTAGTTCATGTCCATGTGTCATAAGTTCTTTAGCTTCTGCTTTTCCCATACTATTCTTGCCTTCCACCTATTTTCTACCTGCCATCTATGCTACTTATTCTCTGTACCTTCCCCCCTCTCCCCCTCCCACTCCCCTGTTGCTAACCTTCCATGTGATCTCCATTTCTGTGGTTCTGTTCCTGTTCTAGCTGTTTGCTTAGTTTTTTTTGTTTAGGTGTGGTTGTTAATAACTGTGAGTTTGCTGTCATTTTACTATACATGATTTTTATCTTCTTTTTCTTAGAAAAATCCCTTTAACATTTCATATAATAAGGGTTTGGTGATGATGAACTCCTTTAACTTGACCTTATCTGAGAAGCACTTTATGTGCCCTTCCATTCTAAATGAAAAGTTTTGCTGGATAGAGCCATCTTGGATGTAGGTCCTTGCCTTTTATGATTCAATACTTCTTTCTAGCCCTTTCTTGCCTGTAAGGTCTCTTTTGAGAAATCAGCTGACAGTCTGATGGGAACTCCTTTGAAGGTGACTATCTCCTTATCTCTTGCTGCTTCTAGGATTCTATCCTTCATTTTAATCTTAGCTAATGTAATTATGATGTGCATGGTATGTTCTTTCCTGGGGCCAACTTCTTTGGGACTCTCTGAGCTTCCTGGAAGTCTATTTCCTTTGCCAGATTGGGGAAGTTCTCCTTTATTATTGGTTCAAATAAGTTTTCCACTTGTTGCTCTTCCTCTTCCCCATCTGGTACCCCTATAATTTGGATGTTGGAACATTTAAAGATGTCCTGGAGGTTCCTAAGCCTCTCCTCACATTTTTGAATTCTTGTTTGTTCATCCTTTTCTGTTTGGTTGTTTCTTTCCTCTTCCTGGTTTTCACCGTTGATGTGAGTCCCAGTTTCCTTCCCACCACTATTGGTTCCCTGTGCATTTCCCTTCATTTCACTTATTGTAGCCTTCATTTGTTCATCTAATTTGTGACTAAAATCAACCAATTCTGTGAACATCCTGATCACCAGGGCTTTGAACTGTGCATCTGATAGGCTGGCTATCTCTTCAGCACTTAGTTGTATTTGTTCTGAAGCTTTGATCTGTTCTTCCGTTTGGGCCAATTTTTTTTGCCTTGACACACCTGTTACATAGTGAGGTACAGAGCCTTAGGTGTTCCGCAGGGCGGGGCAGCCCAGTCTCTGGGTTGTGATACTGTATGTAGGGGTGGGGTCCAAGAGTGAACAATGGTGCTGCTTCTGCTCTCTGAATTTCAGTCCCTTCCACCGCTTCCCCCAAGCAAGCTGGGCCTTTCTGGTGCTAATTCCCGTGTGGGTGGGCTTGCGTTATGTTCTAGGACCCTGTGGGTCTCTCCAAAGAACTCTACTGTGAGGCTGGGAGTTTCTCCTGGTACCTCAACCCACACAGGTGTTTTCAATCGGTGTTTTGAAGGTTTACTTCCCTATGCTGGATCCCTGGGTTCCTGGGTTGACGATCTGTCCTGCTCCCCAGTTTCACCTGGTTTATCTGTGCACGAATGTGGGATTGTGTGATCAGCCAGCTGCCTAGGGTGCCGTGCTGGGCTTCACAATCGCCACCCCGCACCTGAAGTCTGCCAACAGCTGCCTGCATGCCCAGGGTGTGTCCACCGCGGACTTGCGTGCTCGGGTTCTGTCAGCTGCTGCCTTGGGAGCCCGGTGCTACTGCTTCTGCAACCCTCTCCACCCAGCGGTGGACACCGCCCGACACTACCCAACTCCCCCCCCTCCTACCAGTCTGGATGAATGTGTCTACTTTAACTCCTTGGTTGTCAAATTTCCATACAGTTCAATTTTTCTGTCAGTTCTGGTTGTTATTTTGTTTCTAAATTGTTGTTGTCTTCATTTTGGTTGTATGAGGAGACACAGTGTGTCTATGCCTCCATCTTGGCTGGAAGTCTAATATTATCCTGATTTTTCTTAAAACTTAAGGAAAAATTAAGCCAACCATCGAAGAACAGAGATGCTATTACAAATAGCTATCAGGTCAGTCCATCAATGACAGAAAGAACAAACTTCCTAGACAGAGTGATTTAGAAAGCCCACATCATGTTTATGTTACAATAAACTCTGATTTTCATTTTTTAAAGATTTTATTTATTTTTAGTGAGAGGATAAGGGAGGGAGAAAGAGAGGTAGAGGAACATTGATCTGAGAGGGAAACACTGATCAGTTGCCTCTCCTACATGCCCTGAGCAGGGAAGAAACCCAGGTATGTGCCCTGACCAGGAATCAAACTGGTAACCTTTCACTTTTCTGGACAATGCCCAACCAACTGAGCTACACTGGTCAAGGCACAATAAACTCTCATTTTCTTAAGACTTGTTCTGTCATGTCAAAAACTTACCAACATGTACAATTATTTTCAGGAAAAAGTTGTTTTTCAATAACTAAAATACCTTAATTAAAAGTTTAAAAGCCTGCAAAAATTATTAGTCTCCAAAAACTTATCAGCATTTCCTCTACTGACCACTGTCTTAATGACTCTGTGTGTGTGTATGTGCACACAGTATGCATATGTTCCTTAAAGATCCAAAGAAAAGCATGGAGGGTGAATACTGTAGATGATATGAATTTTTTAAAAAACTAGCCTAAATTCTAAAATGCAAATGGGGAAAAACTTCTTTCTAGTCTCATTACTTGGAGAGTACTGTTAGGAGTACCATCTTGTGGTAGGCAAAACTATGGGCCCCCCCTAAAGATGTCTGTGTCCTAATCCCTGGAACCTGTGAATATGTTACTTTACATGCAAAAAGGACTGTGCAGAAGAATTTAGGATCTTAATGTAGGGAGATTATCCTAGATTATCTCAGTAGGCTCAATATAATTACAAAGGTCCTTATAGAAGAGATGCAGGAGGGTCATCTTAGAAATAGAGATGTGAGGACAGAAACAGAGGTCAGAAAGAGAGATCTGAGGATGGTATGGTACTGGCTTTAAAGATGGAGGAAGGGCCCACAGCCACTGAATGCAAGTGACCTTGAAGAGGTAGAGCTGGAGAAGGCAAGAAAGCAGATTCTCCCCTGGAGAAGGAACAGACTTTGTGACACTGATTTTAAATCAGTAAGGCCCATTTTGGACTTCTGGTCTTCAGAATTGTCATGAATCTTTGCAGTTTTAAGCCACTAAATTTGTGTCAAATTTTAAGATATCAATAGGAAACCAAGACACACATTTTAGGTTTTGGGTCTGTAACATGCACTGCTCCTTTTAATGTAACTGTACTCCTTTAACATTCCATTAGTGTACAAAAAACAATCCAAAATTTTTCCTTAAAAGCCATTTTAAACAAGCAAATGAGCATTAATACAGAACTCAACACTTAAAAAGACTACAGTTGGCACTCTCGAACTACTAACCAGTAGTTGAGCAAATTAGTATAACCCTCCTGGAGGGGAATATCCATGAAAAGCCTTGGGTCCCCAACATTTTGGTGTCTCTGGGCCACACTGGAAGAAGAGTTGTCTTGGGCCACATATTAAATACACAAACACTAACAAAAACTGATGAGCAAAAAAAACATTTTAAGTAAATTTACAATTTTATGTTGGGCCACATTCATAGCTATCCTGGGCCACATGCAGCCCTCAGGCCACAGGCTGGACACCCATTTCTTGGCCTCTTTATTCTCGTTAATTCCCCCAGTAGATTGCTAAGTAAGCAAAAAAATGAAGTCAACTGTTTATGTACAGTGTTCATGGCAGCTCCACTTACAATGGCTAAACAGTCTAAATTTCAAAATTTAGGAAACTGTTGAATAAGCAATGGTGCATTCATATTGTGAAATATTATGTAACCATTAAAAATTATGCTAGAGAGACCTTTTAATGACATGGGGAAATATCTCAGCTATAATCATAAATGAAGAGGCAAACATTATACAGATACAAAATACATATAGTAAAATCTTAAATTAAAACACATACATATACAAATGAGGGAGAAAGAAAATGAAAAAATTAAGTCATTTCTGTGATAGGAGAATGGTAATTTAAATTTTCTCTCTAAACTTTTACAATTTCCAAATTTCAACAACATGTACCTCTATTTATTTAGAATCCATCTCATTTACAAATAAGTAGTTGAAGGTGCTAAAGGTAGCCATTTTATGTTTAAAACTGAATCATGAGGCCATGAGTTAAGCTCCTAATGCTGTTTTCTAAAGTGGAAACTCAAGATATTACATACTAAATATACTACAACAATATTTACACTATCAAGTAATTTCCACCTATCAACTAATATATGAATTCGAATTTAGTCTAAATATTTAAGAATATACAAAAAACTGAGGGATATCAAAATAACTAGAAGATAAGCCCTTCTCCCAGTCCATTCTTGCCCCTTACTCCACTCTAGCCATAGTAGCTCCTGGATGTGTTCCTTGAAGACATCAAGTAACTCCCATTGCAGGGTCTTTGCCTGGAATATTCTTCCCCTATGTAGCCATGTGGCTCTTCCCTCACCCCCCTTCATGCCTAGCTTCAAGTATCACTTTCTTAATAAAGCCGACTGTATCCCCTACTTAACACTACAACCTGCCCTCTATCCTGGCATCCTTCACTCGGTTCTACCCTTCTCCTTCTTCCATGGTATTTATCATCTTCTAATTTTCTACAAACCATGCAATTTTTTAAAACATATATGTTATTTAATGTCTTTCTCCTTCTACTGGTAAATAAATGCAAGAAGTGAAGGATTTTGGTGGGACCTCATTTAATCACTGATGTGTCAAAAGAGCCTGACACAACAGGTGCTCAATAAATATTTATTGAACATATGAATATACTAATGACATGTGAAAGAACAGAGTCAATAATACATCCTCTAACAATTATACCTACTACTTAAAAATTCACTAATTTTCTATGCAAAATAGAAAATTTTTCTATGTTGAGTAATCAAACAATATATATGGCATATCAAGTTCTTAAAAGAAAATTTGGCCATCTTTATTATTCCTGTGTTTCAGTTTGTGCTTACCAAAAACTCATAGGTGACTTATTGAAAAGCATTCCAATTTTATTTTGCTAACACTGTGCAACAGAAGATATAACCAGGGAGGCAAATTAAAGTTTTAAAAATATGTATCTACTATATTCTATCCAGCAAAGCAATCATTTAGAATAGAAGGACAGATAAAGTGCTTCCCAGATAAGGTAAAGTTAAAGGAGTTCATCATCACCTACCCCTTATTACATGAAATGTTAAAGGGACTTATCTAAGAAATAGAAGATCAAAAACTATTAACAGTAAAATGACAACAAAATCACAACTATCATCAACCAAACCTAAAGCAAAAACAAAAACTAAGCAAACAACTAGAATAGCAACAAAAATCACAGAAATGGAGGTTACATGGACGGTCATAGTGTGTAGGAGGAAGGGGAGAATGGGGGGGAAGGTACAAGGAATAAAAAGCATAGTTGGTAGGAATAAAAGACAGGGGGAGGTTAGGAATACTATAGGAAATGGAGAGGCCAAAGAACTTACATGGCAACCCATGGACATGAACTAAGGTGCGCGTGGGAAATGCTGGAGGGTAGGGGAGTACAGGGTGGAGGGGGATAAAGGGGAGAAAAAAATTGGGACCACTGTAATAGCATAATCAATAAAATACACTTTTTAAAAAAATGTACCTATTAGGCCAAATATGCTGAACTGCTGTACACAAGATCCAATACTACTCTGTATTACTAAGTGAAAACAGCTTTTTGAGTTTACATGTGCTTTGTTATTTTGTACACAGAAACGGTTCAGAAAGCCAATTCTGACACAATTTTTGCCAGATGATAAAACCCTCAAAACTTTTATTTCAATTGGCACTTCTTCAGTTTGCAAATGTTCATCGTCCCTATAGGACATCATTTTTGGGGGAACGGGGAAGCATAGTTAAATATCAAAAGCATGCCCCATTTTCTGAATCAAAAACTGCCAATAACTGCCTGATAATACCTGAAATGAGACTCAATTAGAATATAAGTCCCTGTGATTTCCTAAATAACCAGACTATCCCTATTTATTTTTTAAAATATATACTTACTGATTCGAAAGAGAGAGAATCATCAATGCAAGAGAAACACACATCAGTTGCCTCCCACATTCACCCCAACCTGGAACCGAATCCGCAACCTATACATTTGCCCTGACTGGGAATTGAACCCACAACCTTCTGGTTTATAGAACGAGGCTCCAACCAACTGAGCCACACCAGCCAGGGCCTGTCCCCACTTATTTTTAAAGCAGTTCTTTACTCCCAGGGTTTGAAACCTAAATCCTGTGACAGCATTTCTATAACTGCTAAATAAAACACATCTCACATAATGCAAGGGAAAATCCTCCCAAAGATGTTTTTAGCCAATACCTCTGAATGATGTTCTACACTTCCAGTGTCTGATCCAGAGTGCTGTTCATTTACATCATCCTCAACGTCTGACCCTGAATCCCGTTCATCCTGTACTGGGGTAGCGCCACCATCATCTGCTTAAAAATAAGACAAAAAACACACTTAAGGTGTAAGATGGATGACATCTACCGATGAAATGAACATAATAAATCAAGAATAATGTAAACAAAGGTTACCACTGAAGCATAAATAACTAATAATGCTAATGTTGTAAACAACAGTATAATACTCATATAAATACCAATAATCATAACGTGTACTGTGACATAAATGACAGAAAAAAATACACCATAAAAGGAGGTAAAGCTTAAGAAACATAACTAAGGACCAAGTCAACAACCTCTAAATAACTGTGTGCCCTGTAACTATATCAGCTTCTTATAACCTGGATCTTTTCTGACTGTAGCATTTACTTACCACCTTCTGATGTATTTCATGATTTATCAAGTTACTTTTTTAATGTGGTTCTTTCCTCACTTGGAAGAAAGTATCAAAAGAGCAGGTATTTTGGTTCACTGCTCAATCCCTGGAGCCCAAACACTGCCTGGCAAATGACGTACAGTATTTGTTCATGAATGAAGAGCACAAGGAACTGCAGTTCAGAAATACTGTGATCTCATCAAAGAAAAACATGTATTAGACCATATTACAAAATGGTAAAAATAAATTGCTACCTCACTTTAACCAATACTTTAAAAATAGAGTAAAATTGTATTGTGGAAGGAGATGGAAAGACTTGGTTAGAAGTTTAATAAAAAATTATTTTTTTTTAAATGAAGCAGTCACCTACAGCAAAACAAAACAGTTGTGTAATAACGGAATCACTTTCATAGTAACGAGCTACACTACTTAGCTAAAGAGTAAATAATAAAACCAATAATTTTGAAGTTTAACAATTACACTGCATCGGTGAGAGTTTGGGGGAGACGAAGGCACATAAGAAGATGAAACCCAGTCCTTGAGTAACAGGAAATCATTACAGAATGCCTACAAAAGATGCAACAAGAGATGGCATAAATTAAGAATAGGGAGGTAAACATCAAAAAAAGAATGGGAAATTAGGGAACTGCTGTTTTCTCATTTCTTTTAGCACTTAATCTTCATACATATAATTACTTATTTAGGAAGTAATTTAAGACCACAAATGAACTGAGAAAAACTATTTTGAAAACATTTAGAGCAAAACAGCAGCGCATGCTTGGAAAAGCACTTGTAATCGTAACTATTCCCTTTCATATATGAAGTGAACTTAAAACAGAAAAAGAGGTTTACGTTTAGAAAAGCGCTTAAGCACTTAGGATAGAAAATTCCCAATAGAACTTGGGCACAAAGGGAAAGCAAACGTAACGTTTTTCTCTCCCCCACTAGGTCCGGCTTTATTCGTCTTCGTACCTCTGGTGCCTAGCACAGTGTTAGCAGAGTGGGGGCCAGTGAGTGTTTATTTAAAAAACGGGAAAGAGACTACACCCAACTTCAGTAAAAGGAAAGATTGCAAAGTGAAGAAAAGGCACAAAAATCATCAGTAATTGCTAGAGGTACACTAAAATATTAACACAACTCTAACAAGGTTCCTATGTCTTCTTTACTGGGAAACCAATGTTGTGAGGTTAAACTAGCCCTAACTCTGCGCGAAAAGTCTAGGTAAAATCCCGCATCCCATCTCCCACCTCCACTGAACAGTTAGTTCCCTGCCCTTCAACTCTCGAAAAACACTCTCAACGCCTAAAACAAAAAATCCGGTAACAGGGAGACCTTCCCTAGGACTCTGCGCACAGTAAATCCTTAATACGGGGAATTGGCTCCCCAATTCAGCAAACGGCTTTTCCTCTAGAATCCTGTCCCCAAGGTTCTAACTTCCGGGCCCGCAGCGAGTCAGTGGTCTCTTGGAGCTCCGCCTCAGAGTCCAAGTCGGGACTAGTCCCAGAGGGATGTCTGCCCAGCCTCCCTTCCCACCTTCGCGGGGATGCCAGGCCAGCCAGGCCGAATAGCCGCCCCAGACAAGTAGCTGACCCGCCCTCAGCCCTGCGCCCCAGGCCCCTAACTCACCTGACTGGTCACCAATGTAATATTCGGAGTCCATGGCCTGGGGGAAGAGGGGGAGACTCTGGGCTGAGAGTATCCGCGCCCCACGCCGCCTCTGTCACCTTCCCGGCGGTGCAGAGCCCCCCTTCCCCGAGGGCGCGGTGCAAGGCTCAGAGGTTCCCGCTCGACTGGTGGGTCGGAGATTGCGGAGAGTAAAACAACAGCAGCGCCAGAAGCAAACACTTCGACCTATAATCCCTGACAGAAAAGGCCGTACCCAACTAGAAAGCTCGACTTCCCATAAGTTACCTCTGGGGCCAAAATGGCGTCCACCCACAACCCTCAGAGGAACGCAGCGCGCAGGCGCCGTTATCTGTCAACTAGCCAATGAGAAGACGCAGCGGTAAGGACGCACGGCGTTGACAGAAAGGAGACCACAGGGAAAGTTGAGCGGGAACTCCGACTTCAGTGCCTTTCGTTGGAGTATCCTGGTCTGTCTGGCATAAAGGTGGTAATGTTACTTTATTAGTTCTGTGTTCGCGCCTTGTTCAGGGAACTTCTGAGTTACTTTTCCGAAAAATTAAGACACCTAAAGTCCTTTTCCATCAGTCCGCCAATTATTTATCGTTCCCGAGATTCAGCGAAGCGCTTGATTCCCGTCATTGGTGCGCGGAGGAAGTGGCGCATTGCCCTCTGGTACTTGTAGTTCGAAGCCCGGGAAGCTGTGATGCAGAGGTAACTGACCTGATCGAAGGACGACCTTTCAGGGCATTTTTCTCCCTTGTTTAAAATATCGACTTAATTTCCATCTTAAGCCATTTGGTCAACAGTAGGAAGTACTGGTTTTTGCCTCCATAAAGATCCCCAGTTAAAGGAGTGTGACGTTGTTCAGTGTTACTTGAGTCTGTGCTCCCAAGAAACAGGTATGGTTGAGACAACCCGACCTATTAGTGTTGCGGGAAAGGCTTACTGTGAAGAACAACCCTTCTCCCTAAGACTTTGATAAAAACTCACTTTCCACTTTTTCCTGACTCCTATAAGACTTGTAGATGACCCTTTTGTTTACCTGTGACAAGGTCAGAGACCTTTCCTCTTTTTTCTGAACCTGCTTCTAAGGGCAGGACACCCACCCCTCCCACCGCGAAGTTCTTTTTTTGTCTCATGAATGATTAGCTGAGGTTAGAACTCTGCTCCCCTGAAAATGACTAGACACAGATAAATATTTCTGTTCATCTGGCTGACTGAAAGTTCTGATTGCAAATCAATCCCAACTATAAATCATCCCACCTTCCTCCTTGTGGAAGTCTAAGGCACAATCACCTTTCCCGCAGACTCTGATCTTCATATCTCCCTATTGCAATTCCCTAAATAAAATCCATTTCCTTATTCCATCTCCTTTTGTCTTAGACAAACAGGAGAATTTTCTTGCCTTTTGAATGGAAGAGGGACAGTGGAGGCATAAGCAAAGATTCCCCAAGAGGTGCAGGCTTGCAGACATAGGGCCTTTTGTTAGTTGGCAAAGCTTACTTACATCTTGGACTGGATTTCCAGGCATGCCCCTCAACCCCAGCTGCAAAATCTCATTTGGTGCCCTGAAAGGTACACCTCCCACCTTGGAATTAAGAGGTGGATTCTTTGATACCAACTCTGCTATAAATTCTCAGGGTGCTCTTAGGGAAGCAATATTCCAGCTGTGATAATCCTTGAACCCATTGTTAGCCAGTCAGCATATGCTGGCAGGAAACAATTCTAGGCTTCAGAAAAGGACACTTCCCAACCAGAAGGCAAAGACAGAATTTGATGCCACAAAGTTTAGGAGCAGCCCACCTTTGGAAACAAAATCCTGAGAACTGACTGACTATGGCACATAACTCACAAGTTCACCCACAGCCACTCAGACATGTACTTTTGCTTCTTTCACAGTGGTGCCCTGTGAGACTTGTAACCAGGGGAGCAGCGGGTGGTGGCAGCTTGTCCTGGGCTTACCCCCTAATCCTGTCTCCAGGAACCTGTGTTCTGGCCTTTTTTCCCTCCACCGAAATAAAACTTGCATTCACTTTCACCTGAACTCACTCTTGAATTCTTTCCTGTGCAAAGTCAAGAACATGCAGATCACAGACTGCTTAGGGGTAGAAGCACTCTGAACACTTCTGGTTTGCCTCCAGTAACAGAGAGGTAGAAGCAGACTGGACACTCAGCAATGTGCTGAGCCCCAGAAGGCTGCAAAGACATTTTTGTGCAAAAGAAGGCAACTGGTTAGTGAGGCAGGATGCACCTTTTGAAATAAACATAGAGTCTTAGTTAAAGCAATGTGCTTCTCAATGAATACACAGCTCTAACAGAGTTCCCCAAAGCCCCTTTTCACCAGCTGGCTGACCCTCAGGCCCCTGATTGAGAAATGCTATAACAACACAGATATATCTTTCTGAGTCTGGGCTGCCTTGAATTTTGAGGGCTGCCATCTTGCCAGTCCTCATGCCTCTCTCCAGCTCCAGCACAATTGGTTCATGCCGGTGATGGTAGAGAGGCACACAGAAAGGAGACTTTTTCCTACCAAAGACACTAAGGCCAAAGAAGAGGGGAAGGAAGAGGCAAGCTTGCAGCAATCCAGTACTCCTTTTCCCTTGACTGATAATAATCCAGAAACATTGATTTCCCTGAGTGATTGAAAGATTTATTTGGCCAGCCTTTTGAGACACTGTTACTTGACAAACATATCTGGGAGTGAAAAGTCACATAATATGAGAAACAGCCTGCCTGGCACTGGCACAGCTGTAGACCAGGGACTGAGAGCCCTGGGTTCTGGGCTTATCGTGCTTGGTGAGACAGGACAAGCTATTACCTTCTAGGTATCTCAGCTGCCACATGTGTCAAATGAAGGAGTTCAATCAGAAGATTCAAGGCCTTTTAGTTTCACTATTCGGTATAAGAGAAGCCAAGACTCCAAGCCTGAACTTCCTTCTTGTGCTTGGGCCACTAGGGGGCCTGCCAGAGAAGAAACAAATGAAAACAAATGCGTTCTAAGCCTGCTCCCCAGGCTGTGCACATTCTCACAACCCAGCCTCACAACTCCTTAGGACTGGTACAAGATTTGTTTGTTAATACTGAAAACTGGGACTCACGTGAAAGTGAGTGGATAATAAATTGCTAAAAATCAATACCATGGCATACCATGCAGCCACTAAATAATTAAAGTGGATCTTTAGCTCTTATATGGAAGGATGTCCAGAATATATTAAGTTAAAAAAAAAGAAGTCATAAAATGCTCTAAATGGTATGAGTTTATTTATGTGAACACCCAAAAGAGTGGGGGGAAAAAAAGCACCTAAGTTCCTTGATAAGTATGGAGGGAAAAGGACTTTACAACAAAGATTGAAAAGCCATAGAGGCCAGACAAATTTGACTACATAAAAAATGAAACACAGGGCTAGGATGGGAGTAAAAGACAGAAAACTGTACAAGAACAACAATTAAAATAAAATTTAAAAAATATATATAAAAATAAAACACTTTAAAAAGTATGCATGGTAAAAACAACACATTTAGTAAAATCAAAAGATAAATAATCAGGAAACTTAAAACATTTTTTTCAACTCATCATAGACCAGGGACCGATCTCCCTCTAATGAATGTAGAGTCCCTAGAAATCAGTAAGAAGAGTAGTAGAAAAATGGACACAGGATATGACAATTCACAGAAACTATTAATGGAACTAAAATACATGAAAAGATGTGCACCCTAAAATAAGATAAAAAGCATATTAAGATCATATTAAGATTCTGTTTTTCAATTCTCAGGTTGTAAAAATCTGGTAACATTCCATTGGTGAGGGACATGGAAAAAGAAACCTTCAAATAAGGTGCTGGTGGAAGTACCGGTATATTGGTACAGCCCTCTACAGAAAGCAACTTGAAAACATTTATAAAAATTACAAATGGGGGTTTCTGGAGGGAAGAAGATAGGGTTGCAGAATGGTGTCTCCTTCACTTCACCCCCAAGCTGCCTGCAGCTGCAGCCCCACCCTGAACCAGCCCAGCAGTCTCCAGTGAGCAGCTGTGATCCACGCCCCTCCCACCTCATACACAGCTGAACGTGGCCAACGTCTATCCCCCCATCACATGCTGACCTTGGCAAAGCTGCCAGAGATATTTTCAAGAAAGGATTTGGTTTGATGTTGGTGAAACAGGACATAAAAACATAGTTATGTAGTGGTGTGGGATTCTCAACCTCTGGTTCATCTAATGTAATAGAGATTCTGGTAAAGTTACTAGGATCTTGGAGACCAAATATAAATGATGTGAGTATGGTTCAACTTTCACAGGGAAATGGAACACTCTGTGAACAGAAATTACAATTGACCAGATTTGTCAAGGGTTAAAACTCACATTTGATATCACATTTTCACCATACACAGGAAAGAAAAGTGGTAAAAAGTCTTCTTACAAGAGGGAGTGTGTAAACAAACCTTGGTCACATGTTGACTTTGATTTTGCTGGACTTGCAATCCATGGTTCAACTGTCTTTGGTTATGAGGGCTGGCTTGTTTAGTATGAGATGACCTTTGACAGTGCCAATCAAAGCTGACAAGAATTGCCCTGGCTGGTGTGGCTCAGTGGATTGAATGCCAGCCTGCAAAACAAAGGGTCACCAGTTTGATTCCCAGTCAGGGGCCATGCCTGAGTTGTGGGCCAGGTCTCCAGTGGGGGGGGGGGAGGCAACCACACATGGATGTTTCTCTCTTTCTCCCTTCCTTTCCCTCTCTCTAAAAATAAATAAATAAAATCATTTTTTAAAAGATGACAAGGAATAACTTTGCAGTGAACTACAGGACTGGGAACTTCCAGTTATAATGTCAATGGTGGGACAGATTTTGGAGTATCGATTTGTTGTAAAGTATATGAAGGTCTTAACTCTTCAGTAAACCTTGCTTGGACATCAGGCACCAAATACACTTGCTTTGGTATTGCAGCAAAATAGCAATTGGATCCCATTGCTTCCATTTCTGCAAAAATCAATGACTCCAGTTTAATTTGTGTGTGCCACACTCAGACTCCGAGGCCTGGTGTAAAGCTTACATAGTCTCTTCTGGTAGATGGAAAGAAGATTAATGCCACAGGCCACAAGCTTGGGTTTGCCTGGGAGTTGGAGACTTGATGCACCTAAAAGAAACCTCTGGGAATGACTATCAGAAGAGTGGGCCTTTATATCTTTCTAGCGTGACCAGCAGGCTTTTCCACTCCCCACCCCTCCAGAAGGTGATCAAAACAAAGGATGATCTAAACAAGAGCTGTATTTTAAATATTTAGACAGTTACTTGTTAGCTTGTTGCTAGTTGAATTGGCTATCTATCCAGTTACCCATACCGCAGTTGTATAGTCACTTATACATTATTTAGATGTATTTAACTGTTAAATACACTATGTACCAATAATGGAATAGGTCTTTATGAATAATATAAAAAATTACAATTGTATTTGCCTTTTGGCCTGCAATTTCACTTCAGAAAATGTATTTTACAGATACACTTTACTGTATACAAATGATATATTTTTTAAATTATTCATTGCCATATTACTTCCAAAACATTGGAAATAACCTAAATGTCCAAACATAAATGATCACAAAATTATGATAGACTTGTACAATTCCATGTTTTGTAGCTATAACAAAAAATGAGGAAACTCTCTTATGTACTTCCATAAAAAGATTTCTGAGCTGGATTCAGTGAAAAATTAAAAATGCAGAACAGTGTTAGAGTATGCCATCTTTTGTGAAAAGGGGAGGACAACATATTTCTTATTGCTTATGTTTTTATTTTATTATATATTTTAAAAATTTGAAAATTATATAAGAAAGTATTGGTTGTCTGTTGTGGGAAGGGTGGGAAAGATGGTGGAAATGAGCCTTTAAGTTTTTTATAATACAGACTACTTATTGTTGCTCCACATGGAAACTTCTGCTGAACTCTTTAATTCTGTCATGGCACATTAAATAAACTTCACAGGCCACTAAACAGTTATAGCTCATAACTTGCAAACTGGATGGCCATTCTTCAGTTGCCTGTTGTGTCAAAGCTACCTGGGCCAGTTTGCCATGATTGGGCCCTATCCCCAGGCTCAATGATCCCAGCAGACATTGTAACAGAGGGCAGGGCCCAAATAGGGATGTGGAATGGGGTCCAGAACTCAAGATGTCCAGGAAATGTTAGAAAGATACATAGGATGTCGTCACCCCTTCCCCTAACAGGTGTGAGTTGGGAAAGGGACACATGGAGCAGGAACATGCAGAGCTGTTTTGTACAGTAACAGCTTTGCAGCTAACCTCTGGCATGGTCATTTAACATATCTATAACCTTTAACTTGTTTCATAGATATGTTAAATAGCTGCATGATATGTGGCCTTGCTTTGAGCCAGGGGGATGAGAGTGACTTCAACCCAGGATGTAACTGGAAGGCAATTCCCCCTGGTTACAGAGCCTGTTAGCCAGAGGTGCCCTTTCATTTCTCATACCCCTGTACCTGATGTGGAGTTAAGACCTCTAACTTCTGCCCAAGAGTTAGTTTAGCAGCTTCCTCAGTTAGCATGGCTGTGGCTGCAACTGCTCTTAGACACAGAGGCCACCCAGTTGCTACAGTGTCTAATTTTTTTCAGAAATATGCAACCGGTTAAGGTTCATTCCCTAGTCATTGGACTAAGACCCCTAAAGCTATTCCTTGCTTCTCTGCTATGTGGAGATAGAAAGGCTTGTTTAAGTTAGGGATGCCTAAGGCTGGGGCCTCAACTAGGGCCTGCTTGATTTTTTAAAAGCCTGATCACATTCCTTTCCCCATATAATGGGTTCAGTGTCTGGCCCCTTAGTAGCTTCGTACAAAGGTTTGGCCATTAGCCCAAGTTTGGGTATCCAAATCTACAGAATCTTCCCGTTCATAAAAAGGCAAGAAACTGCTGTCTAGTAGCAAGTGGAGTTAATTCAGTAATGGCTTTAATTATCTCCTGTGATAATTGCCTAGACACAGGAGTCAAAATATACCCTAAATAATTTACTTTTTGTTTAGTAATCTGAGTCTTCTTCTTTGATACCCAATATCCTCTTTCAGCTAGGAAATTCAGAGTCTAGATGGTACTTTGATCAGAAGCCTCCTTTGTGGGGCTGCAGATTAGTATGTCATCTACATATTGTAAAATGGGACCTCCTTGTAACTGTAGCTCTCCAAGATCCTTTTCTAATACCCTAGCAGAGAGGTGGGGACTGTCCCTGAACCCTTGCAGCAAATACAGTCCAAGTGTATTGCTGATGTGTCATTGTTTTTGGATCGGTCCACTCAAAAGCAAACAAATATTGAGAGTCAGGATGCAAAGAGATGCAGAAGAAGGCATCTTTCAAATCTAACACTGAATACCACTGAGCATCATCAGGTACCTGCGAGAGCAAGGTGTAAGGGTTAGCTACTGTTGGATGTAAAGCGACTACTGCTTCATTGACTAACCTTAGATCCTGGACTAGCCTATACTGTCCTGTGGGTTTTACCACTGGTAAGATGGGAATGTTGCAAGGAGATTGACAAGGAACTATGAGCCCATGTTGTATAAATTTAGTTATGATGGGTTGTAACCCCTCCAGAGCCTCTTGTTTAATAGGATACTGCTTCCTGTGAGGATAATTTGACCTGGGCTTTAATTGGATTTTAACCAGTAATGGAGTCTTTGCTCTCTCCAGAATCCCTGACTCCCAAACTAGTGGGTTTACTGCATCCAGAAGTGAACTTGGGATTTCCTTCTGGTTTCAGTTACTACTGATTGTCATGACCTTACTTAATTCAAGTGGCACTTCAGGGAACAACAAGATGATTCCCACTTGAGTTAAAAGTTCTCTGGTGAAAGAAATCCTAGTGTCAGCGGACAGAAATCTAAAAGACTTAAGAAGATCGCCACAGTCTAGTTTTTTTTTTTTTTCCTATGTTTAATTCAGAGGTCTTGTGTTCCCTGGACACTATTTGCATAATTCATGGTCCTACTGAGTGTCCAGGCTGCAAAGAACTGTTGGGAAGGAGCCAGTCCAGCATTCTGGAGCAATTGCCTATAATCCTGACGACCCCAGACCCACTGCTCTACCCAGGTAGCCTGAGTACATTTCCATTTCTGTATTTTCCATCTACAGAGACCCTCATTTTCCTGTAAGCCTTCAGGTCTGGGGCAAAGGAAGTGTCTTACTAGCAAAATAGTTTCTGGCCCTGTAAACCACCAAGAGGGGCACCAAGATGATCTTATTATACAATGACTCTTTTCCAAATCACAAAGAAGACCTTCAAGTATTCTATCTAATTTTCCAGAGCTTTAAGAAATTGTACCTGAGTCTAAAATTTCCCCTGAAAGGACCTCAAGAGGTGTCTAAAGGCCTCCCCACTTCATACTGGAGATGGATCTCCTAGAGGGATGACAGACAGAGAGGGGAAATTAAAATACCCCTTTAGGGGCAAGTAAACCACCTTAGAGTTCCAAATTCAACTAAGTGGGTAAGAGTGGCTCCACGTGGCCATTCTGGTAACAAATGACCAGCAGGCACCTGTTAAGCAGCTCTGGTCAATGTTGCTGCTTACAATGATAGTACATACATGCCAAAGATGGGAGTGGCTCATTCCTGCAACTATACTTAGCAACGGGACTATTAGTGACCCTGAGATAGATATTCTGGATACAAAGACAGCAGGAACCCTTCGTACACAAAAGGCAAGTCGGGTACGAGTGCAGGTATAAAGGCCGAAAGTCAGCCAGGGAGGACAAGCGTAAAAGACTATATCTGTGGGCCTGATGAGGAGACTGCAAAAGGAAATCATAGTGCAGGTAAGGTGGTGACTGATATCCCGAATGGAAGGTGAAACTATGCCTATGAGTGAGTGGCTGTGGGGTGGGGCAGTGTCTTGTGGTTTTCATGGTGTGCCTGACGAACATGCAAACATTTTCTTGCACCTGGCAGGGGCTAAGGCTAACCCTGTTCCGTGCCTAGGTTATCCTATCATGGGTGTCTTCAAGTGTTGGGTGCCCTTGTGGCTTTTAACTGCCTGACCCATGCCCACAATTTAGTGGCCAACCTTCCATCAGGGAGTATAGGACTCACCGAAATGGAATAGATGACAACGGAAAGGGGGCTTACCACCCCAGCGTCTTCTCCTAGCTGGCTCGCCAAAAACTGTCACAGGTAGGCATAGGTAACCAGGTTCTTGGTGATTGTGGACAAAGAACTGAACTGAATACAGAGTTTATAGCAGAAAGAGAGAGAGAGCAGACTCATTAAGTGATAGTACAATCCACAGAACATGGGAGCAGGCTGACTCCCTACAGAGATTGACCTCAGGGGCTGGAGGGATTCTATTCTTACAGAATAGATATTTCCTGGCTAGTTTTGGTGGGATTTTATTGCGCATGTAGAAGTAGTTGTATTACTTGAAAGCTACTGTGCATATGGTCTCCCGTGATTTTTCTTGATTGACCACTAGGGAAGGGGGTTGCACAATGTTAATTTATTATAATGCTTTTATTTTTTTTATTTATTTTTTAATATATTTTATTGATTATGCTATTACAGTTGTCCCATTTCTCCCCCATCATTCCCCTCCACCCTGCACATCCCCTCCCACCCACATTCCCCCCTTTAATTCATGTCCATGTGTCATAAGTTCTTTAGCTTCTACATTTCCCACACTATTCTTGCCCTCCCCCTGTCTATTTTCTACCCACCATCTATGCTACTTATTCTCTATACGTTTTCCCCCTCTCTCCTCCTCCCACTCCCCTGTTGCTAACCCTCCATGTGATCTCCATTTCTGTGGTTCTGTTCCTGTTCTAGCTGTTTGCTTAGTTTGCTTTTGTTTTAGGTGTGGTTGTTAATATCTGTGAGTTTGCTGTCTTTTTACTGTCCTATTTTTTATCTCCTTTTTCTTAGATAAGTCCCTTTAACATTTCATATTATAAGGGCTTGATGATGATGAACTCCTTTAACTTGACATTATCTGAGAAGCACTTTATCTGCCCTTTCATTCTAAATGGAAGTTTTGCTGGATAGAGCCATCTTGGATGTAGGTCCTTGACTTTCATGACTTGGAATACTTCTTTCCAGCCCCTTCTTGCCTGTAAGGTCTCTTTTGAGAAATGAGCTGACAGTCTGATGGGAACTCCTTTGTAGGTGACTGTCCCCTTATCCCTTGCTGCTTCTAGAATTCTCTCCCTCATTTTAATCTTGGCTAATGTAATGATGATGTGCCTTGGTGTGTTCCTCCTTGGGTCCAACTTCTTTGGGACTCTCTGAGCTTCCTGGACTTCCTGGAATTCTATTTCCTTTGCCAGATTGGGGAAGTTCTCCTTTATTATTTGCTCAAATAAGTTTTCCACTTGTTGCTCTTCTTCTTCCCCATCTGGTACCCCTATAATTTGGATGTTGGGACGTTTAAAGATGTCCTGGAGGTTCCTAAGCCTCTCCTCATTTTTTTGAATTCTTGTTTCTTCATTCTTTTCTGTTTGTTTCTTTCTTCTTTCTGGTCCACTCCATTGATCCTCCCATCTCTATTGGTTCCCTGTGCATTTTCCTTCATTTCACTTATTGAAGCCTCCATTTGTTCATCTAATTTGTGAGCAAAATCAAGCAATTCTGTGAGCATCCTGACCACCAGTGCTTTGAACTGTGCATCTGATAGGTTGGCTATCTCTTGGTCACTTAGATGAATTGGCTCTGGGGCTTTGATTTGTTCTCCCATTTGAGCCATTTTTTTGTTTTGGTCTGGTCGCAGCTGTTATGAAATGAGGGGGGGGAGCCTTAGGTGTTCCCTAGGGTGGGGCAGCCCAGTTGCTGGGTAGTGATGCTGTCTGTGGGGGTGGGGTCCGAGAGGGAACAATGGCGCTTGCTCCACTCTCTCTTGGATTCCAGTCCCTTCTGCTGCTTCCCCTTCACCTGGATTATCTGCACAGGAATGTGGGACCACCTGGTCAGCCAGCTGCCTTGCACGGTGTCACTGGGTCTGCACCATTGCCACCCCATGCCCGGGGTCCACTAGCTGCTGCCTGTGTACCTGGGGTCTGTTAGCCACCACCTGCATGCCTGGGATCTGCCAGCCGCTGATGCTTGCACACCTGGGTCCACCAACCTCCACTTTTTCCTGCCTCAACTCCACCCCTCTTACAGGTCTGGATGAATGGCTTTGGACTTCCGTACAGTTCAATTTTCTATCAGTTCTGGTTGTTTTCTTGTTTCTAAATCTTTGTTGTCTTTAATTTTTGTTGTGTGAGGAGGCACAGTGTGTCTACTTATGCCTCCATCTTGGTCCTTATAATGCTTTTATAATGAAGCAGGGATCATGTAGCGTCTTCTGTGCAGGTGCATTCATGAGTCACCATGATTCAGTGCTTTTCCAGAAAGCAGGAACAACCAGTCTTACAGGGTCTCTGTCTTGTGTGTTTGTCCTTTATCTTAGACCTGGGGCACCTCTGGAGTTTCCTCCTTCCTTACTATCTCCTGCCTCAATGACACTTGGTTAGGGTAGTGTCTTCTAGGTTTTTCTAATGTAAAGTTACTCTTTTCTCCCCCATACTTTAATCTTTGGAAGTGAGTCCAGCCTACAAGGGGAGATTGTGGAATTCTTTAATTAAAAATAGTCAAACAAGCAAGCAGAGTATTGCTGGGCACATTCTTTCCATTTGTCCTGTGTTTGCAACCACCGAGGTATGGGGACTGTGTGAGCCCTCACTGTACCCTGCTTGTGCAGCTTGCTTCCAGCTAATCTGTAGATCCCTCAGTCAGCAGGTATGGTGACAGCTCTTCTTAACCTGGCCAGCTTCAGATACCAAAATAGGTGATAAAGACACTATAGCTGCCTGTCCAAAAGAGGCTGAAGTTTCACTGAACATACAAGCTCATATTTTTGAAACAATTGTAGTTAAGATGGTATAATTACTGGAAGCTCTTTTATTGCTCAAGTTCATTGGTTTAAATCCTGGCTTTGTCACTTTCTAGCTGTGTGACCTTGGGCAAGTTACTTAATCTCTATGTGTTTCAACTTCCTCAACTACAAATTGAGGGTAATAGTAGGATTAAATGTGTTTATATGTAAATAATGATTTCTGGGACATAATATATATGATAGTCATTATCATTATTATTCTCAGGTACTCTGAAGATAATTTAAAAAATCTAATACATACTGATAATTCTTGCTTTGAAAAGCTTACTATCACTCCATTGTTTTACTCTGGAAAAAATACATGCTAAGAGGTAAATTATAATACTTGAATAACAAATGACATAGCAATTAAAAGGAGGGTGAAAATAGAGTGAACTATAATAGTTAGGGCCAACTTCCTGGGAGAGGACTATTTCAGCTGGTATTTGAACGATAAAAGGCAATTTAGATAAGTGAGGAGTCATGTTTTAATCATGGTAGTTTAACTATTATAATAACACAACAAATTTCAGTGGCTTGAAACAGAAAAGCTTATTTCTTGCTCTTGTTTTTTTCTTTTTATTGAATTTATTGGGGTGACACTGGTTAATAAAATGATCAGTTTTCAGGTGCAAAATTCCTGAATGCATCATCTATACACTGTATTGTGTGTTCACCCCCCCAAGTCAAGTGCCCCCCCCGCTGGCCTCCCCCATGGGAAATCACCACACTGTTGTCCATATTCACAAGGTTTTTTCCTCTTTTTTTTCTTTCTTTGCTCAATCCCTCCACCTCCCACTTAGCTCCCCCAACAGCTATCAGCTTGCTCACTATGACTGTGTCTCTATTTTGCTTGTTAGTTCATTTTGCTCATCAGATTCCACGTATAAGTAAAATCATATGGTACTTGTCTTTCTCTGACTGGCTTATTTCACTAAACATAATGCTCTCCAAGTCCATCCATGATGTTGCAATATTTCCTGCTCTTGTATATGGGCAGTGGTAGGGTCAGAGGTGGTACTCTGTTTCTTGCAGTCATTTAGAAATCCAGGCTCTTTCCATATTGTGGACCCACTATTTTCTAGGGCCTTAGAATCTACTGCTGGATGCTCTGCATGCTACCAGCTGAAGGGAGAAGAGAGAGAGAACAAGATGGTGGCACAGGAAGTTATAATGGGCCTGGCTTACAAGTGGAGCTTATTACATGGCCACTCCTAAATGTGTGTAAGGCTGGAAAGACTATTCCAACTGTAGGACCAGGAAAAAAAGGAAATTCATCTTGGTGCACACAGAACTTCCTAGCCAGGGGTTAAGAAATCCATCCTGCCCTGGCTGGGTAGCTCAGCTGGATAGAGCTGATATGCTGATATGCATAGGTTGTGGGTTTCATATCTGGACAGGACACTATAAGAATCAACCAATGGATACATAAATAATTGAAATAACAAATCTCTCTCCCCCCTCCTTCTTCTCTTTCTAAAAACCAGTAAATTTTTAAAAAGAAATTCACCCTAGTGCTTTTTCCCCTCAGAAATGAAGCTTTTATCAATGAGCCCCTCACCTTCAAACTCTCCCAAGAGCTGAAATACCATTATCACCATCATAATCAGAACCATAAGCATCATTTACCTGGTTTATTGACTTTGGCACATAATTAGGTTTTGCTTTCCCCTCCCACTACCTCAACCTCTCCAGGGCAATCAAATTAGTCATCAGGATGCCATTGACCCTGGTCCTGGGGCAGAGTGCCCTGTTTATGACTAACTGCCTAAGTTTAAAAATCAGGACCCAAGACAGATTTATTCACTGGTTGCCCACAACTTTTCAGAGATAAGAAAGTGACTCTTACATTTTTGTGCCCCTACTTTGTCCCTCCTGCTGCCTTGGACGAACCTCTGTGCAGGTTCCTCAAAGGGGTTATGGTGATAAAGCACAATCAGAAATGAATTCCTTCTGGACTGAGATGATGGATGGAGATGGCCTCCTTACCCATTAGGACTTTGGATCCAAGCTCCGCCTGGTCTGACAATGTCTATTTTACAGCTGCTGGTCCAGAGAGGATTAAGTACTCTGGTTGAGCTGATGATACAGTCATTTCCATGTCATGTCAGAGCCAAGATTCTCTAGGCAACACTAGTCCGATAGCTTCTTCCCTATACCTTCCATATCTTCTGAGCCATATCTTCCTGCCATTCGAGGAAGCCAAGTGTGGGGTCACCTATTCCAAGATAACATTCCATTCTGACCCTCGCTGGCCTTGGCTACAAAGAGTTCTCCTAGCCTTGACTGCACCTGGGCCCATGGGATCTACATTGATTCTCAACTGGGGGTAATCTTGTTCTCCAGGAGACACTTGGCAGTATTCAAAGACATTTTGATTGTACTACTGGGAGGGTACATCTAGTTGGTAGAGGCCAAGGATGCTACTAAATATCCTATGATGCACAGGAAAGTTCCTCCCAACCACCCAACAAACAATAATCTAGTTCAAAATTTCGGTGGTACCAAGATTGAGAAGTCCTAAACTACACAGATAAATAGTGCCCTGTGATCTGCATTTTTGCATCATGCATGTTCTGTTTCCAGGGAAGCAAGAAAGGCCTGCTTCTTCTCAGATATCCCTCTGCCCTCACACTGGAGACCAAGGAAATGAAAGAGAAAGACTCTTCAGACCCTGGGCTTGGACAGGTTGGAAAAGAATCTTCCCTAAAAATCTCTAAAAATAGGATGTCTCATACATCCTTGGGCATAGGGAAAAGGGAGGCCAGGTTAGTTCAAAGATCAGTATGGTGTAATGAAGTTCGGTGAACACTGGCCTTGGAGTCAGATGAACCTCAATTCAAATATTGCCCCACCACTTTTAGCTATATGACCTAAGCAAGTTCCTTAACTTCTTTTATTTTAGCTTTCTTACAATGATGAATATAACACCCCTAATTTTTAGGGGTTTGATGAGGGTTGAATGAGATGGCACATGCAAAGAGCCCAGCACATTGAAGGCATTCTCTTTAACACTGAGAATTCTGAAATTCACTGAAGAGTAGCTCAGTGACAAAGATCTGTGCTGACCATTGTGCTATATTATAGCATTAATGGATAACTTGGCTGCTGTAGGCTAAAGAAAGATAAGGGCCACAAGGAAGCAAGCAAGTTCAGGTCCTCAATGATGTGTTAGTAGAGCTGAAAACAAAATGCCTACTGCACCTCTTTTTTAGTTGCTATGACAGTACCACAATGGGTTCCATCCTTGGGGAGAAATGGAATGAGACATATGTGGTTCCATGGAGATAATTTGGCTTAATTCAGAAACATATTTTACCTGGCTGGTGTGGCTCAGTAGATTGAGTGCCAGCCTGCAAACCACAGGATAACTGGTTCGATTCCTAGTCAGGGCACATGCCTGGATTGCAGGCTAGGTTCCCAGTAGGGGGCATGTGAGAGGCAACCACACACTGATGTTTCTCCTCCTTCTCCCTCCGTTCCCCTCTGTCTAAGAATAAAATAAATAAAGTCTATTAAAAAAACATTTTAAAAGTTAGCAGAATATTCACATCTTGAGGAGAATTATGGAAGTAGCATTAAGCTGTGACAAGGAAGAGCCTATCTTGACTTCCCCCAGCCCATCTTCTTGATTTTCAGGGTTTGGAGTACCTCAGCAATGGAAAACCTGAAGCTACAGGGAAGTCATCCCTCATAATGTCCCCTCTGAGCCCTGCTAGCTCACACAACAGTCAGGCTAGGTCTTGGCAATCACCCCTTTTACTGGGAGGGAGGACTTGATGTGCAACTTGAGAAAGATTAGCAAAAAAAATGTTCACACCCCTTGTTTCTATAAGTTCCCTTCTCAAATATTCCTGTGATGGCACAACACAAAGCTGTGAGTGCACATTATTCATTGCAGTGTTGTAAATGACAGCAAAGGATTGGCTGCTTCCTGATGTCCACCTAGGGAGGATGGTTACACAAAGATGGAGTGTGTATAGGATGGAGTATGGTGCTGTCTTCAAAGACTAGTGCTTAAAATTCAGTACATAAGTTTATTATATAATGTTGAATGAAAAGAGAGAAGGGAGACAAGTTCATAGGTATTTAAAATTTATTTCTGTTAAATTTTGCTCAAGACAGGTAAAATTAGATAGAGAGCTGTTTTAAATCATTTTCTTCTATACACATAATCTGTCCCACTATTTTTTTTTTCTCAACAACAATGGAAGAGGGTTGTGGAGAACACAGTCTGATGCTGGGATTCCAGGTAAGGGGCTCACCATTTCTGAACCTTCCATGTGGGAGTCAAATGGTATCTTTCTAAACCGGAGAAAACATGTGTCATGGGAAGCCCCCCAAAAGCAAGTACTGGCCCAGAAATTGGGCAAGATTTTAGAGGGTGGGAAATTAGTTGGCACCAGGGTGGAACTTGAGCACAGTGCACCTGGTGGGGAGCAGGTTGGGACTGGCTGAAAGGCTGAAAGCACACCTTTCTCCTAATGGCCCCTCATTAAGTCACCTCCCAATTATTTCGCTTCCTTGTCATGGCTGGTCAGTTGTAAGAAACAGAAACTCCTTCAAGCTGTCTCAACAAAAGGAGCTTTTAGCAGAAGGAAACTGGGGACTCCACAAACCTCCTCCTCCCCCTACACTGCAGGAAGTAAAGGAAAGTCAGGAAGCTGTCAGCCAGCTGCAGCTGCAGCTGCAGCCACAGGCAGCCACATCCTCTCTCCAGGGCCAGACAGGGCCTCCACCTCTGTAGCTCTTCTCTTCCCTTTCTCTCACCGGCACTTGATTTCTGTCCCCAGTAGAGGCCCGGCATCAGGGTTGCCACACTGCCATGGCCTCAACTCTGTAAAAATGGTAGTTCCCATATCTCTGCTTGCAGTTCCCAAGTTACTCCACATACTGGGAAAGTGAAGGAATCTGACTGACCAGCTACAGGACCAGTGGGGCATTCCTTTACCCAAGCATAGGGTTGCAGTATCTTTTTCTTTATTTTTTATTTTTATTTTTGAATCAGTATATTTAAAACCCTCACCTTCACACTAACTTCCAGGGACTGCTGTGCCCTGCAGTCTGGCCTCTCCCGAGGCACACAGCTGGATGTCCTTCCCTTTAAAAGGGCCTGTATTTGACTCACAGCAAAAATGACCCCTTTGTTCAAGTTCCAGCCCAAGCCAGCCTCTTGTTCCCAGGGAAGCTACTGGGAATCTACATGCCTGATAAGGCTTCCTGACTGTCTCCTGTGTGTGTGCCTCAAGTTAGAACACAGGTGTTTGGGAGCAGACTTCCTGCTGTCAGCTTCTTTGGAGTCCTCATGAATCCTGGGAAGATGCTGAGCTCCCTGAATGATCAGCTGGCTAATTGTCACCAGGATTTCGCTGATGGTCAGCAAAATGCATGTGAGTAAGAGCTCTGATGGCCTGTGAGGACTCTCTGCTGAGGAGGCCAGGGTTAAAGATCATAGTGCTATGAGGATCTGCTTGCTGGGGTTGCAGAAGCCTGTGGGAGTGGATAGGCCTGGATACTAAGGACAAAGTCCAGTAATAAATTACGTGTCCCAGAGTGCTGGGCCATTTCCTCCTCAGGCCCTTCCGTCCTTTCCTGTTCTCCATACTCTCCTCCATACCCTGAGCCCTGGCGCTACCTCCTGTTCTGCTCTTTCACAGTGCCCAGGCTGGAGGGGAAGGGAGTGAGCCAGCCAGCAGTCCTGATAAGGTAAGGGAGCACCTGGGAGCTTCTCTTCCTGTTGGATGCACTGGGCCTACAGGCCTTTGTCCTGTCAGTTAGGAGGATGGGAGGAGTAGGTCACCTCTCAGAGGAGGGTGGCTTGGCAAGTGGGGTATTGGGAGGCTCAAACATGGGTAATTACTATAAGGCTCACCTGCCAACAAGGTGGGACAAGCCTATGAAGTAGAGAGGTAAAGGTTCACTTTAGGAGCCTGGAAACAAGAAACACCAGCCCAGAGTCTGTCCCTTAGGCTGAGAGCCCAGCCTGAGAGACCAAGGAGGAGGGAGAAGTGTCCTGGCCCTCTGCTACAGGAAGGCAGATGTACTGGCCAACGGGGAAGGCAGTTGCAGAGGCTGCCCAAGCCCAGCAACCTCCTCAAAGTAGGAGGGCCTTGCCATGGCATCAGGTGGCATGAGGATATCCCAGGGGTACCTGGCGGATATCAGCTGTGCTGCATGTGCCATCACAGTATACACTCACAGCACAGTGGTGTTATTGCCTCAATTTCATGGATATGGAGACTGAGGACCATAGAAGTCGAAGTGCCTACAGGAAGGAGCCAAGCTGGGGCTTGACTCTAAAACCCAAATTTCTCCAAGTCACATGGGTGCTTGCTGGGACAATTGTGAATGATCAAGTTAGTCACCTCCAGATGGCCTGGACACTAGGGTGAGGTAGGACCCTGCCTATCTGATCTCAAAGCCTCCTCTGGGCGACCTGTGGGTTGTCCGGGAAAGGAGTGACTGAGGGAAGGCCACCACTCAGAGCTCCCATAGCTGCCTCACCTGAGTTGTCAGCCTGGTAGGCATCCATCCCAGTTCACAGAGGCGGACATTTGAGACACAGACATTGGTAGGGACTGGCCAAGGTCAGGCTTCTGGTGAGTGTGGAGTCCCATCCTAAATCTCCTAAATTGGGTTTGTTTATTCCTTACAAATAGGCTTCCCCCTCTGGTTCTACTCTACAACTCTGGACTTGGATTTTGTTCTCAGCCATAAAACTCCCGAATTTTGTTCAGAATTTTAGTTTGAAGAAAACCAAATGCTGTGTGGAGCTCTTTATACCTGGAGCACACTCCTGAATGAACAACTCAGCTCCACATACTTTCTGCAGAAGGCTTTCCCCAACACCTAAACCCACTGAACACCTGCTGTCTGGCCCTTAGGGGCCTTTTTCAGGAGAACCTCCACCCTGTGTGTCTATCTTGGGCCCTGCTGCATCCTCAACATGGGCTGATTCTAGGGGGGCCCAGGTCTGGGGAAAGGTAACAGGAGGGAATACCGATCCAAGTCATTTAAATGCATTTACATAATTTTGTGTTTTTCATGGCTAACCAAGGCTCTCGCTTTCACATTTTCACTCAGTCTATATATAACAAGCTGTTTAGGGAGAAAGAACAATGTATTTGTCACAAGAAAAACATTGAGTTGAAATAGGGTGAATGCCTGGCTCAATGCCACTGGATTATGAATGCCTTGAGAGCAGGGGCTGAACCTCCTCTGTCCCCTTGTTTTCATTACACTCACCCACAGCATGGTAGAGATTGGGCACTTGATAAATGTGCATTGAATAAAGGTCTGGAGTACTTTGTAGCAGAAGTAAAGCTGCAAGTGAGGCTAGGTTTCTAATGCAGTGCCGTTTTAGACCCTGTTATCTACCTCCTCAATTAATCAAGCAACGAGCATCATGTTCCTTCATTGCAGGGTGGTCAGGAGAGACTGTGAAAAGGAAAAGTGAGTATCAGGAAGTCAGAGGTGGAGATCAAAGGAGCCAAGAAAGCTTGGGGAGGGGCAATGGCAGAGAAGGAGGCTGTGGGGGAAAGATATCCATGGTGGGGAGAAGGGGATAAGGTAGCAGCAGCACAAAGATGCAGAAGAAAGAAAGTACCTGTCCAGACTGAGGTCTCTTAGCTCTACATTGTCACACATGACAAGGTTTTTGGCAGTGGGGGTGACGAGGCCCTATATCTACTAAGGAAGGACAGGATGGAAGACTGGCTTCACATCTTCACCATGGGCTTACCTGAGCAGAAGAGAAGGGAGCCTGGGTGAGGACCCAGGAACATTGTGTCTCTGGGCCAGGGGCACCTCTTAGGGACATGTATCTCCTGGACTGTGAGTCCCATGTCTTCATGGGAATGGCAACCTGTGGACATCACCCTCATGCTTGGCCAACTTGAGTAGGGTAGCACTCCCTTTCAGCAGAAGAATATGTCCTACTGCAGGCCCTCTGGGGCCCTGGGCTGCAGAGAGGGGCTGAGCTACCCCTGGCTGGATCGGGGTACATGGAAAGCCTCAGAATCTGGGCTCAGAGGCCCATTTCCCTGGTGTACACTGCCAAACCTGGCAACACCAAGAGATTGCAACTTACTGGGGTTGCTGCTATCAGCTCCTCTCATTCTTCCCTGTCACTGAGGTTGGTAGCTGATATTTGCAGATAGTCCTCACTGTGGGAAGGAAGGATTTCAAGCACCTTAGACAGCCTTATGGACAGTAAAATAAATAATAAAAGTAATCTATGCCTATGGAAAAGCCAAACATGACAGAAAGGAGTATCATGTGAAGGGAAAGTCTCCTCCCACTTTCCTCCCTCTACTTTACACCCCAATTCCTCTCTCCAGAAGAAACCACTGTTGACAGTTTAATGTAATTACTTTCAGGAAGGATACATCTGGCAAAACTGGCAAAATGGCAGGGGTTTTTTTTAAACAAAAATGGCATTATGCTATCAAACATACTTTGTTTTTATTACATACTTATATATTAATACACATATTAGATTGAGCTGTATGAAACTATCAATATTTGACTGTCTTGACTGCCTGAACTGGTGTGGTCCAGCTAAGATCCCTATCACCTGCTGGATTGTGCTGACTTCCACCAAGTGGTGGCCCTTCACACCTAGGCCAGCCACTCAGTCTTCATTCTCCTTGGAGTGGTGAATTCCATGTGAGGGCCCATCCACTCCAGGGATGTGGGGAACAGGCAATTAGATGGTGACATAAGACAGCTTCTAAATCTCCCAATCCCTCACGCAGTCCCCAATGCCCTTTCTGCCCACAGAATGCTTGCCCCCTTTGCTAGGGCAATGCTTTGTCAGCCTTCCAGGGTAGGGGCCCCTTCTGGGCTGGCATTCCATAGACCAGAGTCTCAATGTTGGTTTTGCTGCTTAGATACAAATCTCTTCATTTGTGAGATGGGATGTCTTCTTCATAGGGTTCTCGTGTGCGTTAAATGAGAGGCTCTGGACAGAATGCTTCGCACGCCACCTGGCACATTCTGACCCCATTCTTGTCTCAGCAACACTTCAATTTTCTCCCCAGCCCCACCTCCTCAATCACCTTTCAGCATTTTCTTAAGATACATTTTTTAAAGATTTCATTTATTCATTTTTAGAGAGAGGATAAGGGAGGAAGAAAGACAAGGAGAGAAACATCAATGTGTGGTTGCCTCTCATGTGCCCCCCTAGTGGGGACCTGGCTTGCAACCCAAGCATGTGCCCTGACTGGGAATCAAACTGGTGACCCTGTGGTTCTCAGGTGGGCACTCAATCCACTGAGCCACAAAAGCCATGGCTGAAATATATTTTATTTATTACACTATTACAGTTGTCCCAGTTTTTCCCCTTTGTCATGCTCCACACAGTACCCCCATTCCCTCCAACAATCACCCCCATTAGTTCATGTCCATGGGTCATGCATATAAGTTCTTTGGCTACTCCATTTCCTATACTGTTCTTAACATCCCTTTGTCTATTTTGTACCTACCAGTTTGTGCTTCTTACTCCCTGTACCTTTACCCCCTGTTCCTCACTTCCCTCTCCCAACTGATATCCCTCCAGATGATCTCCATATCTACGATTCTGTTCCTGTTCTGCTTGATTGCTTAATATGTTTTTAGAATCAGCTGTTGATAGTTGTGAATTTATTGACATTTTACTGTTCATAGTTTTGTTCTTCTTTTCTTAAATAAGTCCCTTTAACATTTCATGTAACAATGGCTTGGTGATGATAAACTCCTTTAGCTTTACCTTGGCTGGGAAGCACTTTATCTGCCCTTCAATTCTAAATGATAGCTTTTCTGGGTAGAGTAATCTTAGTTGTAGATCCTTGCTTTTTCTCACTTTGAATGCTTCTTGCCAGTCCCTTCAAGCCTGCAAAATTTCTTTTGAGAAATCGCCTGATAGTCTTATGGGAATTCCTTTGAGGGTAATTGTCTGCTTTTCTCTGGCTGTTTTAAGGTTCTCTCTTTATCTTCAACCTTTGACATTTTAATTATGTGTTGTGGTGTGGTTCTCTTCAGGTCCATCTTGTTTGGGACTCTCTGTGCTTCCTGGACTTGTACATCTATTTCCTTCACCAAATCAGGGAAGTTTTCTTTCATTATTTTTTCAAATAAGTTTTTAATTTCTTGCTCTTCCTCTTCTCCTTCTGGCACTACTATGATTCAGATGTTGGTACATTTAAAGATGTCCCAGAGGTTCCTAAGCCTATCCTTATTTTTAAAAAAAAAACACCTTGTTTTTATTATCATTATTTTTCTTCCTGCTGTTCTAATTGAAGGTTTTTCCTTCCTTGTGTTCCAAATCATTGATTTGATTCTTGGCTTCATTCTCTCCACTATTGGTTCCCTATAGATTTTTCTTTATTTCACTTAATGAAACCTTCATTTCTGCCTGGGTCTTTTTTATGCTCTTGAAGTATCCAATGAGTTCCTGGGGCATCCTGATAACCAGTGTTTTTAACTCTGCATCTGACATGTTGCTTATCGCCATTTTGTGTAGTTCTTTTCCTGGAGTTTTGTTCTGTTCTTTCATTTGAGCCATGTTTCTTTGTCTCCTCATTTTGGCAGCCTCACTGTGTTTGTTTCTGTGTATTCAGTAGAGCTGCTTTGACTCCCTGACTTAGTAGTGTGGCCTATTGTGAAAAGCTCACCTGTAAGTGGTACGGGGTAGAGTCTTAGGTAATCGCTGGGGCGGGGCAACCTGTGTCACCACTCTATTGCTCTGTGTGGGGGAAGGCTCACAGAGGGGACAATGCCACTGCCTGGCCTCTGGAATTTTGCCCAGGAGGAAGCTGTCTCTCAGCACTTGCACTTCCCTCTCTCCCTTTATGCCACTGGTGCTCTTCCAGCTGTTGCTTTTTTGCTGAATCCCAGAGGGGATGGGTTGGTGTGAGTCCTAAGTCCTTTGCAGGACCTTTAAGAGGGGTCTTTTGAGAATCTCACAGTTTCTTCTGCTGCCCCAACCCACACTGGTTTTCACAGCCAGAAGTTATGGGGACTTATCTTCCTGGTGCTGGAATGCTGGGCTGGGAGGTCTGGACTGAGGCTGGGAAACCAAGGTATCTCTCCTGTTTTTATCCACCACATGTGGATGTGGGGACTGCCTGTTCCTGTCTCTGCACTTTTCCGTGTCTCCACACCTTTCTGCATCTCTGCTCTTCCTACCTGTCTGGATGAATGTGGCTTCTTTAGATCCTTGGTTGTTGGACTTCCACATAGCTCTATTTTCTGACAATTCTGGGCAATAATTATTTTGTTGTGTATTTGCATTTTTTCCTATAGTTGTGCATGGAAGTGAGGCATATTTACCTATACCTCCATATTGACCGGAAGTCCAACATTTTCTTATCTACTCTCCTGTACTCCAGTTCAATCATGCTCCAAAAACACATTTCAGTGGTGAGCTTTAGACCTCCCAGCAGCTCTGAAGAGGACTTTGGGAACCAGTAAAGCACCTACACCCTTGGGCTCAGCCACATTATCATACCTCAGGACTGGGCAAGGGTGCCTGATCTAAAAAGAAGTCATCTCACCCACAACGAACAGGAACTTGCAAATATCCCAGGACTTTCCCTCAGGGGCAATGCTTCACCTGCTTTTCTGGGATGAAGAGCAAGGTGATATTCCCAGTGGCCATTTATCAATCTGTGCATCCATCTATCCACCCACTCAACTATCCATACATCCATGCCTCCACCTACCCACTCACTCATCTATTCACCCATCCATCCATTCATTCAGCAAGCACGTACTGAACCACTGCTGGATGAGTAAGGCACAGTCTAGCTCTTAAGTTCCTCACAAGTATGGGAGAAACACACAATGACACATAAAAACAGGAGTAAGTGCTGAGGTAGAAAATTGCAGCTGCTGCATATGAGGATATCTGTGCCTGTGTGTGTATACAAATATGCATCTGTATGTGTTCCTTCCACATTCATATCAGATCCAGTGCAGAGACACTGAAGTAAGAGAAGATATGGAACATTTCAGGAATTGCATGAAATTCAGTGCAATCTGGGCAGGAAGAGATGAGATACAAAGCAGGATGAAAAGGTTATGATCCTGAAAGACCTTGAATGCCATGAAAATGTGGCATATTCTTAGCTGTGCAGATGCATGATATGACCAGTGTTTTTTGAATATTTTAAATATCACTTGGTTGGTGGAATGAAGGATGATTTTTGGAAAGACCGGAAGAAGCAAGTTCATCCTGGAGGTTTCTAATCTCCCAAGTGAAGGATGATAGGGGACTAAGGGATGGGAATGAGGGGAGAGAGCCTCTAGTCTTTCCTTTGTTTTAATGTCTTTTAATCTAGTTTTGGTAATATTCATAGAATGAGTTAGAAAGTGTTCTTTGTGTTTCTGTTTCCTGGAAAGTATTGCCAAGATTGGTATCATTTCTTCCTACATGTTTGGTAGAAATTATTGGTGATATAGGCCTATTAGTATTATCTATTTCTTCTTGTGTGAGTAGTGAGGTTTTTTACTTTAATTTTCTATTTTTCTATTACAGTTGACATACAATATTTTATTAGTCTCAGGTGTGCAACCCAGTGATTAGGTATTTATATAACTTAGTAAGTGATCACCCTGATAAATTGAGTACCCATCTGACACCATACACAATTACATTCCAATATTATTGTAATATTATTACAATATTATTGACTACATTCCATATGATGTTCATTATATCCATCCTCATAACTATTTTGTAACTATCAATTCATACTTTTTAATCCCTTCACCTTTTTTACTCATCCCATCAACCCCCTCCCATCTGCCAGCTGTCAAAATGTTCTCTGTATCTAAGGATCTGTTTCTGTTCTGCTTGTTCATTGATTTTGTTTTTAAGATTCCACATATAAGTGAAACCATAAGTCATTTGTTTTTCTTTGTCCAACTTATTTCACTCAGCACAATACCCTTTAGGTCTAACCAAGTTGCTGCAGATGTCAAAATTTCATTCTTCTTATGACTGAATCATAATCCATTGTATATATGTACCACTTCTTTATCCACTCATCACTTAGGATGATGCTTCTGTATCTTGGCTATGAACATATATGAATGTATATATCTTGTCAATTTAGTGTTTTGAATTTCTGTAGATAAATACCCAGAAGTGGAATTACTTGGTCCTTCTTTGTCTCTTGTAATACAGCCTTTGCTTTAAAGTCTGTTTCTTCTGGTATAAATATTGTTACCCCAGCTTTTTGTTTGTTTGTTTGTTTCCATTTTCATAAAATATCTTTTTCTATCCCTTTACTTTCAGTCTGTGTGTGTCTTTTATAGATTGGATGTGAGTCTCTTGTAGTCTCCATATATCTTTTGATTGGAGCATGTAATCCATTTGCATTTAAAGCAATTGCTGATAGATAGGAATGTACTGCAATTTTAGAAGATCCTTAACATTTCCTGTAATGTTGGTTTAGTGGTGATGAACTTCTTTAGCTTTTTCTTGTCTGGGAAGCTCTTTTGCTGTCCTTTGATTCTAAATGACAGCTTTGCTGGGTAGAGTAATCTTGGACATAGGTCTTTGCTTTTTATTGCTTTGGATACTTCCTGACAGTCTCTTCTGACTTACAAAGTTTGTTGAGAAATCAACTAGTAGTCTTATGGGAACTCCCTTGTAGGTAACTAACTACTTTCCTCTTGCTGCTTTTAAGATTCTCTGTCTCTAAAAAAAAAAAAAAGATTCTCTGTCTTTGTGTTTGGCATTTTATTTTGATGCATCTTGGTACCGGCCTTTTTGGGTTGATCTTGCTTGGGACTCTCTTACCTCCCTGGACTTCTATGTCTATTTCCTTCACCAAGTTAGGGAATATTTTTGTAATTATTTTTTCTTATATGTTTTCAATTCCTTGCTCTACCTTTTCTCCCCGCAGCACCTCCATGATGTGAATGTTGATACACTTGGAGTTGTCCCAGAGGCTTCTTATACTGTCCTCATTTTATTTATTTATTTATTTATTTTTAATTTTTTTTTTTTTTTTTGCTGTTCTGATTAAGAGTTTTTGGCCTTCTTATCTTTCAAACCTCTGATTTGATCCTCTGTTTTATCTACTCTACTGTTAATTCTCTATAATGTATTCTTTGTTTTAGTTATTGTACTATTCATTTCTGGCTGGTTCTTTTTTATGTGTTTATTCCCATTTTTATGTATTATATCTTTTTGTCGAAGTCCTCCCTAAGTTCATCTGTTCTTCCCTGACTGCTTGTCTTCTTTTTGTTTAGTTTTTTTTTTTTTTTTTAATTTCTGGAGTTTTGTTCTGCTCTTTAATTCAGAACATATTTCTTTGTCTCCTAATTTTTGCTGCCTCCCTGTGTTTGTTTCTGTATATTAGGTAGAGCTGCTATGTCTTCCATATTTGGTAGAGTGGCCTTATGTGGTAGGTATCCTGTAGGGTCCAGTGGTACAGCCTTCTCAATCATCCAAGCTGGGAACTCCAGGTGAGCCTTTCATGTGGGTTGTATAGACCTTCCTGTTGTAGTTGAGCTTTGATTGCTGTTGGTACCTCAATGGGAGGGATTTGTCTCCAAGCCAATTGGCTGCAAGATCTGGCTGTAATCACCATAGAAGATCAGCTATTCAGAGGCTGACCCCACAGAGCAGGACTTACACTGGAGCTCTGGTGTATGCTGAGTTTGCCCCTTGAGTGTGTGGCTTGTGAAGGTGACTATCCACTAGGTGCATTGGTTTTGGGGACTCCTAGGAGGTATAGGCCAAGGTCAGTGCCACCTGTGTTCTGTCCACGATTACCCAGCATGTGCTACAAATTGATCTGCAGATGTCTAATACTTGTGCTGGGATTAGAGGTGGCCAGGAGAGACCAAGCTGCAGGCCAAGGCTGGCTGCCACTAGTGCTGAGCCTGGGGCATTTAGCAAGAGATACGGAGCACCCTGAGGCTAGATGCTGCTTGTTTGGGAGATTTTAGGAAAGTCTGAAACATGATCCAACACAGGTAATTTGTATGGAAAAGCCACTGGGTCCGAAAGCTGGGTGGGGTGGTGCCTAGGGGAGTTATCAGTGTGGGGCAAACAGAGTGAACCAGACTGATGGAAACTCATATATGGTGCCTATCTCTTGACGCTGCAGGGGAAGTGTTCATTAAAGGAACTTCTGTCTGGGAAAAAGCTGTCCCCCCTTCCCCCTGGCCCCACTTTTGCCCTGATGTCAGAAAATTCACTTCCTCCCTGTATGTCTCTGGTGTGTTTCAAGCTGCTGTCCCAGTGCTGGAGCTCAGAGCAAGTGAATCTGAGTAAGCCATGCATGGGCCCTTTAAGGGGAATGCCTGGGACTTTAGCAACTCTTCTCTCATTCAGCCATGATCGCCACTCGTTTCTACAGCCAACAGTCATGTGGATTTCTTTCTGGCACTGAAACCCTGGTCTAGGGGTCCTGGTGTGGATCTGGGACCCCTCACTTCTCAGGAGATATCTCTGAAGCTGAGCTATTTCTCCTGATTTTTAACTGCCACAATTGGGTGTAGGATCAATCTGTTTCACATCTTATCTCTCCTACCAGTCTGAACATAGTTCTTCTTTATATCCTTATGTATAGGACCTGTGTTCAACTAGATTTTAGGTGATTCTGAATAATGGTTTTTCTGTAGCTTAGTTGTCATTTTGATGTGGTTGTGGGAGGATTAGAGTACTACATTTACCTACCCACCATCATGATTAAAAACCTCTCCTTGTGGTTTTTTTTTTTTTGCTTTATTTTTTGCATGTTTCTTTACTTTTTATTGTTGTTCAAGTACAGTTGTCTCCATTTTCCCCACACCACTCTCCCCTGCTCCACCAACCCCTATCTCCCACCTTCAATCCTACTCCCTTTTGGCATTGTCCATGGGTCCTTTATACATGTTCCTTGGTGACCCTTCCCCTTCTTTCCCCTATTATGCCCATCCCCCGTCCCCCTGGTCACTGTCAGTTTGTTCTTTATTTCCATGTCTCTGATTGTATTTTGCTTACTTCTTTGTTTTGTTGATTAGATTCCATTTATAGGTGAGATTACATGGTATTTGTCTTTCACTGCCTGGCTTATTTCACTTAACATAATACTCTCCAGTTCCATCCATGCTGTTGTGAAGGGTAGGAGCTCCTTCTTTCTTTCTGTTGTATAGTATTTCACTGTGTAAATGTACCACGTTTTTTTGATCCACTCATTTGCTGGTGGGCACTTAGGTTGCTTCCAGCACTTCGCTATTGTAAATTGTGCTGCTATGAACATTGGGGTGCATAGGTTTTTCTGAATTTGTGTTTCAGGATTTTTAGTGTATAATCCCAGCAGTGAATTGCCAGATCAGAAGCAGTTCCACTTTTAGTTTTTTAAGGAAATTCCATACTGTTTTCCACAGTGTTTGCACCAGTCTACATTGTCACCAATGGTGTACTAAGATTCCCATTTCTCCACAACCTTTCCAGCACCTATTTGTTGCTTTGTTTATGATGGCCATTCTGACCCATGTGAAGTGGTATTTCAGTGTAGTTTTACTTTGTATCTCTCTGATGGCTAGTGATGCTGAGCATCCTTTCATATGTCTCTGGATGCTCTGTATGTCCACCTTGGAGAAGTGTCTGTTCAGATCCTTTGACAATTTTTTAATTAGATTGTTTGTCTTCCTGGAGTGGAGTTGTATGAGATCTTTATATATTTTGGAGATCAAACCTTTGTCCAAGGTATCATTAGCAAATATATTTTCCCCTACAATTGGTTCCCTTTTTATTTTACTGATGTTTTCTTTAGCTATGCAGAAGCTTTTCATTTTGATGAGGTGCCATTTGTTTATTCTTTCCTATATGTCCCTTGATCTAGGGGACATATCAGTGAAAATATTGCTGTGTGGAAAATCTGAGATTTTCCTGCCTATGTTCTCCTCTAAGACTTTTATGGTATCATGACTTATATTTAAGTCTTTTATATATCTGGAGTTTATTTTTGTGTGTGGTGTAAGTTGGTGGTCAAGTTTCATTTTTTGCATGTAGCTGTCCATATCTCCCACCACCATTTGCTATTTTTACTCTATTTGATGCTTCTGCCCCCTTTGTCAAATATTAATTGACCATAGGGACATGGGTTTGTTTCCCTTGTGTGAGTTTTGATAGATTGTGTCTTCCAGGAAATTGGTCCATTACATCTTAAGTTACCAAATTTGTAGGTATATAGTTGTTCATAATATTGCTTTATTATCCTTTCAATGTCCATGAGATCTGATCAATTGTTAGAGAGAGCAGGGCGCAAGGATGAGTGTGGGGTCGTCAGGGGGTCCCTTCCCATGGGCAATCCTTAGGTGCTCACAGGTATAGGAAAAGCAGGGAATGGGCAGAGCTGGAAGCTGAGTGTGGTTTACCTTATTTCAGTGATGCAGATGAAGGTGATCTACAGAGTGAGTGGAGGGAGGGAACTTTGAAGCAGTTTTTTTTGTTTTGTTTTGTTTCTGCAGAAGGAGCTGACCAGAGTCCACAGAGGGGCACCCTAAAAGTCAAGTACCAGGGGAGGTGCAGGTCATGAAACCACCCTGACCTCTCTTTTGAAGGGTGTGCAACCTATGGGCCTTGTGAAGCTCAGGGCTGGGACTTTGTTTACAAGAGAGTGATGGACCAGAGGAGTCCCTGCAGTGTGTGTGACTTACTGGGCTTTACTTTTCTTTTTATTTGGTTTATGGGTACTTATAAAACCACTTTGTATTCTGCTTATGGGTATTTATAAAACGACTGGTTCAGATAGAAATGGAACTAGGATGCAAGTTGATAGATGGGGCAGGAACAGGGGACTAAGGATCAGGATGAAATGAGAAAACAGTTGCTTATGGGGTAGGATGTGGTGATACCTGGGTGGGGCTGGAGCTGAAAGAGGTGGCTTCTAATGTGGAGCCGCTCTGGGACATGGGGATATCAGAGCCAGTCATGGGGGAGGGGAGGTTACCAGAGTCTAAGGATCAGCGTAGTAGGAGTCCAGGAAACTTGGCAGGCTACCACAGCCTGCCAGGGGGGAACAGGTTTGGCAAAGGGCACCTGTGAGGCAGCCCTGGTCTGGAGAGGGATGGCATGATGTACATGGAAGTCAGATGCCATGGGTAACAGAGGATGACAAAGCCAGGAACCATGGGTAAGCCTCACATTTCTACATGGTGTGGAGAACTGAGGAGCCAGAGCAACAATGGGGAGCTAGAAGCAGAGAAAAGCTCTCTGAGTCTTTCCTACCTGCTGCCTCCCTGGGTAATGTGTGGTGGGAAGACAGACAAGCCTGCTTCTGAAAGAGCTGCCTGGAAGCCAGGGTTTGATTAAGGGCTTCTTTGCACTTTTACACAGACTCTTAAATTTTCCCAAAGCAGAGGAAGTAGAGCAAAGAGCATGGATTTCAAAGTTGGGCAGTAGAATCCCCTTCCTCAATTAATAGTTGAATAGCTTTTTGCTAAGTCTCAGCATTTCTCACCCTCTGTTGATCACCACTACCCCCAAATTGGGAACAACATCTCAGAGGAATGTACCTGAGAAGTACTCCCCCAGGGAAGCTGTTAATTGTGGTTTGGCCCATTCCCCTCTCACAAAAATATCACCTGACTGGGTCCCTGTTGGCTGCCAGTGTCCAGGCAGTGGCAGGAAGTCACCTGGGACTCTTCTCCTAGGTCAGAGGAGAGGGAACCTGGGGGAACCTGTCAACAGTCTCCTGCCTGGACATTATAATCCCTCAGAGACCTCAGGAGTGCTTTCTGGGGAAGGCTTGGGGACACACACAAACATTTCAGGAATGCATTGTGCTCTCAGTGACTTCACAGTGGCTCTGCAAAACCCAAGTGTTCCCATTTCAGGAAGGAGCAACCTAAATCAGTTGCAGGACCTGGTCCAGCTCCTGTAGCTAGTAGGTGGCAAAGCCCTACTCTCCCACCATGCCCACCCCTTCCCAGGCTCCTTTGGACACACCCTCACACAGGGGCAGTGCCTGGGCTGGGAGGCTCAGACTTGGAGCCTCCTGAGAGGTTGGGCTGCAGCTTCCCCAAGACACACTTTCTAGATGCTCAGACTGTGCCGCAGGGTCTTTCTTCCATCTGTCCCAGGAGACAAGAGTGTGGACAGGACTGGAAGGAAAGATGCCATGTTTCTTTGGGGTTAGGTGGGAAAATGTAAATTTACAGTTTCATTAAATGTATAAATACTTAGGTACTAAATAAAAATTGGAATAAGAAAATTCTTCATCCAACAGAACAGAGTGGCAAAAAGACTGTCACATTAAACTGCTGCCTACAACCCCACTGTCCTTCCTCCCACTTAGTCTTCTCATACCAACATGCTGCTGACCCTCTGCCTTCCCTGTAGTTGCCCTTTTCTTGGAGAATGACCTTATGTCCTTTCACCTGACCCATCTGTAAAATCCATATTCTCCAAAGACTTCATCCACAGTTTCATTGAACAGATATCTGCTGGGTCCCTCCTGAAGGCAGGTCTATGCTAGGTGCAGGGAGCATGCTAAGAAATAAAACAGAGCCACCACCTCACACCGCTCAGCTGCTCAGTGAGGGCAAGGCATCAGGACTTCGGATCAAGACAGGGCTCCTCCTTCAGGTCAGGGCTCTGACCTCCAGCCTCTGCCTGCTACAAGCTAATCAGGTCTGTCCCAGAGCAGGGGGACAGGTGTGCAGGGGGGCAGATCTAGGTTGGATTCCCAGTGGTGCTGCTAACTGGGCCACCTTCCTTTGTCAAGCCCCATGTATAAAATGGAGAGGTATCTGTGTTTAAGAGTGCTGTGAGGTTTAGATAAAGTATGTCTATAGCAATGATGGCTGCTCACCTCAAAATTCCACATGGTAATGGTGGAATGATTTTCATTCATTCCACCAATGGTGATGACTGATTTTCACAGATATTTGTTCAGATAACATTTTTGCTTCTGGGTGATAGAAGCAGTGTCTTAAGTATCCTGCTTCCTGCTCCCTACATCGAGCCCAGTGCTGAGCCCAAAATAAACATTCAGTAAAGAAGAGATAAAATAAAAGAAACTGAGAAAGTGTCTTCTATCACTTGGATGGGACAGTGACTTATTCATTTATTCAAGAGTCATTTCTTGAGCCAGAACTCAGGCCAGGCACTTGGGGCATGCTGAGCAACACACTCGACCCACAGGGGCTCCCTCAGGGGATGAGAACTGACATTCTACTTTCTTTTTGTATACAGGCTTCAAGGACTGCTGTCTTAGGATGTCAGTCTTCAGGCTGGTAAGAATTGCATCTGTCCCATCTAAGAATGGTTTGTGGCACTTCCAAAATGCTAGTCAAATCACTTTCAAGTAGAAAAGAGAGGCAAGGAGACCCTACAAGAAAAAAACAGGTAGTTTGGAAAACAAGACAGATCACATTATCTAAAGAAAACCAGTTTGGCTAGCCTCTGGGCCTCAGCAGGGGGCCCCTTGTGCTCAGTAATCCTTCACTCATATTCAGACTTAAAATGTTTTGACAAAGGCATTTCTCATTTGTTGTCTCATTTTCCCCAGAGAGTGGGAATAAACATGGACCCAAGCACTTGGGGCTCTGCCTCATCTTCCCTCAGCTCAACAAGCATCTCTGGCTGCCCACTATGTCCCAGTGGCCCAAAGGCAGCTCCCAGTGAGAAGGGAGCTGACAAACACTGATACAATGCCCTGCCCTTGGGTTGGGGTGAGGCCTCCAGGCAACCTGGGTGATATGCGCAGGACCAAAAAGCTCAGGGGGCTGGGGAAGCCCAGAGGAGAAGCCTCAAACCAACCCAGGCATTCTTCCTTGCCCTCCAGAATTCTAGCCAAAATGCAAGAAAGCCAGATGGTGCTGCTGTTGGTGATAGAAATCAGGCTCTTCCACAGGATTGTAAGGAAATCATTCTAAGGACCCACGCATGGGAGATTGTGATGTGGGAAAGTTTATTCAGGTTGAAATCTGCCCCTGGGTTTCCAATGTCCCATCTCCCCCCACCCTACCATGGAAAAAGTCCACCTGTGTCCTCAGCAAGGCCAAAAAAAAAAGCCAGTGTCCAGAGATTCTGCTTCTTATTAAAGCTTAGTCCTTTGTAGCCCACATAGTCTGCCATAGGCCCCAGTAGCTTCTAGACCTGCATGGTCCCAGAAGAGAGAGATCATGCAAACAAATGAATAGGGAGAATTTGGGTGAGAGAGAGAGAGAGAAAGTGAGCTTCTTTATTCCCCTGGGGTTATAACCAGGAGCTTTTTCAAAATAACCAATCAACTTCCCAAGTTTTCATGGGCTTTTGATAAGTCCACCCATCCCCTAGTTAGACTGACAGGCCTCTAGGATCAAGCACCTCCTCCTGTGCACCCCCCCAACAATTCCATACTGGAGGTGTGAAGGGAGAAGTGTTACTGCTCCTCTTGGTGGAGCAATGTTGTAATCCCCTGGGGTATGAAGCTATAGCTTCCTGATGAAGCAAACAGGCTCATGATCCCATTTATTAAGCTCAATGTCTAATTCTCTTTGCTCTCTCTTATTAATAACTAGTTAACTACCTATGGTAATGCTGCAACGTCAATGTCCTCTTTGATAAGAAAATGCTCCAAATATTCTCATCCTGAATGCAAAGCCACAAAGTGGTCATCATCTTCTGGCTGCTGGATCCACACTGCTGAGAGGGGGCAGCCCCAGGCATTGCTTCAGGGATTCTGCAACTAAACCCTCCAAGTGTCTGACTCACAGAATGAGCACCCAGGGTTGTTTTTTTTTCAATTACAGAATAGATGCTGTCTCAGGCTAGAGAGAGAACACATGTGGTCTACAGATTTTCAGTATACAAGGGCTTTAAAAAAATCCTCACCTGAGGATATGTTTATTGATTTTAGAGAAAGGGGAAGGGAGGGGAGAGAGAGAGAGAGCGAGCGAGAGAGAGAGAGAGAGAGAGAGAGAGAGAGAGAAACATCATTGTGAGAAGGAAACATTGATTGGTTGCCTCCTATATGCACCCCAACTGGACAGTTGCAAGGTCTTTTTGTAACTCAATCACAAACATTAGAATTTGGCACCACTTTGGGGCATGAGGAGGACTGATGGCAAAGCCAGGCTTATTTCACATAGGGATGAATTAGCTCCAGGGGTCCCACTGGGAATGTGACTAACTTTAAGCAGAGTTTAGAACGATACTGCTTGGGGATATATCACTCTTAATGGCAATTATGTCCTGCTCTATCTTCTAAGATTGCAAGTTCCTTGAGAGAAGGGTGATGAACTTATAAGTGACTCCTTCAGAGGGTCCAAATTATTGTTGAATAGAGGACAGAACTTTGCTGAGCTTATTACCAGCATTTCTTCTATCTGTGCTTACTCTGCACTTAGCACTATTTGGGTTCCTTACCCATGTTACATGCCATCTTTACAACAGCCCTATGAAAGTACTCCTTTCAACAGATGAGGAAACAAGCTCAGAGAGGTTAAGTAACTTCCCCAGCTGTATTCCATACAGCTCATAGAATGTAGAGTGGAGATTAGAACCCAGATCTGTCTGAATTCAAAGGAGCTTTCTATTAGTCTCCTCTGACAGCCATAAAAGAATACCACAGAAATTCATTTCTTCACAATTCTAGAAGTTGGAGGTCCAAGATAAGGGTGCCCTTGGGTTGGTATCCGGTGAGACCTCTACCTGGCTTGCAGATGGCCACCTTTCCAATATGTCTTTACATGGCCTTCCTTCTGTGTGCTCATAGAAAGGGAGAGAGAGAGACAGACAGACAGAGATAGAGACAGAGAGAAAGAAGGAGAGATCTGGTGTTTCTTCCTCTTCATATAAGTGTGGGGGAGCTTTGCCCACAGAGCCCCCATCCACCACAGATGAGAATAAGTCTACCAAGACATGATCTGCTTGGGAAGGAAAGGTGGCCAAACTCTCAAAGGAGAAGGACCAAGAGCCTTTTCCTCAATGGGCTTTTATTGGGTTCAATTTGCACAGGAATATAGGTAAAGCTCATCAATCATTGTCAGGCAGTAAGGATCAAACAATAGATAACATACAAAGAAATATGAGAGCTTATTCTGAGTCAGATTTCAGTTTCTTTGCATGTAGACCTCTGCTGGTCCCTTTTCGATTACTGTTCTTTGAATGGGGTAAGACTTTTAGATCACAGAAGAGTTTATGTAGGTCAATGCCAGGTTGCAGCCTAGCAAAAAAACCTAATGAGAATTTAGTCTTCACTTCTCCCCAGCCAGTGGGTTTGCTATTCACAAGGCAAAGACTCTTTTTCTACCTCACAGAGAGGCTGCTTCCTGTAAATGTGGCTTATCCATTTCTTAGAAGCAAGCTAGGCCAGGGACACTCCCACTACCACTTCCCATTACTATCCTGGCAAGAGTGACCAGAAGGGCTAGGGAGGGAGGGATAAAGATGGAGGAGAAGATGGAAGGTGGGCAGCTGCCTTGGGAGCTCTTAGTTGGAAGGGACAGCTCCCCGGAAAGGTAAGTCTTGAGCAAGAAGGGGAAGGTGGAGCACGAATCTGACTGCAGTCTTCTCTCTGACCTCTAGGGTGACCATGTGTGGCTGAATGCCCCCTTTGCCAACAAAACCAATGTTGCTATCGGGGGTATCATCAAAGAAATAAAGCCTGGCAAGATCTTGGTTGAAGATGACGATGGCAAGGTCAGTGTGGTCCTGCTTTCCCAGGAGTCTGGGCCCTCTCCATGTCCCCATCCAGCCCCAGGACTCTGAATCCTCTCTCCTCTGGTACTGCTCCCCCATACCAGGAGTTCCAAAGTCCAAGTGATGAGGGCCCATGTGGCAGGACAGCCTATAGAGAGTCCTGTCATGGTGAATGTTGCCTGTCTGTCTTGGGGACTGTTTCTATAGTGAAAAAGTGACAGATGGGTTGGCAGATGGAAAACTAGGACAGTTAGGGGAGCAGGAAGGAGTGAAATAGGACAGGAGCTGTGTCAGAGAGGAGGGAGGGCAGAAAACTGGTTTGCAAAGTAAAGGAGGGTGAGCTGGAAAGATCGGAAACTTAACTCCTCCTCCTCAGCCCTCTACAGAGTGGGGCATGTGGAAGCTTGGCTTCCAAGGACAAGATTCTAGACTGCGGCCTGTGAGCCCATACCATAGAAGCCAGTAGAATTAACAATAACATTTCTATTTGCAAAATGATGTTATGAAGTTGAAAAAACACTTTTACTTGCATACTTTTATTCTAACAGTCTGTGAGGATCCCATCTGTGATTGATCCCAATCATAGCCACATGTGACTTCCAGCTATAAGCTCCTCTGACCCTGGTCTAAAATTCACCCCTATCCCCCAGCTGACATGTGGCCCTAGGCATGTGCTGACTCCAGCCTTAGACTGACCTGATGCTATCCCAGTGTTCCTTGACCTTAACTACAGACTGACCCTGGCCAGAAATGTGTTACTAGGTCAGCTGATCTATTGAGAACTTGGAGGAGAGGTACAGTGGGTTGGTTCATGCAGAGGTTGCCCACTTAGGAGATTCTGTGCTCTTCATTCCAGGAACACTGGATCCAAACAGAGGACCTTGGTACCCTCAGCCCCATGCACCCAAACTCAGCTCAGGGTGTGGATGACATGATCCACCTGGGGGACCTGAATGAGGCAGGCATGGTGCATAACCTCCTGATCCGCTACCAGAAGCACAAGATCTATGTGAGCACTCATGTCTCTGTGGGGCTCCCCATGGGGGCTTGGTCCACACATGCCATCCTCCCAGCTGGGGAGGAACACCATGTGCTGGGGTGTGCAGCCAGGCACACCTGGTTCAATCCCCGTGTGATATGGAAAAGGTGCCTAACATTTCTCTATTTCTGTTCCTAATCTGAAAGAGTTGTGAAAATGTTTTTGAGGGTTCAGAAAGCTGGTGTATACTGTGCCAGCACTGTGCTTAGCACATAGTAGGTGCTCAATCAGTACTGCCTCTTCCCTGAGCAGAAGACCTGCTCTAATGGCCAAGTGGACCAGAGGTCATGGGGATGGGCATAGTCTTCTGCATGGCCCCTTCATAGGCATATGACAGAGATAGAATCACCAGCAGGCAGGGGACCATGAATAGGGTAAGGGCGAAGAGGAGAGAAGGAGGTAGCTCTGCGAGGAAGTAATAGAGGGCCTGTTGAGCCACTTCTGCTGAATATGCATCAGAGCTCCTAGGTGTGATAATAGCAGTTAGCTTACCTTTTTTGCCTGGTAGTCATAATCCTTGCGGTGAGAAAGCTTATCCTCTCCATTTCTAAATAAAGACTGAGAGGAATTACCATGTGACTTATAGAGGTGACTGCCCCTATCACACCCTCAGAGGCACAGGCAGGGCTAGCTGGGGTTGCATGTGAGCAACTGGTCCTCAACTGGGGTCCCAGGAGGGATTAGTGGGGACTGAAATTGTTAACTAGCCTCACAGAGTCCCCATGGGAGACAGGTGAACACTACTTCATACAGCTAACCCATTTTTATCAAGCTTGTTCTAAATACCCAATAGAATGGTAAACATTAACAATGACCACCTCATGTAATCTTCCTGTGAATGTAGCCCCAACCTTGGAGTTCTCACTCATGGTGAATACCCTATCTTTTCAGAAGGATCTGAGCACCTGAATATCTTATCTCCCAGACAGAATCAGACACCCTACCTCACCAGAGTTAGCTGCTCTAAGGCCAAGATCAGGACGTGGCAGTACTGGCCCTCAGAATGCAAGGCACTAATCTCCTGTTCCCTTCCCCAGACATATACAGGCTCCATCCTGGTAGCCGTGAACCCGTTCCAGGTGCTGCCCCTCTATACCCGGGAGCAGGTACAGCTGTACTATAACAGCCACGTGGGTGAGCTACCTCCACATGTCTTTGCCATCGCAAACAATTGCTACTTCAACATGAAGAGGAACAAGAGGGACCAGTGTTGTATTATCAGGTGGGGGAAGACTGCCCACATTACTGGGGCAGGGGGCAGATGGGCCAGGTACCCAAATTGAGCATCTTATAAAGGAGGGAAAAAAAAAGCTCTTCCACAGACCAGCCTATGATTTAGGGGCTCCTATTCATCTGCAAACACCTTCCCCAATAGCACATGAGTCTTCAGGCATCTAGCCCTGCTGCCCTCCTATCCTTAAAAGTCCTTCCAAGGCTTCCTTCCTTCAGAACCTGCTCTTCCACTGTATTACCAGGGGCTAGACTCTCTGCTCTTCAGTGACTGTTCTTTAAGACAAGCAAGGATGGGATGACTCATTTAGAAGTGAGCCCAGCATAGGCACTTGGGGTGCCATGGTCAAACAGGCAAGGCCTCACTCAAAAAAAACAAAGAAAAAACTCAGGGAAGACCTCAAGTGAGGACAAGGCAGCAGTGGCTCCAGGGTTAACTCTCAGGTCACTAGGGCCCAGAAGGATGTGTCCCCCTCCAGTCCAGGTCCTAATCCTGCTTCAGAGAGTTGTTGCCTGACCTGGCCTCTCTGCTTCCTGCACAGGCTCTCCTTGTACCAAGGGAAAGGAGGGTGAGAGGGATAGGAAGGAAGAGGTGGAATTTGGCTGCCAGGCATATTGTTTGGTGTTCTAGTAGTCATTCATTAATTCATTCATGCACCCATTCACTCATCTATTGGAGGTTCTATTGTGCTCCAGTAGTGTGCCCCACACCATCCTAACATGGGAAGACCACAGCAAATAAAAGGGATCACAATTCCTGGCTCAAGGATCTTACATTTTATTGAAGGGAGACAGATGGGCACACAATAAATAAGCAAGTTTTTCCAGCAGATAATAGGAGCTTTGAAGAAAAACACTGCAGATAAAGAGAAAAGAGAGTGATGGCACCACTGCTTTACGTGAGGAGCAGACTAGTCACAGCCTCTCTGAGGAGGAGATGTTGGAATAAAACCCAGACTGAAGTCCTGTAACATAGGTTATCATGCTTCATGTTCTCAGCAACCTTCTGAATAGACATTTTTATTCCCATTCTACTGTTGGGGAAAACCTTCAACCAGAGGTTGAGATGCTTTCCCAAGGACACACAGTTATTAAGTAGGGAATTCAAACCCAGTGGAGAAAACTCCATTAAACAGAGTCATTTTTGCTTCTCCTAGTGATTGAGAATACTGTGCCAAGGAGCTGCTGCTCTGATCCCTCTCAGGTTTTGCCTGTCTGCATAGCACGTTCCTAATCTGTCTCCTACCCTGGGAGCAGGGAATCTTGCTGCCAAAAGCCTCCAGGATTGTGCTGTAAATTGACTGAGAAGCTCACAGAGCCACTTCTCACCTCCAGGACACAGTGCCTGAAAAGAGGATAGGGCACACTATTCTTCTACCCTTTGCATGAACATATCACTTGGAATCAAACTGCCTTCTCATCCTGCCCCCACACTCCATACCCTGGGCTATGAGCCTGCCACCCTGGCTCTCTGCCCCTGCTTGTGTCTGCAGCAAGCATTCACATATTCCTTGACTCAGTGGAAACTTGAGGATCTGGCTGACTTCACTGGAATAGCAAGTGTGGATATTATGAGCAAAACTTTCTAAAACTTAATATTTTCAGATGAAATAATATTTGTCTTGGATTTGCTTCAAAATGGTACAAGAGAGGAAATAAAATTGGCTAGGAAAAGAACCTTGGAGACTGGATTGTGGGAGCTCATTATGTGAACTGTAAACTACAGGAACCCCTGTTCCACTTAGTTATACATTCATTGGCTGATTCTTGTGTGTGCCCTGATGGGAGATTAAACTCAACAGCCTTGGCATAGTGGGATGATGCTCTACAAGACTAAGTGTCCTATGTAATTTTTTAAAAGATTTTATTTATTTATTTTTAGAGAGAGGGAAAAGGAGGGAGAAAGAGAAGGAGAGAAACATCAATGTGGTTGACTCTTGCATGCCTCCTACTGGGGACCTGGCTTGCAACCCAGGCATGAGCCCTGACTGGGAATCAAACCAGTGACCCTTTGGTTTGCAGGCCCACACTCAATGCACTGAGCCACACCAGCCAGGGCTCCTAGGTAATTTAAAAAAACAACCAGTTTTCATATCTTACCAGCATGAAATTAATATATATTCACTATGGAAATTTTAGAAAATTTCAGAAAAATATTCTGAGAAAAAAATTGCCAGATATTTTTTGGAGAATATTTTCCCTACCGGCTTAGTTAAAGTTATACTGAATAGGCCAACATCTGCCATTCTCCTATAACTCATAAGCATTGACTATGTTGTTGTAAGCTCTGGGTAGACAGTTTTAATGGCTGCATGATGTTCCCTGGATGGATGGACCATAATTAATTTCCCCCATTTATGTTACTTCTGATTTTCCACAATTTCAGTGGTAAATAAATAATGCTTTAATGAGTAGAAAGCTTTGTGATGAAAGATTTTTTTAATTTTAGGATTATTTTCTTAGGCTAAACAGAGAATAATTCCGAAGTTTTTGATACCTATGCCAAATTACTTCCCAAGAGACCAATGAAGTTCCCCTCCAGCTAACACAAACTCCCTGCTCATGTAGAGAATGTCACAGCAAGGTATCCAGTTATTTGGTCTTTTTCATTCACCTGTTTTTACTGAGCACTGTGCCCATGAACCTGGAATGAACCTAATATACCTTGCCTGCTAGGGCTCACAATTGAGCAGGGTCCAAAGACAAACACACCAATAACTAGCACAACATAGACAGTCTGAAACCACAGGGGACTGAAGGGTAAATGGGATAGGAATTCTGCACATAGGGAGAGCATCTCTGTTCAGACTTCCCCAGAAAGTAAGCCTGTGATGGGTTTGCAGTAGAGTTGAGAGGTTCTGAAAACACTATTTTTCTATTGACTAATTCCCCATGTACTGTCTTTGCAGTGGTGAGTCTGGGGCAGGGAAGACGGAGACCACCAAGCTCATCCTGCAGTTCTTAGCCACAGTCAGTGGCCAGCATTCATGGATTGAGCAACAGGTCCTGGAGGCCAACCCAATCCTGGAAGGTAAGTCACCCGTAAGAGCAGCCCTCCTCCCAGGCCCTTCCTGTGGGCTGGAGCTTTCCTGCCAAGAAGTGCCCCTGGGGAAGAACAAGAGAGGCAACACACTTTCAGCAACTTCTCAAAATTCCTCAGGACCTGAACGACAAGAATGGAGTGGGTGGTAGTGTGGGGCCTCCCAGGAAGCACAAAGGGGAAATACTGATGACCCTACAAGTTTTACTAAATTTGTTTTCCACAGGATTGTAACAAATATACCTTTTAAAAGGGGTCCAAGATGAAATCAACTTGGACCTACAATTGTGTATGTCAGTTTGTCCTCTGGGAAGCAGTTGCTAGCTGGCGTTAGGGCTGCAAGAGATTTGTTAAGGAGTAAACCCTGAAGAAGGTGAAGGGGGAGGAAACAGGAATGGGCAGGAAAAGCCTCCAGACTGGGATGCTGGCAGGACACTTAGGAAGGAACAGATTTGGGCAGGATGAGATTTGCATTGCAATGCACAGCTGACATGGTCTTGGCCAACCCGATGGGGACCTCTGGAGCTAATGCCAGTTAGAAGAGTCCTTTATTAGGCCCAACGCCAGGCCTTGGTGCCCCCTTTACTCAGTCTCTGGTAGGGGTGGCCCAATACCAATAACCTCAGCCCCAATATTGTTAGCCACTGGTCAGCGCGTTCTCTTTCTCTTTACAACTGAGGTACAGTTTACATACAGTGAAAATTCACCTTTTTGATGTACAGTTTTGTGAGTTTTGACAAACTCATACAAGTCATATAACCCCCATCATAATCATGATATAGAATGTTCAAAATTTTCCTCAGTCCCCTTTGTACTCAGCTCTATTCCCAGCCCCACCCAGTCACAACCACTGATTTGTTTTTTCCCCTATAGTTTTATCTTTTACAAAAAGTCATATAAATAAAATCATACAGTTTATAGCCTTTTGGATCTGCTTACTTTCATTAGCATAATGCATTTGGGACTTTTACATGTTGTTGCCTATATCAAGATTTATTCCTTTCCTTACATTACTTAGAAGTACCACAGTTTGTCCACCAAGTGAAGGACATCTGGGTTGTTTATAGTTTTTAGCAATTATGAATAAAGCCTCTACCAACAGTTACATACAGGTTTTTGTGTGAACACATGTTTTTCTCTTAAATAAACATGCAGGAGTAAAATTGTTGGATGGCAAGTGAGCCATTTAACTTTGTCAGAAACTGCCAAACTGTTTTCAAAGTGGCTGCTCCATTCAGCACACCCACAAGTAGTGGATGAGTACTGCCAATACCCCTGTGCTGGGGGTGGGGGACAGGCGACTCTGTGCCCTGCCATGAGTGGAGTGGACCTCTCTTCGACTCACACTCACTTCTCCTTCATGGCTAATGACTGGAGCTGCTTTTCGTGTGCTCACTTCCCATTTGTGTAGTTTCTGTGGTGAAGTGTCTGTTGAAATCTTTTTTAACTGAGTTGATTCCTTATTAATGATTTTGTAAGACTTAGTTACATATTCTGGATAATACGAGTCCTGTATAAGATAGGTGGTTTGTAAGTATTTTTTCCCAGTCTGTGGTTTGTCTTTTCATTCTCTTAACAGTACTTTTGTAGGCAGAAGTTTTAGATTTTAATAAATTTCAATTTATCATTTTTTCTTTTATTGATTATGCTTTTGGTACTGTATCTAAGAAATCTTTGCCTAATCCAGAAATTGTCTTCTACGTTTTCTTTTAGATGTTGTGTAGTTTTAGGTTTTACAATCTGGTCTATGATCCATTTTTTGTTAATTTTTTCTGTGGTACAAGGTATAGGTTGAGTCCTTCTTTCTCTTTTCTTTCCTCCCTCCCTCCCTTAGTTCTGTCCTTCTTTCCATATGGATATCCAATCATTTAAGCCCCATTTGTCAAAAACACAGTTCTTTCTGCATTAAATTGCTTTTGTTCCTTTGCTTAAATCAATTGCTTTAATTGCTTTAATCAATCAACTATAAAGCATCAATTGCTTTGCTCAATCAACTTTCTGTTCTCTTATTCTGTTCTATTACCTTCTCTGTTTATCTTTTCACCAGTACCACATGGTCTGATTTCTGCAGCTTTTTAGTAAGTTTACAATCAGGCAACATGTAACTTCCAATTTTGTCCTTTTTTTAATTCTAGGTCCTTTGCCTTTTCATATAGTTTAAAATCACCTTGTCACTTTCCACCAAAAGGAAAATAAGGCTACATTAGATTCTTTCTTGAAAAGGGATCTGCCACTGGGTTCACTTAGCATAATGCTATCCAGTTCCACCCATGCTGTTGCAAAGGGTAGGAGCTCCTTCTTTCTCTGTGCTGCATAGTATTCCATTGTGTAAATGTACCATAGTTTCTGATCCACTCATTTACTGATGGGCACTTAGGTTGCTTCCAGCACTTGGCTATTATAAATTGTGCTGATATGATCTCACTTTTAACTGGAACATAATCAACAAAAGAAAAAAGTAAACAAAATATAACCAGAGACATTGAAATTAAGAACACTCTAACAATAACCAGAGGGGAGGGGAGAGGGGACAATGTGGGGAAGGGTTTTCAGGAACTACTGTTAAGGACACATGGACAAAACCAAGGGGGAGGGTAGAAGCAATGGAGGGAGATGGGTTTAACTGGGGTTGGGGGGAGTGGTAAGGGGAAAATGCAGACAACTGTAATTGAACAACAATAAAATAATTTTAAAAAATAACAGTAAGCAGGCTTCTGAACTGTAGTCCTTCTCAGTGCCTCTCCTGTGCACTGGGATTCCTCAAGGAGGAGAGACAGTCAGTGTTCCCTAAACCTGTTTTACCAAGGAACAGTTTTCCTTTTTCTATTGGAACTAATGCTGTATGGTGGTAAAGTACTTTCAAACTGCTTCCCAAACCACAAGTGGTAATAAAATAAGTCTTTTAGAACTAATAAATAGCATAGAACAGAAAATACACCAGCACATTGCTCTTGGTAAGAACTGGTACAGAATATTTTCTCTTAATTATATATGTAGGTAGGGGTGTGTATGTACTAGGACATAGTGCAAAGGATCTTTCTTACTGTGGATCATTTCTGAGAAGCCTGCAGAAACAGCTCATGGAATGCACTTTGATTCATGCTTCAACTTCAGTTTGTCCTGAGTTGACCTCTTCATCGGTGCACTAGCCCATGCCAGTGTTTTCCACTCCCCCTGCAAGCTGGCCATCTCTAACCCAACCTCCATTCAGCTTGAGCAGGCTTTCAGAAAATGCAAATCTGGTGCCACACTCCTTCTGAAGCTTTCCCACCTTCCCTATCACTTGCAGAATTGATGCCAAACTTCTTAGCCTGGCATTCAAGGATCTGTGCTACTAAGCCCACCTACTAACTAATGAGTTCTTTCTGTCTTCCACTGCCTTCTTCCTGTATCCTGGGCTCTAGCCAAATTTCCCACTCTGCAAGCATACCCCATGCTTTCTGACCTCTGTACCTTTACCTGCATTCTGCCTTCCTCTTAGTGTATCCTTGGCTGCCACCACTGTGCAGGGCAATTCTATCTAGTCTTCAGTTCTGGGTTTCACCACCTTCTCTGAGAAGCCTTACCAAATGACTCTGCTAAAAGTACATTTTCTCCTTTCTGCTCCCATTATGGGTAACACCCTCTGTCCCTCAGCCTTTGGAAATGCCAAGACGATCCGAAATGACAACTCAAGCCGCTTCGGGAAATATATCAACATCTACTTCAACCCCAGTGGAGTAATTGAAAGTGCATGCATCGAGCAGTTTCTCCTGGAGAAGTCCCGGGTCTGCCATCAGGTGAGGCCTCTACCTGCTGCACTGGTCCTGGGGGCGATCTCTATCTGCCCCAGGATGAGGAGTCAGAGGGTTGGGAAGACTTCCAAGGGGGGGTCCCCTTCCATCTCTTTCACCCCACCTTCCCTCACTTTCGCCCGACCTTCCCTCTTCCCCAGGGACCTACTCAGGCCCCCCCCTCCAGTAGATCTTAGCTTGCTGCCACTGAACCCTGGTCTAACCCTGATGGGCCAAGGATCCCTAGAATTGGATAATAATGGTCTTTGCCCAGCAATCAAAGAAAAGAAGTGATAGGATTTTCTGTTCTGAAGTTTTCATCCATATAATTTCCTTCATTTTTTGGTGCCTACTACTCCTCACCTTTACTGGAATTAAGTCTGAGGCTGGGCCAGTCCCCAGCTGCGGGTCTGTATCCTGACATCACTCCCTTGCTTATGACTTTAGGGAGGGTGGCTTCAGGGCTTCTGGGAAGTACCTGAGAGAGATGGGTTCCCTGGGCAGGGTGAGTAGCCTTAACACAAGGCTGTGGATGGGCCTCAGCCTCAGGGTCCAGCTGTCTCTCAGGTCAATGCCAGAGCCATATCTGGCTGAGAGATGTTGGAACAGAGGCCAGGACAGGACTGGGGGCAGCAGTCTGAGGCTCTGCAGCTGCAGGGAATTACTTTTAAGCTCTCTAGATGGCCTTCCTCCACAGGCTCCGGAAGAGCGAAACTACCACATCTTCTACTCTATGCTCATGGGGATGAGCACGGAAGAAAAGGAGCTGCTGCACCTGGGGACACCCTCAGACTACCGCTATCTGACCTTGGTGAGGCCCTCCCCACCCTGCCTCTCCCCTTGGGGCCCCACCCCTCTCTCCGCCCTACCTCCTCCTGCCCCTCTCTTTTACCACTTCCTACCCCTCCACTACCTCCACCCCACCTCCACCTCTCAAGCACTAAAGGAGAATGAGGAAGGAGGGCTGGTGTGCTAGTACCTGTTCAACCTTTGCTTTAGCTCTGAAAAATCCAAACTGTAATGGGATCCCCTTTTCAGTTCCCCACCCACACTTCAATGGTTGGTTCCCACTTTATAACTGGCAAAGACCTACCCTTGTCTGAAGGATCCTTATTCCTGCAAAATGATGGTCCTTCCCCACAAGCTCACCTTTTTGGAACCAATGAATAAAAGGCTTGTCTGTGGTAGGTAGGTCTTGGGCAGTCATCTCCACGCCTCTCCCCTGCTTTCACTACAATCATCATCCTATGGGTGCCCCTAGAACTTGAACTCCAGGAGAGCAGAGTCCATGCTTGCACTTGCCCTGGGATGCATCCCTGCTTTCTCAGCTCCCAACTCCACCCAGAGTTGGGACAGTGCAGCACAAGGGGCCCTCTGCTCATGTTTGCTGACAAGGAAAGATGAGTTCTACCTCTTGAATATCTCTTCTATACAGCCCCCTCTCTTGCGTTCAGCACCTGGGGTCTTGCCTGGACCATGACAGGACCCCATGTCCCTCCTCTGACCTAATTTGTCACCTACCCTGCAGGCTCAACACCTACTCTATCATTTGTCCTGCAGACCTTCCACATGCAAGTCTGATGGACCACACCTCCAATGACAATTCTCCCATGGCCCTGTAGAATGGTTTCCAAGCCCCTTGCCATCCTTGAACCTCTCCCCCTCACCACTAACCCAACCTTCTTTGGTTGGGAAGAAGGTGGGAGGCAGGAGGTAGTCTTGATTCCTGCCTCCCACCTTCCCACTCAGCACCAGCTGTTCTCTGCCTAGACCTCCCTCTCTTTTCTGTACCTCTTTAAAGCTAAGCATTTAGCTTTAAAGGACCAAATGGGCCAGCTCAAGCCTCCTCCTGGAAGGCTTACCTCACTTGCCACTGGATTGGCCTCACCTGCTTTGGCCTTGGCATCTATCATAGTCTATGAGACAGTCATCTGCTTCCTGCCTGACCCTCCTTCATGCACAGCACCCAGGGCAGGGCCAGGTCTCTTCATTTCTGAGTTTCCAGCAGTACCACAGAGCCTGGCACACAGTGAGCCTTGGAAAGTGTTTCTGAAATGAACCCATGATATTCCCCAGAGGGTAAGTAAAGCAGGTGTTATTATGGATGGGTGACAGATTGAAGCTCAGAGAAGCTGAATGACTTGACCTAGGCCACACAGCTACCCAGTGCCAATGTTAGCTGCAGAGCCCAGCATTCTGTGTCCATGCCTCTGGTTCTGCCTCCAGAGGTACTTTTGTATGTTTTCTGAGCTTGGGCCTCCCTGTGGCCCCTCAGAGTCCACTCCGAGGATATGAAGTGTTACTAATCAGGACCTTTGGCTAAGTCTGTGAGGCTTCTTTGCCTGTTAGCACAACATGAAGGAGGTGGGGTGTGGAGTGATGCCTACAAAAAGCTGAAGGGCCTGATCCTTCAGGGGAACTGCACTTCCTGTGAGGGGCTCGATGATGCCAAGGACTATGCCCATGTGCGCTCAGCACTGAAGATCCTCATGTTCTCTGACTCTGAAAACTGGGACCTCAGCAAGCTGCTGGCAGCCATTCTTCACCTGGGGAACGTGGAGTTTATAGGTAATAATCCTCCAAACAGCAGCCTCAGGGGAAAAAGAGTGGGAGAACCAGTAAAGGAAGAGAAAAAAATCTCTCAGGGTTTTCACCTAAATTAATAGCGCACCAAAATCATGTGGTCTAACCTTGTCCTAGAAAAATGTGTTGAAAGTTTTAGCTATAATTTTGGTGGCCTTGTGGGGTTAGGGAAAAGATGTTAAAGATTAGGGCACTCCAAAGGTGAAGACTTGATCCATAAACCTCCCACTTTAAGCTTGGACCCCAAAGTGCTACCCTCTCAGGATAAGGGTAAAATGGAGTAAACAGAGCCATGCATAAACCTGCAAACCAGTTTGTAAGCACTCAGGTGGTCTGGAGATTAGAGCTTCTTGGACTGTTAGCTCCCTAAGCATCTGACCTAGAGAACAAAGTGAGAAGACTAGCATACATTGAACTGGAGTTCTAAAGGAAAAGACAGAGTGAAAGGGGTATAGGTTGTATTTGAAGAGATTATGGATCACTCTGGGACTCATGAAACACACCAATTCAGAGAGCAATGGAGAAAGAACAGATTTGAAATAAATTATTCTGGAGCAATTGGGTGTCTGTGTGGAAAACATGAACTCAGACCACTGTTTCACACCATGTAAGGAAACCTACTCCAAGTGAGCTGTAGCAGGTGACCAAACTGGGCACTTCTGCTAGTGAAAGGTGGGTGCTGACAAACAGGGGCACCAGGACATGGAAGAGGATTCTAAATGTGTTGAGGAAATGAAGCTAAGGCACAAAGAATGCATACCTTTATATAACACTTACACAAAGTTTAAAAAACAGGATTAATATATAGATAGTAAAAAGATAAAGAAAAACCAAGGAAGTGATTTCCATAAAAATTAGGAGAATGGTTACTTCTAGTGGAGAAAAACAAGGTCTTCACAGGAAAGCACCATGCTAAACTTTGGGTGTTGGTAAGGCTTTGTATTTAGACTTTAGTAGTGGTTATACAGTGATGACTTAATAATTATTCATTGTAACACACCTTTGGGTTTTATGTACTTTTTATCTGTATACTTTATTGAACACTTTTTTAAAGTTAAAAAAAACATACAGAAACATCACTACATCCTTCCCTGATCCTGGCAGTCCTAAGGTGGTGGTTGACTCAAGCAGGAGGATCTTGAATTAGGGAGGCTGTCAGGAGACTTGCCATAGGGCTGGGCCCTGCTTAAAATGGTGTTCTGTTAATATTTGCTTATTTGACTGAATGCCCAGGTTTCTATCAACAGCAGAGTGGCTTGAAGGGGGATGATGACTCATCTCTTCCCTTAATAGACCCCCGCCACATGCACCACCCCCACCCATTCCACCAGATTCTCCCTATGAAAAAGCCCGAATTCTTGAAACTTCCTTTTGACCCCACTCCCTGATCTCAGGAGCAGAGCAGAGGGATAATCACCTGGGACACTGGTTCCTGAGAGGGGCCTGAGGGGGGCAGTGCCTCAGGGACAGGGGCTAACCCCAGGCCTGGTGCTTACTTGGGCTTCTGACCAGTCACTTCAGGATGCTTCACCATTAAATGTTAATACTTCTCCCTGCAGCTGCAGTCTTTGAAAACCTGGATTCCTCCGATGTGGTGGAGACACCTGCCTTTCTCACTGTGGTGAAGTTACTGGAGGTAGCCTGGCTGTTGTATCTGCTAGCTTCCATTTTTGAGGGGACCCAGGGGCCTGGGTTCACAGACCCCTGATTCTCATAATCCTTCCCAGGCTCCTGCTTCCCACCCCTCTCCCAGGCTCTCAACTTAACCCCTGCACCCTTCTGCACATTGCTGACCTTGGAGGTAGGAACCAATGTGAGCTAACCATTAACAAAGTAGCAAAATGACATCTCACTCTCCACCCCACTCATCCCTCTGCTCTTCCAATGACCTTACTCTGGACCTTCCCTATCTCCCTTCAAATGTCCCTGCCCACATCCTCATCCCTAGGGCTTCCTCATGAGCCATGCTATTCTGGAAAAGTGAGGTATGCTCACACCATCAGCCTCCAGGATATTCCAGAGTGAAATGGAGCCTCCACTTGGAGGAAGAACCACAGGCACAGGCAGAGAAATGTCTTTACACTGGGGACATTGTGACATCCATATCATACCCCATTGGCCATTCTGGTGGGAAATTAATAGAACCAGAAGAAAAAAGGGAAGGAAGGAAGGAAGGAAGGAAGGAAGGAAGGAAGGAAGGAAGGAAGGAAGGAAGGAAGGAAAAGGAAGTCACATTAAGCAGCTTTTGCTACTCTTCATGTAGGGTAGGGTTCCTAGAAACTTCAACTTGGTCTTCCCTGCATGGTGGGGGCCTATCCTGTCCAGACTCACACTTGCTCTCTCAAGCCTGCAGCCTCCAGGCTGGCGGGACATCCAGATGCCCACAGCCTGGCTCCAAACCCTCCCTGCCCATTGTTTTCCAAGGTCCACCTGGTGGTGATGGCCCTTTCCTGAGCCTGCAGGAGATTAGCATATGGCTGGGCAACCAAGCAGCCAGTATGCTCAGGGTCCACCCGGCTTGCGCAACCCTCCTGAATGCCCTGACACCCCAGTGTTCACACTGACCCTCGGCCAGGGCCCACCCAGGATACCGACTCTGGTCCCTATCTGGCTTGGCCCTAGTCACAGGCATCTCCCTCCCTCAGGTCTTGGACATAAGGTGTTTGGTCATGAGAGGGAATAAGACATAGCACAAGCAGGTCAGAGTCCTGGAGCCAGATCCTGCTCTGTCAGCTGTCCATCTGCCCCCCCAGGTGAAGCACCAGGCACTCCAGGACTGTCTGATCAAGCATTCCATCATCATCTGCGGGGAAGCTGTCACCAGGCCTCTGAACATCACCCAGGCTGCAGATCGGAGGGATGCCTTTGTCAAGGTGCAGAGTTGTGGGAGAAGGGGCAATTACCTATTGAACTTGGCTCCTTGCTCTGTTGGTGGAAGGTAACAGAACAGAGAGTTGGTCAAGTCTCAATTCTGCCAACCATCTGCATGGTGACTGTGGTCCCCAACCCTCTCTGGGCTTGGCTTCTTGCCTTTAAACTAGGGATGATATCTTTCAGTGAGTATATGAGATCCAGTGTGAGTGCACCCTTTCTGGGTGAACTTGGAAAAAGGGGCAGCCTTCTTCCTGTGCTTTAAAATGCATTGTTTATACCCCATGTCTCCTCAGGGCATTTATGGGCACCTCTTCCTGTGGATTATCAAGAAGATCAATGCTGTGATTTTCACTCCACCTGCCCAGGACCCTAAAAATGTGCAAAGGGCCATCGGCCTCCTAGACATATTTGGCTTTGAAAATTTCCAGAACAATAGGTATGAAGATCTTAGTTCACCTGCTTTCAGGAAATGGAAGATAAGCTTAACTTTTAACTGACCAAGCTAGAAGGTAGCCATTCCTTCCCTGCTGGACTCTCACTTCCAATCATAGGTGCCAGGGTGAGTGTACTGGGAAAGCCCATGTTTTTCTGCAAGGATATAGTCTGTGCAGATCCCCTGGCACCCACACATCCAGAGAAGGCCCCATAGCTAAAAGCATCCTAAAAGCTAGGCAATGACCCCAGCATTTATCACCTCTCTTGAGCCATCTTCTCTCCTCATGAATCTGAGTGATTAATATTAGGGTGAAAACGAAATCAAAACATTGACTTGACTGCATCTTTAGGTGGTATATCAAACTAGGTATTAGGAAGAAAGTGGAGGATTTGTGAGCCATCCCTGATTTTTTAGTTTGGTGGGGATAAGGCAAGGCAGGGTGACTGTAACCTATTGTCCTAACACCCCTGAATGGATACTGAAGAGCTGAGCAGGAGACAGGTCAGAAAAGCGATGCTTAGTGGTGACTGCAATGAAGCCTTGGGGACAGAGACAAGGGTGAGGAAAGGAGCCAGGCCATGGAGACAAATAAGGATAGTTGATGCTCTAGTACATTATCAAGTGGAGATCAAGTGAGAAAAATGAGGACTGGGACAAGCAAACAAGAAGCATCCTAGCAATCTAGCTTAGTCAAATGAGCCTGGCTCATTAAAGGATGTGGAAGGACAGAGCTTAGGACTGGTTCCAAGAAGTAAAGGCTTCTGGGCATTGTCAGAGGAGCCAAGATGCTGGCCTGAACTTCACATGCCCCTGCCAAGACCCTGTCTCCATGTGAAGTCTGAGAGGGCCCTTTGGTGAGCCAAGATTGTCAAGACACAAGCCATTCCCAATGCAAGCACACTGGGATGGCAGGCTCCCTGGACCAGTTATGCAGGCCAGGCAGGTAGCATGGGACAGGGCTCAGAATTAGACCCAATATGATGATAGCTCTTCGGCACAGTAATCTAAAAAGCAATACAGATCATTTGTTTCTGTCCCCTAGAGGGACAGCTGAGTAGACCAAGCATACCTTTGGAAACTTTGGAGGACCATGAGTAGTTGGTTGTGGGGGATCTGGCCATTTATGCAAGGGCTCCTCCCTGAAGAAGCCACAGGCTGGGCTTGTGACAGGGCTTCAGTCTGGGGGCCTGGTGAAGGGTGACTGCTGCATCACCTAGCACCCAGTGAGTCATGTCTTCTGCAAGTGTCTACTGAGCCCTCTCCAAGCAATGTATTGGGAGTGGAGAACATGACCCACCTGTGTCCTCGCCTGTTGGTTTAACAGATGTTGAATGAGCAGTCTAGGTATGATAAGGTTCTGAATAAATCAGCAACCCATCCTGAGGCAGAAATGCCTAAGTGAGACCCAGGGGATGAGCTGATTGAGCTGGACCATGAGGAAGGAGAGGAGTGGCAGCCAATGAGGGAAGGCTCAGAGATAGGGAAGAACTGGGTGCCTCCACAGCACTTTGCAAAGTCCAGAGAGGTGTGGGGCCACTTCCTTGAACAGAGGCAGGCTTTCTACTGTGTCACTCTCTGTCTGGGTCCTAAAAACAACCTGAAGCCTCGGGGTGAAGGAGGCAGTCAGCTCAGATCTGCATGTCAGAAAACTCCCTCTAGTGGCAAGTTGAAAAGGACTGAGAGGCAAGGCTGCAGCCTTAGAAGGATAGGACTTAGAAGGCCAGTACCATGCTCCAAGTGAGTGATGAAAGTGGTCTGTACCTCATAGCAGCAGCGGGAGTGAAAAGAAGTAAAGAGGTCTGGATGCTTGTTGGAGAGAGTATGGACCAGACTTTGGCAACTGAATGGGAATGGGGAGGAGGTAGAGGGAGGTGTCAAGCTTGACTCCTTGGTTTCTGGCTTGAGCCAGGGGTCATCTCCCAAGGTGGGGAATCAGAAGGAAAAGCAGGTAGGAGGATTAGGGTAGAGGTAAAGAGCAGGTCTAGTTGATGCAGAGAAGCCCAGAAGTCAATACTGAGTCTCCAGCAGCTCCTCTCATACCAAGGCCACTTGCCCATTGGGCTGGAGCTGCTACAGAACACTTGGTTTTCCAAGGATTATTTCCATGCCGAGATAGGTAGGCCTGGCAGAAATCTAGGGAATTGGTAAGGTGCCGAAGGCAGGGGATTGTTGGTATGCCTTCATCAATAAGAACCTTCTCCTTTCTTGTAGTCTATTTGACATGGAGTGGAGGAGGTGAGGTGATGGGGGTCTCTACCCCCATCACCTCACTCTCCCTCAGAGAGAAGAGGGAGGGTACATGTCTGTGTACTCACAGGGCTCTATGGGAATGAGAATGTGCATCTGTGAACATACATATGTGACTCTGTGCAAATGGCTGGTGACACAGTTGTTCATACCAGCCACAGCAGGGGCAGAGCTGACCCTGTCCACCTCTGGTGATAGCATTGCCTCCACAGCTTTGAGCAGCTCTGTATCAACTTCGCCAATGAGCACCTACAGCAGTTCTTTGTACGGCACGTGTTCACCTTGGAGCAGGAGGAATACCGCTCTGAGAACATCGCCTGGGACTTCATCCACTACACCAACAACTGGCCTACCCTGGACCTGATGGCCTTCAAGCCCATGAGTATCATTTCCCTCCTAGATGAAGAGAGCCACTTTCCACAGGTGCATCCCTAGACCTACCATCACTCTGGTTGGGACACCCCAGATGTTTCCTCTTGGAGGTTGGAAAACTCCCCTGGGGTAACCCATTTGTTCTGGGTTTGCTGAAACCTCTGATAGAAATTAGAAAACCAGCCCCAGCATGTCCCCCAACCAGACCTCCAAACCTTTAAGGCCCACCTCAGGGTACCCCAACCCCTGAAGGAAGGCTTCCTAATTCCACCATTTCCAATCCCCAGCAGAATTACATCTCAGTCACTGATTATTTAGATTCAAGAACACACCCTGAGAGGACTTCCTAAGCATCTGTGGTACAAGAGAAGGAAAAATTTTATTCTCTTATCCTTAAGGAAATCTGCCTGTCCTTGGAGAGATGGTCTCTCAACTGCAGGCAGTAAGACCTCTGAATCCAGAGAAGGGGGAACCAGGGCTGGGGTGCCTGACAATTATAGGGAAGTGTGGAGCCAGAGAGTTGGCAGACCTGGTATTTGCTCTGGTTCTGCTCTCGCTTGTGGTGACAAGTCACAGACCCCTGGGCATCAGCTTCCTGTCTGGATAAAGGCCATCAGTCAACCTGAGCTCATTTGCTTTGGGTACATGAGGGAGCCTCTGAGTCCTGAAGGTGTGCCAGCTGACTTCCCTGTGATAGGGCTCTGGGATCTGAGCCCATAGGTTATCTGTGTCCTTCCAGGGGACAGATACCACCATGCTGCAAAAACTGAACAGTGTCCATGCCAAAAACAAGGCCTTCTTGCAGCCCAAGAACATCCACGATTCCAGATTTGGCATTGCCCACTTTGCTGGTGAGGTGTACTACCAGGTAGAAGGTAGGTGCAGCTCCTCACTATACCCCCTTCTTTCCAATCTGGATCAGGTTCCAGAAAGGCCACAGAAAGGAGTCTGAGATGGTTAGGTCATTTTGCAGAGCTAACAATGAGATCAGGAATGTTTTTGTTGTTTGTAATAGTTCAATTGAGATATAATTCACATATGATGCAATTCACCCATTTTAAGTGTACAACTCAATGGTTCTCGGTATATTCACAGAGTTATATAACTGTTGCCACAATTTAAAGCATTTTCTTCACCCCCAAAAGAGACCTCCCATTAGCATTCATTCCTCATTTCCCCCCAACCCTTCCCAGCCTCTGACAACCAGTCCTTTCTCTCTCTGTGGATTTGCCTATTCTGTACATTTCAGATAAATGGAGACACACAACGTGTGGTCTTTTGACTGGCTTCTTCTATTTAGCATCATGTATTCAAGGTTTATTTATGTTGTACCATGTGTCAGGACTTCATTTCTTTATATTGAAACATAATATTCTACTGTGTAAGTATATCATATTTTGTTTATCCCTTCATCAGTTGATGGACATTTGAGTTGTTTCTACTTTATGACTACTGTGAATGATGTATGTCTTTTCACTTCTTTGGGGCATATACCTATGAGAGGAATTGCTGGGTCATATGGTTTAACCTTTTGAGGAACCACCAAACTGTTTTCCATAATGGCTATACCGTTTTACATTCCTACCACCAATGTATAAAGGTTCCAATTTCTCCAGATCCTCACCAACACGTTATTTTCTGCCTTTTTTATTGTAACCATCCTAGTGAGTTTAAGGTAGTGTCTCAATATGGTTTTGATTTGTGTTTCCTTGATGCCTAACAACGTTGAATATCTTTTCATGTGCTTATTGGCTATCTGTATATCAGATATGAATAGATACATCCTTAGCCCATATTTTAACTGGGTTGTCTTCTTATTGTTGAGTTATAAGAATTTTTAATGGATTCTGAATACAAGTACCTTAACAGATACATAATTTGTAAATATTTTTCTGTGTGTTATCTTGATAGTGTTTTTCAAAGCTCAGAAGTGTTGATTTTATGAAGTCCAACTTGCTTATTTTGTTGTTGTTGCTCATGCTTTTGGTGTCATGACTTAGAAACCATAGTCCAACCCAAGATTTACCCCTATATTTTCTTCTAAGAGTTTTCTAGTTTTAGCTTTTACATTTAGGTGTTTGATCCATTTTTAGCTATTTTTTTGTATATGTTGAAATATAGTCGGGCATGGTTTTGATTTAAGGAATCAAGGGCCTGGGGTGGTCAACCCTTTGGTATCTTTAGAAGAGTAAGAAAGTGGCCAGTATGCAGCTGTAGTCAGGAAAACAGGCCAGCAATAGTGTCACTCTGTGGCTCATATGGTCTATGTAACTGAAGACTCACAGTTACACTACTCAGTTGGAGAGATAGGCAGCACACTCTCACTCTCATCACTCCCAGCTCTGTGAGGGCTTTGCACATGGCCAGAGCTCCTGCTGCAGTCCCCTTACTCTCATGGGCTCCCATCCTCTCTTCCATCTTTAACCCAGTTTCTGCAGGCATCACACCAGGCTGTGCAGGTATGTTGCAGCACACCCCACTAAAAAGTAGGGTGACTTAATCGTGGGAAAAGAAAGTTGGGGTCATGCTCATGCAGGAGTCAATACTAAGAGTCTCAGGAGTATACCCCTTCAGATGATGCCTGGCCCTCATCTGGCCTGGCTTGGAGAAGCAATCTCTTCAACTACTTCCCAGTGGGATTCTGTGCCCAACTTCAGAGTGAGTCCATTCTTGCCCATAATGAGAGTGAAGGGGTGATTTCTTCTCTCCTGCTGTGCTAGTTGCCTTGGGCTGCCATAGCAAAGTTCCATAGATGGGTACAAAAATTTAATCCTTCACAATCTAGAGGCTGGACATCCACCATTAAGGTGCAGGAGGGTAGGCTCCTTCTGAGTCCTTTTTCTTTGTAGATAGAATCTTTTTGTGGCATCTTTTTGTATCTGTGTGTGTCTGTGTCTAATTTCCTGTTCTTATAGGACACCAGTCTTATGGGTTAGGATGCACCCTTTAGCTTAATCACCTCTTTAATGGCTGTATCTCCAAATATAGTCATATTCTGAGGTACCGAAGGTTGGAACTTCAACATATGAGTTTTGGGGAGGCACAACTCAGCCCATAACATTGCTCCTCCCCAATATCTGGAGGCTCAGTCTTTAGGCCCCTGCCCCTAGCAGGACCTTCCAAGATCCCCAGAATAGGACTAATGGAGGGGCTTTGGAGCTACCAGCCTCTGAGGGTCTCCTTAGTGAGTTACACATGTGCTCACTTCCTAAACATGTCAAAATATACACATGCTCACACACATATATGTTCACACATGTGCAACATACTGCCTGAAGGCACACATTCATTTCCAAGACCTGTGGAGTTTAAATTCACAATGAGGAAGGAAATAACTTCCAATAAGCTCATAATCATTAAGTCACCTGGATGTGCTTAGAACCAGTAAGCCAAGCACTGTTTAATTTCTTTCCTTCTTCCATTTTGAGCTTCCAGAAAAAGCAGAGTAGCTAGAACCCTCTCGCTGGTTTCACAAGGGATTCAGAAGCAGTTGTTCCTGTACAGACTGGCCAGCTGGGGGAGGCTGGACATACAGACTCTCTCAGAACTGCCACTGGCCTCAGGGGTGATAGCAGTAGTGGTCATGCCTTCCTCTCTAGACTGCAAGCTCCCTAGACAAGACCAGACAGCCAGATTTTCAAGAATTGATGGAGGCAATTATGGGGCAGGGGGTCTTCTTCACTTCTTTCTTTTCCTTCTTTTCTTTGTTAGCTCCTTTATGTAAATAAGCAGTGGTCTGAGTCACACTTGCCTAAGGTCACCCAGAAATTTTGTGAGTCAGAGCCCTGATACAAGCCCTCAGGCCTCTCACTATGGTAAATCTAAACTGCAGGGTGCATGGACGTCACTGTGGCCAGTGGTCAGTACCTGGAGTATTGGAGTTAGGTGATGGCTATTACTGGGGAGAGGTAGAAGGAAGTGGACTCGCTGCTGTCCATGGTACCCATAGGCCTACGCCCAGGGAGTGCTGTAGCTGGTGGAAGAGGTGGCAAGTCCTTGGACCATTCCTGAACTGAGCGAAGGGCCCAAGAGAAAGTCTGCCCAGGGGGAGGAAAGAGGAGGGCCTCACCTCACCTGTGGGCCAGAAGAGCCTCCTGGAACAGATGATGCTTGATCTGATCTTGAAAATGACTAGGCATTGGCCTGAGTGGTTGAAGAGGAAAGAGCATTCCCAGACAGCTTGTGGAGGCCAGAGGCACAGGAGAATGGAGAACTTCTAGGGGTGACTGGGCTCTAGGGGAGTGCAGGGCCCTGGCACCCGCAGGAGATGAGAAGGGAGGGCATGAGGAAGATGTACAATGGTGGCAGAGGAGCAAAGAGTCAAGTTGAGATGACATGGCAATGGGTGGTTTTAGGTATCCTGGGGAATGTATGGGGCATAGAGAAGCTGAGTAAGCAGAGAAGAGGTAGGAGGCCATCAGATGAGTTCAGACAGAAGGAATGTCAGCATTAGCTAAGGAGCTGTGGTGGAGATGGTGAGTTGGGGGATTGATGAGTTTGTCCATCCATTTGATCTGACTTTGTGCTGGGTGCAGACAGTGGGTGCCATGTCTACAGAGGTGCCATGCCTTGTCTCTATTGCCAAAGATGGAGAGAGGGATAGAAGGATGAGTTCAAAGGGGGCTCCTAGAGCCTCCTGATATGACCAGTGTCCCCACCCAGAGCCTCTCCTTTCCCCATGGGTCACAGTAAAAACTGAGTTGGCCTGGCAGATGGTCTCTTCTCTCTTCACAGGCTTCTTGGAGAAGAATCGAGATGTGCTGAGCACAGATATCCTCACCCTGGTCCACTCCTCCCATAACAAGTTCCTGAGGGAAATCTTCAAGGTGGAATCAGCAGAAATCAAGCTGGGCCATGGAACCATCCAGGGAAAGAAAAGGAGCCAGTTCTTCAAGGTGGATCCTATCATTGTCTCTTTCAGTGCTACTCTGTCCTTAGGACCTCTAAGGTTACACATGTCTGTGCAGAGAAAACCTATTGCCTGGGGTCTGGGTTTCTCAGTCTAGATACAGAGGCGAGTGAAAACTTGGGTATGAATGAGGGGACAGGTGCACATGAATGTGCCTGCTTCTGAGTGTGTAGCAATCTTGCCAGGGCACATCTGCTTTTGTAATAGTGTTATGTGTCTATATTGGTTTCTCTGTGTGTGTGTGTATGTGTTCTGACTGCTATGTGTGTGCATGATTCTGTGTGTTGTCCGTGATATATGTGTGTGTGTTTGTGGTATGTGTGGCGTCTGGTGTGTGTGGGTGTGAATGTGGGTAACAATGTATGTATGTGGTGTGTGTGTGTTTGTGGGATATGGGTGCATGTGGTATATGTGCGTATATTTTGAGTAGTGTGTTGTATATCGTATGGCCTATGTGTGTGTGCATGTAGTATGTGTAAAGTATCCGTGGTGTGTGTGTGACTGATATGTGGGTGTTGTGTTTTGTGATATATGTGGTATGTGTGGCCTGTGATGTTTCTGTGTATTAAATGTGTGTTTTGTGGTATGTGTGGTATATGTATGTGATATATGTGTTTTGTGGGTTGTGTGTGTGGTCTGTGGTGTGTGTGGTATATGTGTATGGTGCAGGTGTGTGTACATGTTGTATGAGTATGGTTTCTGTGGTATGGGTGTGTTTTGTGTGGTATGTGTGTATTATTAAAATGTGTATTTTGTGGTGTCTGCCTACCCACTGCCCCCACCCCACAACACCCCCTCTCATGCCTTTACCCCTTGATTGTGACTGTCTCAGAAAAGCCCTGTGAAGCTTCTGATGAGAAGCCTCACCCCCACCTTCAGGAGGTTGAGCCAGCTGAATGGCTGAGGAATTGAAAAAGCAGACAAAAGGTCCCCTTCTCTCCATGCCAAGAATTCAGCACTGACCACACTGAAGTGCCCTTGGCCTTTTATCACCCTCCCTCCACCTCTGCAGGATCTCCTCAAGCCTCCAGGCCCACAGCCATGTGCAGTGCAGGCTCAGGGAGGCACTCAGGAGCCTTGAAGCTGAGCAGGAATTACCTAGGTCTGGGACCAGGTGGAGTCATGCTAGACTCTCCATAGCTGAAGCCAGAACACAGCCTCATCCTGGCCCTGCAGATCTCCAGAACGTGACATGAAAGTTTCAGGGAACAGGATGGTAGTGGAGAAAAAATGCACATTGTTTTGCACACCAGGAAAAGAAAAAAGCTGCCCATGGTTATTAAAAAGTCCATCCTCTCACCAGTGATTCTATCCTCTCATCAGAGGTGTTAAGGTGTAAAGACTTGTGTCTCCAGACTGGTGCATTCTGGCAGTACACAACTTTGCTCAGGTGCATTCGACCATGGAAAGGTTTGATCAAGGAGCATTGCTTAAGATTAGCATTGCACAAAACACACACTGTTCATGGTGAGGAACTTGAGCTTTTCTCTCTCCTCTTGCCTCCATAAGTTAACACATTTGTTTTAGAATGATATAAATTTACTATAATGTATACAATGCATTGTATAAAACATTAAAAAACATATAAAACCTAGATAAAAACTGAAAATGTAGAAGGAGGGAGAGATAAAAAGTGAGTGTTCCCAGTTCTAACATTCTTTTCTCACCCTGTTACATCATCTTGTGCATCCCACTTGGTTGACCCCAACTCTAAACAAGAGGCATTTGCCCCATCTTACTCCCTTCTGGGTCCTCAGTATCCAACTGGGATCCTGCAAACAATAGGCATTTGGGGAACCTCTGATGGATAAATGAATGCAGCCCTCCTGAAACTGTAAAAGTCAGTGTTCATTCTGCCTGTCACTATCAGAACCAATAAGTAGAGACAAGAATTGAATCTGAATGGGTGCTTTATTCAGATGCTGATATCTAAGAAGGCAGCAGGATTAGGCACCCTAAAATCCATCTTAACATCTTTTCTCAAGCTCACCTTTTTAAAAAAATATTTTTATAATTTTATTTATTTTTCGAGAGAGGAAGGGAGAGAGGAGAGAGGGAGAGAAACATCAATGTGTGGTTGCCTCTTACATGCCCCTCCACTGGGAGCATGGCCCACAACCCATGCATTTACCCTAGACTGGGAATCAAACCAGTGACCCTTTGGCTTGCAGGCCAGTGCTCAATCCACTGAGCCACACCAGCCAGGGCATCAAGCTGACCTTTTTTATAAGGAGAAGAAAAGAATAGATAAAGGGTTTTAAAATCAGGAAAAAGTTTAATCAGATAAAAGCTGCAGTACAGTGATTTTCCTAGCATCCCTCCATCTGCTGACCAATAATTCTTTATCGTGTCCTGGTTGACAGATGTTCTTTCCCTGGAGCACAATGGCTCAAATACCATCTTGATTGCTTGCAGTCTTCCTGGGGCACAAAGGTTGAATTGCTTGCAGACTTCCTAGAGTCAGAGTAGGTCCAGTCATGCATTACAGATCCCAGAAGAACAGCTTTCTACATGCATTAGTCACTAAACCTATTAACTATAACTAAAGTTAAACTTTTTAACTTAAATTCCCCCATCACTCCTACCTGTGGGACCTTGGAAGAAGCCCTCACTGTGCTATGGGTCAGCTGTGCCCCAGGTGGTACTCCCCAAAATCCCACTTGGACTCTGTGCTTCTGCCCACAGTCTACAGACTCTGGCGGGCAGTCTGCCACCTTGGCAAGCCAGTTTAAGCAGTCCCTGGACCAGCTGATGAAAATCCTGACCAACTGTCAACCCTACTTCATCCGCTGCATCAAATCCAATGAGTACAAGAAGCCACTGGTAATGAGGGGAGGCTGGACACACAGGGAGGGAGGGGGAAGCTATTGGATGAGTCTGATGGCACGTAGGGCCCTGTCATTCCCTTCACCAGGGCTTGGAAAACATTAGGACTGCTCTCTGTCCCCATTTTATAAGTGGGACACTGAGGTGAGGTGACCATTCCAGGCCATTCTCAGGTCAGTGACCTGCAGTGCTTACATCACTCAGACCTCAGTCATCTTCAATCCTGTAATTTGCCTGCTTGTGCACCTGGCCAGGTGCTTCCCTTTTCAGAGCCCGATCTCTCTTCTGTAAAGTTAGACCAGCATCTGCCTGCAGGAGGCAGCAAGGATTGTACTTGATGTTTCTGGTATATCTGCATATGTAAACCATACTCAGTAAGGATCACAACAATACTATGATTTTAGAGGTTGATGACCGCTCCTGGTTGCCCTTGGAGAGTGACTTTATCCACTTCCGTGTGGTGTAGGATAGGAGCCTGACACTTGCCCAAGAGCCCTTGACCATGGGCTTGGGAATCCCCCCCCACCCCCAGCGGCTGCAAATACAGGACTCCCAAAATGGGGAGATGCCATCTAAAAGGATCTAATAAGGGAAAAACTATCTTATTAAATCTTATAAGGGAAATCTTATCTTATGCTATAAGTGAAATCTTACAGTATAAGGTAAATCTTATAAGGAAAACATATTTAAATAAAGTGACTTTTTGAAAAAAAGAAAATTATATGAAATTGAGGCTGTCCCAGGTATTCCAGCATGTATCTTCCTGATAGGCACAGTACTAAGTTGTTAGGTAAGAATGGTACTCCCAGAGGCCTTCTGCCCACACCCTCACCCCTATCTTAGGAGTGCAACAGCTGGGCAGGGCCTGAGACTACTGCTCAGGGCCTCACAGATGGTAGCTGTTGTGTGAGTGTAGGGGGAGTCCCCATTGAGGGGCCAGGCAGACTCGGGTTTGAACCCTAGTTCAGCCACTTAGGAGTGTGGCCCTGAGCCTTGAGTACCTCACATTTAAATTAGAACTAAGTACCCCACTATGTAGAGCTGTTGTAAAGATTAAATGAGGAATACTAAATACACGGGGGCTAACTGGTTGTCCCAGACTAACTGCTGTGTGGCCCTGGACCCCATGAGCAGTTGTCTCTGGGACCCTCAGAGTTTCCAGTTAGGTAGTTGCCTGCTGGTCGGCTTGGCAGATTTGAAGGTGTCCCTCTAGTGCCTAGAGACTCCTGGTGGCTGAAAGGCTGAGGAGGGTCTCTAGTAGACCACGCCATGCAAAGTCTCAGGGTGTCTCCTGAGAACCAGCACCCCTGTGCAAATCATCAGGTGCAAATTCCTCTCCTCACCACAGCCATCTCCCAGGCAGGGAGAGACTGAGCTGACCAGAGTATTTTCTAGTTCTGAGTAGGAAAAGTATTTCTTTCTACCGCCTGAATGTGAAAGTCATGATGCTTCTGGGAGCACCTGTTTCAGGAGGTGGTGGTTTCTTTGGGATCACTGTTTTGGAGCACTTAAAAGCATTTTAAATTGGGTATATGCAGATCACTTTTATAGTTGCAGTACTTTGCATATTCTGCAGAGGAAAGTATTCAGTGGATGTCACGGTTTCTGTTACCAACTTTTATCTCCTTAGAAACACTTTAAAGACTTTTCAGTGACTTTGACCACGTATTTCTCCTGAAAAGGGAATTCTAATGAAATCGAGCCTTTGTCTTGTTCTGTACTTGGGGTGGTCGCAGGGGTGGGCAGGGCGGCTCGCTCAACCCTGCCTCTGCGTGCAGCTCTTCGACCGAGAGCTGTGCCTGCGGCAGCTGCGGTACTCTGGCATGTTGGAGACCGTGCGCATCCGCCAGGCTGGCTTCCCTCTGCGCTACACCTTCCAGCAGTTCTCCCAGAGGTTCCGAGTCCTGCTGCCCAGCGCCTCGCGCCAACAGGTGTGTACTCTGCGGCTTGACTGTGTTGGTCCACAGGCGGTTCCGTGCACCTCAGGACTTTGACGCCTATAGGTCCCTAATTCCAACAGGTCCCTGTGGCTGCCTTCCTGATGCCCAGGGCCCCTCCACTCCAAGTTCTCAAATGATCCTGTTTTTCCTTCCCTTTTCACCTCCTACCTTCCCCATCTGTCACCCTCACCCCCACCCGCAACCACATGGTGCCCTAGAAGTGAGGAAGGGCTAGTTCACGCTGGGCTCCAGAAGGTGTTGGTGGCTGTTATGGTCCTTCTATGAGTGCAGCTTAAAGCAAGCACTCTTTTATGTGGCATAACCTCCAGGAGATGATGTGGCTGAGGAGCGTGAAGTCCTCCTTATTTTTCCTCAAACACTCAGATATCCTCAAGTTTAGGATGTCCAATTATCCTGCAGCCACATAGAGGCCCCAGGCCCTGAAATGTGTGGTTGCCTCATGATCCCAGAGCCTGAGTGCTCCCCTGGACCCCACCCTTGATCCCAAGGTACTTGGTGCCTGTGCCCTGGCCCAGCATCCCCTGACTGTGAAGCCTGTAGAAGGAAGAGGACTCAGATCCCTAGAAAGTCCTTGAGAAGGGACCCTTAGCCTCGTGCCTTGGGGTCCCTGCTCTAGCTCTACCCAACCACTTGTTTCTGCTTGGCAGCTTCAGGATAAGTTTCGACAGATGACACTGTGCATCGCTGAAATGTGGTTGGGAACAGACACAGACTGGAAAGTGGGAAAGACCAAAATTTTCCTGAAGGTGAGACCTTGAACTAGGAGGTCTCAGCCTCCTGAAGCATGTGGGGGCTGGTCTGGACCCACCAGGAGGCACTGGCTCACTCACCCTGCTCTGCATGTGGCCCCCACCCTGAGTCACCCTGTTGCTATAGGAAGCAGTACTGAGGGTAAGAGAAGTGGGGGGAGGGTGGCAACATGGGGAGAGCCCAGGTCAGCCAGAAGAAATTAAGAAGGCTTCTCAGGGGGAACATCTAGCAAGACGTGAGCATAAGGAAGGGTTGCCTTCAAGCCACTGGGCAGAGTAAGAAGGCCTGCGGGCAGGCTCACACTGCCTCCAGAACAGGCCTTCACTATACATGAGTCACCATCAATGAGCTTTGTCTGACCTGGGGAAGCTCTGCCTCTAGAAAGCCCCAAAGAGCTGGCTCTTCAGTGTGTTAACAGCCCCACTATGAGAGTTTGTCCTTAGGCAGTCATATGCAGGCAGCACCATCACCCATGTACCTTCTCTCAATTTACTGAGAGGCCCAAGGTCACACAGATGCAACCTCCATGGCTCTACTAGCCTTCACCTCCTCTAGGATTGCCAGTTGGGTCGAAGAGCCACTGGGGAGAAAACCTTCCAGTCCCCTATCCTTGTAATCCCTGGATGGATGGGCAAATTACGGAGGAGGAGGAGAAGCTCAGAATAGGAGGATGTTCTGCAGCCATCCAAGAATCCCTCCCATCCCTGCCACCCTTTGCTGCATCCTATTGCCTCCCCTTCACCCATAGAGCCCTCCCTCATCCATCCCTAGAGGCACCTTCTGGCCCCACCCCCTAGCCAGTCCACATGCTAGTAAGGCCTGTGTCTAAGCTTCAGGCTTAGACATGAAGAAAGAAGCAGAGTAGCTTCAGATTCCATGGAGAAGGTGAAGCTGGCAGAAGGAAGCCTTCTGCCCAGGAGGGTGTGACACAGTGGTATACAGGTATATATAGTGTGGGTGGATGGTCAAAGAGGAGAGTGCCCACCTCTTCCTTCTTCTTCTTCCCTGGTTACTCCTTGTGGACACAGTCAAGGTCTAGTTCATCTCTGTGTCCCCAGTCCCCACCCAGGCATATCTAGAGGTTCAATGCTTGTTTAATGCAAAGCTGATGAAGGAAGGAAGGGCCTCCAAGCCCTGCCCTCTCCTCACCAGTTGCCAAAAGCTGTGCTGCTCTCTGTTCTACAAAGACAGTCCATGGGCTATGTTCCATGGGTAAGGATGACAAGCCTGGGGCACAGGAATCAGGGAAGCACTGCAGTGAGCCAGGAAAAGTCACAGCTCAGGGATGAATCTCACACTATGAATCCTACTCAAAGGTTGAAGGGAACATTTTCCTATTGAAACACACATGAATCTGTAATGCATTTGAATGAATAGTTCACATGAATTTGGGAAACTAAAACAACTTCAGGGAAATTTTTGCTCCCATCTTAGGTTCTCCAGAACAGAAATGAAATTTGCCAGATTGAATTAATGAGAAGAAAGAGCTAAAATGGGAAGTTCTTGGATTGGGGCTAGAGTTTTTGTAGCTGTAGCTCTCATCTCTGAGCCATATTAGAGTCAATTTGAAGGCCCCTTCCCCTGCTTGGCCTCTCAGGAGCACATGTGGGAAAAGTCTGAGAAGCCTGACTTCTAGAGACAGAGTCCTGGCCTCAGGTGGAGGTGTGGGGTGAAGGGTAGCAGCTATATGATGAGCTCTCTCCTGTTCCAGGATAACCAGAATACTCTGCTGGAGGTACAGAGGAGCCAGGCCCTGGAAAAAGCAGCAATTAGCATCCAAAGAGTCCTGCGGGGCTACAGATACAGGTGCTAGCCCTGCTCCTACCCACTTCTCAGCCCACATACCTGCCCATCATGTGCCCTGAGAGGGCCTATAGCCCCTAAACCAGGAACATGTGTTCCCACTGGTCCCTCCCTGGGGGTAACTGAGGCACAAGATCTCTCAGGACCTCCTGATCAGGAACACTGCAGCTTCTGTTGGCTGGAGAATTTCTAATACATTATTTGAATGTTTGTTGGGGGGAGGAGAATGGGAATCCACTACATAAGCAAGAGTCAAAAGAAGTGTCAGCTCTGTTCTCTATATTTTGATGTTCTCCTTTAATTGTCTTAGAGAATGTGTGGCTTTGGGTTTATGAGACAGTTGACTTTGGAGCGAAGAAAAAAACTGTCTTTGACTCAGTTACCTGGTGAGTACAAAAGTAACATTTGAATTTCAGTTCAGGTTCAGAACATCAGCAATATTACTACCTTCCTTACCCTTACCATGTCCAGAGGGTTCTGCAGGTCCATAGACCTGTTTCCTGTACTATTCTGTCTGCTTATCACTAACCATAAGAAGGACTGGAAACCCAGACATGAAAAGGTGGAGAAAGCAGCTGAGCCATGAGAAAAGACTCTGTGGGCATATTTGGGTTGGGTCATAAGGCTGGGATGTGTGGCTTGGAAGGCCAAACCATGGTAACACTGATCTCAGCAGCAGCCAGCATCATGCCAAGCAGTTGCCAACCAATGGTCATTGGTGCTAATTCAATGCCAACAGGAATTCCTAATTTGAGGTGTTGTTAAAAAGGAAACTGTATTCAGTGCAAACAGCTTGACTGTGATACAACACAGCTCAACAATGTTACAGCTCAATTATGAAACAGTGTGGCTGTGGAACAGTATGGCTCTGAGGCAGCTTTAGGGTGAGCCCTTCTCTGGGTAGACAGCTTTGCTCTGCTCTATTCCATTGAAAATGCAGTCTTTGGTTTTGGTGCAAAGAGAAAGTGCATTCTCCCAACCAGAGGAGAACTGGCTTATATAGAGAGAAGTCCCCACACCCTGACTCCTGATTGGTCTCTCCGTAGGTAAATAAGGATTCCAAATCCTCACTGTTAGATTTGTGGAAAAAGCACTGTCCTGATTGGTTAGTAGGTCTAATGGGTTAGTGAAGAAGCTAATGAGGAAATAGCTGTGCAGCTCTGACTGACCAGGAATGTCTCATTCATATTAGTTTAAGTACAATTCCAAAAACTACTTTAAGAGGGCTGGCTTAACCAGCAGGAACACAGTGCAGGCAGGCAGCTCAGTGTAGGCTTCTCCCTGAAGTGTGGCTTACATGAGAGGCCCCTGTTTAGCAGTGACTGTTAGATTCTGTTTATAAATTTGAGCCCAGTTGGCCACCAGGAGCCATTCTCAACAGGTAGTTTCATTCTTGGGTCAGCAAAGTGATGCACAGGTTGCCTCCCCAGAATAATCAGAGACAGTCAGGGGTAGCCACCCTCACTGCTGATGCATCTTCTACTTTAATAATTTTTAAATTTTCAGTTACACTTGATGCACAATATTGTATTAGTATCAGGTATACAACTCAGTAATTAGACATTTATATAACTTACAAAGTGATCATCCAATTAACCTAGTATCCATCTGACACCATACATAGTTATTACAATATTATTGACTATATTCCTTATGCTATCCTTTACATCCACATGACTATTCTGTAACTATCATCCCCTATCCCCCCTCCCATCTGGCAATTGTCAAAATGTTCTCTGTATCTATCAGTCTATTTATGTTCTGCTTGTTCATTTATTTTGTTTTTAGATTTCACATATAATTGAAATCATATGACATTTGCTTCCTCTGTCTGATTTAATTTACTCAGCACAATATCCTTTGGGTCCATCCATGTTGTTGCAGAGCGCAGGATTTCATTCTTTTTAAAAAATTTTATTTAAATTGTTGTTCAAGTACAATTTTCTGTCCTTTACTCCCTTCCCAACCCACCCACCCATCCCTCCCCACCTCCCTCCCATTTCCACCCCCCCTAGTTTTTCTCCATATGTCCTTTATATTTCTTCCTGTAAACCCTTCCCCTTTCTCCCTGAAATTCCCCTGAAATTCCCTCCCCTCTCCCCTCTGGTCACTGTCAGCCCATTCTCTATTTCATTGTCTTTGGTGTTATTTTGCTCATTTGTTTGTTTTGTTGTTTAGGTTCCTATTAAAGATGAGACCATATGGTATTTTTCTTTCACTGTCTGGCTTATTTCACTTAGCATAATGCTTTCCAGTTCCATCCATGCTGTTGCAAAGGGTAGGAGCTCCTTCTTTCTTTCTGATGCATAGAATTCCATTGTGTAAATGTACCATAATTTTTAGATCCATTCATTTACTGATGGGCACCTAGGTTGCTTCAAGCACTTGGCTATTGTAAATTGTGCAGCTATGAAAATTGGGGTGCATAGGTTCTTTCAGATTGGTGTTTCAGTGTTCTTGGGATATAATCGTAGCATTAGAATTGCTGGGTCAAAAGGTAGATCCATCTTTAGTTTTCTGAGAAAATTCCATACTGTTTTCCATAATGGTTGTACCAGTCTGCAATCCCACCAACAGTGCCCTAGGGTCCCCTCTTCTCCACAACCTCTCCAACACTTGTTGTTTGTTGCTTTGTTTATGATGGCCATTCTGACTGGTGTGAAGTGGTATCTCATTGTGGTTTTAATTTGCATCTCTCTGATAGCTAGCGATATTGAGCATCTTTTCATGTGTCTCTGGAAACTCTGTACGTCCTCCTTGGAGAAGTGTCTGTTCAAGTCCTTTGCCCATTTTTCAATTGGGTTGCTTGTCTTCTTAGAGTAGAGTTGTGTAAGTTCTTTATATATTTGGGCGATTAAACCCTTGTCTGAGGTATCATTGGCAAATATGTTTTCCCATACAGTTGGTTCTCTTTTTATTTTAATACTGTTTTCTTTAGCCATGCAGAAGCTTTTTATTTTGATGAGATCCCATTTGTTTATCCTTTCCTTTATGTCCCTTGCTTTAGGGGACATATCAGTAAAACTGTTGCTGCGTGAAATATCTGAGATTTTCCTGCCTATGTTCTCCTCTAGGACTTTAATGGTGTCACAGTTTATACTTAAATCTTTTATCCCCCTTGAATTTATTTTTGTGTATGGTGTAAGTTGGTGCTCGAGTTTCATATTGAAGAGGCTATTTTTACTCCATTTTACGTTGCCACCCTCTTTGTCAAAGATTACTTGACCATAGAGACTTGGATTTATTTCTGGGCTCTCTGTTCTATTCCAGTGGTGCATGTGCCTGTTTTTTATATTGTGTTTAATTATACGGATATTATTATGTTTCATATTGTCTTGCATTTCTCTTAATACCTCTTCATTCTTTTTGAGCCTCTTTTCCTTTTCTTGCTCTTTCTGGGTGTTTTTTTCTACTTTGTCCTCCAGCTTACTGATCCAATCTTCTGCTTCATCGATTCTGTTTTTCATTCCTTTTACTGTGTTATTCAGTTCAGAAATTGTGCTCTTCATTTCCTCTTGGCCCTTGTTGATAGTTTCTATTTCCTTTTTCATGTTGATATAATTTTCAGTGAGTTCATTGTAGTTTTCCTGTAGTTTCTGGTAACTCATTGTGAGCTCATTGAGCTTCCTGATAACCATTGCTTTGAACTCAATATCTGAAAGTTAAGTTGCCTCTATTTCATTTAGCATTCTTTCTGGGGCTTCCTCCTTTCCTTTCATTTGGGGATTGTTTCTTTGACTCTTCTTGTTAGCCTCACCTTCTTAAATTGATCTATTCTGGCTCTCTGGGTTTATGGTATGAACTTCTGTGGTAGAATACCTGTGAGATTCAGTGGTGCAGTCTCTTTCAGGTATCCTGCTGTTCACAGCTTCCACCTACTCTTTTTTTCTGATCAGTTAGAGGGGTAAAGCAACATAGCTTAAGACAACAAGAAACTATTCTATTTACAGTAGTAGCTGGTAGGTAAGAGATAGGAGATCCTTTGGCTATGTATAGTGTTCACCGTGATCTTCTACTCAACTAGCCACTTTTTAGAAAGGATGGAAAGAAGATAAAACTCTTGTTGGGGAGGGAAAGATTGTGAGTTGGATCTAGAAAGCAATGAGGTTGTAGGAGGTCAGATTCTGAGGTAAGGTGATAGTAAAGGATAGTAAATAGATGTAGTGTGTGAGAGAATAGAGTTAACCACTACAGTAATAGAGTTCAGGAAATCATGAAGTGGGCTAAGATCTGGGAGGGGTGTTGTGTAATATTTACAATTGTATGGAACAGCTATTATTTACAATAATATTAGAGCAACAATCATATGACAGAATCTATGAGATCTAGATAACAAGAATAGGGAGTATAGGACCTTGAGTAGTGTCCTAATGGAACACAATGGAGTGAAGGACATTAAATTAGCCATACACTATAAATGAGAGAACAGGGGAAACCTGTCAAACAACACAATATAACCAGCCAAGCAAAGAAGACTAAACAGAAAGAAGAGGAATACAAAATACTATTCAAATAAAAGGTGTAAGAATAATGAAAAAATAATAATACAGATATGCAATAACTTGCAGATTCTCTGTAATAGCAAAGTGAAATTTGTCCCACTGTCTCAGCTGTTGGGATGCCCCCTCTTTGGGTCCAACTCTGATCTTTTCACAGTTCCGGGTTTTTTTATCTCACTTGTGGGAATTTAAAAAGAGAAAAAAGAAGAAAAAGAAAAAAGAAGCAGAGGAAGGAAGGAAGAAGAGATAAAATTGGAAGGAAAGGAAGAAGGAATAAAACAAGAAAGAAGGAAAGAGAAGCAAAAGAAATTGAGGAATAAAAAATTAAAAATTACTTTAAAAAATCAATCAAACAAACCAAAAGCAAACAGCAGCAACAACAACAACAGCAGCAGCAAATCCTCTTGCTGGTTTCAAACTGGCCAAACTGTTTTTTCTGGTCTTGCTGGCTGCAGCAGGCTGAGGGGTGACTGGTATCACTTTTCTCCCTGTCAGCACTCAGTCAGCTTTAGGCTACCCTCCCCAGGGCTAGCCCCACACTCTCCCTAGAGCTAGCCCAGCACTTCTCCTCAGGGTCTTGGACGTGGGCTCTGTGCCTCCTGCGGAGTGCACGCTTTCCCCGGGTTTATAGGTGTGAGTACCAGATCTCCTTTGGAGCATGCATGCGCGCTCCTTGAGTTCACAGGTGTGGGTTCTGGGTCTTCTACAAAACCCCCTCCTCCAGCAAGGGCACACAGCCAGGCCACCTCTGATCGCAGGGCTTGGGCGTGCACTCCTCCCAGGGCTATGGGTGGGTGCTCACAGCCCCTGTGTGTTTGCCACTCAGTCTTTATTCCCCTCTCTGCAACTTCAAGCAACCAACCAGATCTCTCCTGGTGCTGCTCAAACCTTGTTAGGCTGGGGAGGGAGCAGTTGACCTGGCTTTCTCCCAAGAGCCCTTTGGCAGACCTGGTGAGCACTGGGCCTGGGGCTGCAGCCATCCTGTTCCGTGCACTGATCCCTGGGCCCTTGTTGTCCTGAAGTACTCTGCTTACCATCTGGTTTTTCAATGTCCGCCATAGTTTTTGTTCTCCTATTTTTATATATGCTGTGGTACTGTTGGCTGTTTGTTCTGTTCCTCCATAGATCAGCTAGATTTTTCTCCCGTGTGTAGGGGGAAGTGGAATCTGCTCCCTCCTACCATGCTGCCATCTTCCCTCTCCAATCTCATTCTTTTTTTATGACTGAGTCATATTCCATTGTATAAATGCACCACCTCCTCTTTATCCATTGATCTATTGATGGACATTTAGGTTGCTTCCATAGCTTGGCTATTGTAAATAATGCTGCAACAAATATCCGAATGTATATGTCTTTTTGATTTAGTGTTTTGGGTTTCTTCAGATAGATACCCAGAAGTAAAATTGCTGGGTCCTTCTTTATCCCTTGTTTGTCTATTGCTATAACGTTTAATTTAAAGTCAATTTTGTCTGGGATGAATATTGTACACCAGCACTTTTTTTTATTTGTTTCCATGCTCATGAAGTATCTTTTTCCATCCCTTTATTTTCATTCTCTGTGCATCTTCCAATCTGAAATGGGCCTTTGAAGACAGTATATTTAAGAGCCTTGTTTTGTTAAATGGACCATTTAATCCATTTGAATTTAAAGTAATTGTTGATAAATATGTATTTATGCCATTTTAGTTTTCCTAGTTTTGATCTTTTTTTTCTTCTCCTTAACAAAGATCCTTTAACATTTTATGTAATACTTATTTGGTGCTGATGAACTCTTTAATCTCTTTGCGGGGGGGGGGGGAAGTTTTATAACCATCCTTTGAATTTAAATGATAGCCTTGCTAGGTAGAGTAATCTTGGTTGTAGCTCCTATCTTATCATCACTTTGAATATTTCTTGCTAATCTTTTCTGTACTACAAAGTTTCTGTTGAGGAATCATCTGACCGTCTTATGCGAGCTCCCTTGTCAGTAACTAACTGCTTTTCTCCTGTTGCTTTTAAGATTCTTTCTGTCTTTAACTTTTGGCATTTTAATTATGATGTGTTTTTGTGTGAGCCTCTTTTGGTTCATCTTTTTTGGGACTTTCTGTACTTCCTGGACTTGTGTGTTTATTTCTTTCATCAGATTAGGGACATTTCCATCATTATTTTTTAAAATAGGTTTTCAATTTCTTACTCTCTCTTCTCCTTCCAGCACCCCCATGATATGAATATTGTTAGGCTTGAATTTGCCCCAGAGACTCCTTATACTATCCTCATTTTAAAAATTTTTTTCTTTTTGCTGTTCTGATTGGGTGTTCTCTACTTCCTTATTTTCCAAACTGCTGATTTGATTCTCTGCTTCATCTACTCTATGATTGATTCTCTGAAATGTATTCCTTATTTTAGTTATTGTATTCTTCACTTCTAACTTGTTCTTTTTTTATGTTTCCTACAATATCTTTATTTTTGTATTTTCTATCTTTTTGTTGAAATTCTTTTTAAGTTCATCTACTCTACCCCTAAGTTCATTGAGTATCCTTATAATCAGTATTTTGACTCTTTATCTGACAGGTTGCTTATTTCCATTTTGTTTAGTTGTTTTTCTGGAGTTTTGTTCTGTTATTTCATCTGGGCCTTTTTTTTGTCTCCTCATTTTGGCAGACTAATTGTGTTTGTTTCTATGTATTATGTAGAGCTGCTACATCTCCTGGTCTTGGTAGAGTGGCCTTATGTAGTAAGTGTCCTGTAAGGCTCAATGTCTCAGACTTCTTGACCACCCAAGCTGTGTGTTCCAGGTGCACCCCTATTGTATGCTGTTTGCACTCATCTGTTGGTTGAACCTTGACTGCTGTTGGCACATCAGTGGGAGGGATTTACCCCCAGGCTGATCAGCTGTGAGGACTAGCTGTGATTACAGCAGAGGATTGCTGTGCAGGAGTGGAACCTATGGAGCAAGACTCACTTAAGCAGGGTTCTGGTGCCTAATGAGTCTACTTTAGAAGTGTGTCACTTGTGGAGGATGTTGGGTGATGCTCTTGTAAAGCTGTCCACTAGGTTTTTTGGCTATGGGGGCCTCCCAGGGGTTGCAGGCCAAGGTCCACTGTTACCTGTGCCATGCCTAGGGTCACCCAACATGAGTTACAAAGAGATTGGCAGATAGTTGCTATTTATGCTGGGCTTGGAGGTTCTGGGGAGAAGCCAAGCTGCAAAATGAGTCTGGCTGCTGCTAGTGCCAGGCCTGGGGTCACTTAACAGGAGGTACAAGGCACACTGACACCAGATGCTGCTCGTTCAGGATTTGTAAATCTTGGAGAGATTTTAGACAAGTTTGCGGCATGAGCCAAGACAGGCCAGTTGTATGGAAAAGCCACTGGGAACAGCTTGGGTCAGCCTCAGAGTTGACCAGAATGTGGTCTCAGGGAATTGCTAGGATGGGGTGAACAGTGTTAGCCAAGTTGAGGGAGACTCAGATATGATTCCTTCCTGGTGGGTCTAGCCGAGAAGGGCTCAGAAAAAAAAAAAAAAACAATGGCTTCTTCCAGCACTTTTGTCTGGGAGAAAGCTGCCTCTCCACCCCTCACTGGACAATTCATTTCCTCCCCATGTTTCTGGTGCCTATTGAGCTGCTATCCCAGTGCTGAAGCTAGAGTCAGTGAGTTCAAGTAAGTTCACATGTGAGCCCTTTAAGAGGAATGCCTTGGACTCCAGAAGCCCTCTATTTCACTCAGTCACAATCCCTGCTGGAATTCACAATGAAAAGTGTTGGGCACTTTTCTTCCTGGCACTGGACTACTGGGCTGGGGAGCCTATTGTGGGGCTGGAACCTCTTGCTCCTCAGAAGGGACCTCAGCAGTCGAGATATCCCTCTCAGTTATTAACTACAATGCACACTGGCTCATTCAATGTCTCTGCCATTTCTGCCAGTCTTTTTTAATATATATTTTATTGATTATGCTGTCACAGTTGTCCCAATTTTTTTCCCTTTGTCATGCTCCACACAGTACCCCCATTCCCTCCAGTGATCACCCCCCTTAATGCATGTCCATGAGTCACACATATCAGTTTTTTGGCTACTCCATTACCTATTCTGTTCTTACCATCTCCCTGTCTATTTTGTACCTACCAGTTTATGTTTCTTAATCCCTATACCTCTCTCCCCATTTTCTCCCTTCCCTCTCCCAACTGATAACTGTCCCAATGATCTCCATACCCATAATTCTGTTCCTATTCTGCTTGGTTGCTTAGTTTGTTCTTTGGATTAAATTATTGATAATTGTGAATTCATTGCCATTTTAATGTTCATCATTTTGAGCTTCTTTTTCTTATATAATTCCCTTTAGCATTTCATATAATAATGGCTTGGTGATGATGAACTCCTTTAGTTTTACCTTATCTAGGAAGCACTTTATCTGCCCTTCCATTCTAAATGATAGCTTTTCTGGATAGAGTAATCTTAGTTGTAGGTCCTCACTTTTTGTCACTTTGAATACTTCTTGCCAGTCCCTTTTAGCCTGCAAAATTTCTTTTGAGAAATCAGCTGATAATCTTCTGGGAGCTCCTTTGTATGTAACTACCTGCTTTCTCTTGCTGCTTTTAAGGTTCTCTCTTTATTTTTAACCTTTGACTTTTTAATTATGTTGTGTCTTGGTATGGTCCTCTTTGGGTCCATCTTGTTTGGGACGCCCTGTGCTTCTGGACTTGTATGTCTATTTCCTTTACCAAATCAGGGAAGTTTTCTTTCATTATTTTTTCAAGTAAGTTTTTAATTTCTTGCTCTTCCTCTTCTCCTTCTGGCACTACTATGATTCAGATGTTGGTACATTTAAAGATGTCCCAGAGGTTCCTAAGCCTATCCTTATTTTTTTTAATTACTTTTTCTTTTAGCTGTCCTGATTGAACACTTTTTCCTTCTTCGTGTTCCAAATCATTGATTTGATTCTTGGCCTCATCCCCTCCACTATTGGTTCCCTGTAGATTTTTCTTTATTTCACTTAATGAAACCTTCATTTCTGTCTGGGTCTTTTTTATGCTCTTGAAGTACCCAATGAGTTCCTGGGGCATCTTGATAACCAGTGTTTTTAACTCTACATCTGACATGTTGCTTATCTCCATTTTGTTTAGTTCTTTTCCTGGAGTTTTGTTCTGTTCTTTCATTTGAGCCATATTTCTTTGTCTCCTCATTTTGGCAGCCTCCCTATGTTTGTTTCTATGTATTCAGTAGAGCTGCTTCGAATTCCTGTCTTAGTAATGTGGCCTATTGTAGAAAAGTGCACCTGTTAAGTTGTATGGGGTAGAGCCTTAGGTAATTGCCAGGGTGGGGCCACCTGTGTCACAGCTTTGTGGCTCTATGTGGGTAAGGGCTCGGAGAGAGGACAACACTATTGCCTGGTCTCTGGAGTTTTGCACTGGAGGAACTGTCTCCCAGCACTTGCCTTGTTGCCAGTTTCTTCACATTCTCCACTCTTTCCCCATATGCCCCTGGTGGCCTTTCAGGTATTGTCCTAGTGCTGAATCCAATGAGGATGGTTCTAAATGAGTCCTAAGTCTGTTGTGGGCCCTTTATGAAGAGTCTCTTCCACTGACCCACTGTTTTTTACAGTTATAAGTTATGGGGGCCTACCTTCCTGGTGCTGGAAACCTGGGCTGGGTGGTCTGGTCTAAGGCTGGAATCCCTCACTCCAGAGTTATACCTCCCATTTTTTATCTGCCACATGTGGTTGTGAGACTGTCCATCCCACCCCCGCACCACTCCACACCACTCCACATATCTGCACCTCTCCACCTCTTTGCACCCCTCTACACACCTCCCCATCTCCACTCCTCCTACCTGTTTGGATGATGTGGCTTCTTCAGATCCTTGGTTGTCAGACTTCCACACACAGCTTGATTTTCTGACAATTGTGTTTGATATTTGTTTTTGTAGTCTAGTTGTATTTTTTGCTATAGTTGTCCATGGAGATGAGGTGTGTTTACCTATACCTCCATCTTGACCAGAGTTCCCACTTCTAACAGTCTTGATCGGCTTTTTCTGTATATACTTAGTTATAGTGCTTCTGTCCAGCTAGACTTAAGGTGGTTCTTAGTGATGGCTATTCTGTAGTTTGTTTGTTATTTTAATTTGGTTGTGAAAGGATGCAAGTACCACATTTATCTATTCTGCTATGTTGACCAGAAGAATCTGATGTATTTTAATTAAGTATTTTTTGTTTTGAGATAATTGTAGATTCATGTGCAGTTGTAAGAAATAACACAGAGATCCCGTGTAGCCTTCACCTAGTTTCCCCCAGTGGTAACATCTTGAAAAACAATAGCACGATATCACAACCAGGATATTGACATGGATATATCAAAACAGAATATTTCCATCATCACAGGGGTCCTTCATGCTGCACTTTTATAGCCACACCTACCTCTTTCTCATACCCACACTCTCCTTAACCCCTGGCAACCATAGGCATACCTTGGAAATATTGCAGGTTGGGTTCTAGTCCACTGCAACAAAGCCATATATTGCAATAAATTCATTCATACACATTTTTTTGTTTTCCAAAACATATAAAAGTTTATGCTATGTTGAACTGCATAATAATAATGAAAAGGTTGAAATATTATGAGAATAACCAAAATGTGACACAGAGACATGAAGTGAGCAAATGTTGATGGAAAAATAGACTGCCTGATGCAGACCTTCAATTTAAAAATATATATATTTGCAAAGCACAACAAAGTGCAATAAAATAAATTATACCTGCACTAATCTGTTCTCCATTTCTGCAATTTTGTCACTTCCAGAATGTTATATAAGTGGCATTATACAGCACATAGCTTATAGGATTGACTTTTCTCAGCATAATTCTCTGGAGATATATCCAAGTTGTTGTGTGCATCAATATTTTGTTCATTTTTTTATTACTGAGTATAGTTGTGGTATAGATATATCACTTTTTTTTTTTTACCACTCACCTGTTGAAGGACATCTGGACTATTTCTAGTGTTCAGCTTTTAAAATAAAGTGGTATGAACATTTGTATACAAGTTTTTGTATGAATATAAATTTTCATTCCTGGCATAAATGCCCAGGAATGCATTATGGTTTCAAGAAACCATAGAAATTGCCAAGTTGGCCCTGGCTGGTATGGTTCAGTGGATTGAGCACTGGCCTTCAAAACACAGGGTTACTGGTTTGATTCCCAGTCAAGTCACATGCCTGGGTTGTAGGGCAGGTCCCCAGTAGAGGGCACATGAGAGGCAACCACACATAGATGTTTCTCTCCCTCTCTTTTTCCTTCCCTTTCCCTCTCTCTAAAATTAAATAAATAAAATCTTTTTTAAAAAAAGAAAAGAAATTGCCATATTATTTTCCAGAGTGGCTATTCCCACCAGTGATGCATGAGTTATTCTGTTTCTCTTCATCTTCTCCAGCATTTTGTGTTGTCATTTCTCTCTAATTTTAGCCATTTTGATAGGTAGTAATGATCTCATTGTGCCCATATGTTTTTCTAAAGACTAATGATGTTGAACATCCTCTCATGTACATATTTGCCATATGTATATATGCTCTTTTGTGAAATGTCTGTACATGTTGTTTGCCCATTTTTTTCTTTTGTTTTTTTTTAAATCTTTACCCAAAGACAAGCTTATTGATTTTAGAGAGAGGCGAAAAGAGGGACAAAGAAAGGGAGAGAAACATTGATGTGAAGGGAAACATTGGTCAGTTGTCTCTTATACATACTCATACATGCTTCAACCAGGGACCAAACCCACAACCTAGGCATGTGCCCTGACAGGGGATGGAATCTGCAAGCTTCAGTTTATGGAACAATGCTCAAACCAACTGAGCCACATAGGCCAGTTCTGTTTGCCCATATTCTAATTGGATTCTTTGTTGAGTTTTGAAGTCTTTTGTTAGATATATGATTTGCAAATATCTTCCAGTCTATATATAGCCTGTATTTTATCCTATTAAAGGTTCTTTGTAGAGCTAATGTTATTAGTTTTGATAAAGTTCAATTTATCATATTTCCTTTTTATGGATCATGCTTTTGGTGTCAAGTCTAAGAACTCTTTTCCAGAATATCTTCTATTTTTTAATAAAAATGTTATAGTTTTACATTTTTTGTTTATGTCCATGACCCATTTATTTTTGCTTTTTTTGTAATTTAAAATTTATGAATTGTTTATTTCAAGATTTTCTGTTTTAATATTTTGGACCATGGTTGAATATGGGTAACTGAAACTGCAAAAAGCAAAACCCAGGTAAGGGAGGTACAGCTGTACATTGGTGTTGTAATGTAATAAATGTCAGAATACCACTTTTCCCTTACTTGTCCTGAAATACCCCAGTGGCTCATTAATATATGTGCATAATACCATTTATCAGGGGTTGGTGGTGATGTTCTGTGACATCTTATGTAGCTCCACATGGGCAGGGCATCTGGGGTAGCTACATTTAGTTTTTTTTAATTAAGTTTATTGAGGTGACATTAGTTAATAACTTGTATAAGTTTTCAAATATACTATTCTTTTTTATTTTTAATTGTATTTTATTAATTATGCTATTGCAGTTGTCCCAATATTCCCCCCTTTGCCCCCCACCACCCAGCACCCACTACTCTCTCAAGCAATCCTCATACCTTTGTTCATGTCTATGGGTCATGCGTATAAGTTCTTTGGCTACTCCATTTCCTATACTGTAATTTACATCTCCATGACTATTCTGTAACTACGTATTAGTACTTCTTAATCCCCTCACCTCTTCATACATTCCCCTCCACCCCTTTCCCACCTGGCATCTGTCAAAACACTCTCTGTATCCATGATTCTGTCCCTGTTCTGTTTTGCTTAGTTTGTTTTTTTAGATTCAATTTTTGACAGGTATGTATTTATTGTCATTTTATTATTCATAGTGTTGATCTTTTCTTAAATAAGTCCCATTCATATAATGGTTTGGTGATGATGAACTCCTTTAGTTTTTTCTTGTCTGGGAAGCTCTTCATCTGCCCTTTAATTCTAAGTGATATCTTCGCTGTATACAGCAACTTTGGCTGTAGGTTGCTGCTTTTCATGACTTTGATATTTCTTGCCAGTCCCTGCTAGCCTGCAAAATTTCCTTTGAGAAATCAGCTGACACTCTTATGGGGACTCCCATGTAGGTAACTAACTGCTTTTCTCTTGCTGCTTTTAAGATTCTCTCTTTATCTTTAATACTTGGCATTTTAATTATGATGTGTATTGCATCTTGTTTGGGACTCTGTTCTTCCTGGACTTGTATGTCTATTTCCTTCACCAAATCAGGGGAGTTTTCTTTCATTATTTTTTCAAATAGATTTCCAATTTCTTACCCTTTCTGTCCTCATTCTGGCACCCATATGATGCAAATGTTGGAACTCTTAAAGTTGTCCCAGGGACTACTTATACTATCTTCATTTTTTGGGATTTTTTTTCTTGTTTTTCTGATTGGTTGTTTTTTACTTCCTTATGTTCCAAATCATTAATTTGGTTCTCAGACTTATTCATGCTACTGTCATTTCCCTTGTTCTTTATTTCAATTAGTGTATCCTTAGTTTCTAACTGGATCTTTTTTATGCTGTTGGGGTCCTCACTAAGTCCCTTGAGTATCCTTATAACAAGTGTTTTGAACCCTGTATCTAATAGATTGCTTAACTCCATTTTGTTTAGTTCTTTTTCTAAAGTTTTGATCTGTTCTTTCATTTGGGCCATGTTTCTTTGTCTCTTCATTTTGGCAGTTTCCCTGTTTTTGTTTCTATGTATTAGGTAGAGCTGCTATGACTCCCTTCCTTGGTGTCATGGCCTGATGTCGTAGGTGTCCTGCAGGGTCCAGTGGCACAATCTCCCTATCACCAAGCTGAGTACTCAAGGTGCACCCTCTATGTGGGCTGAGTACACCCTCCTCTTGTAGTTGAGCCTTGATCACTGTTGGCAGATCAATGGGAAGGATTTACCCAGGCCAGCCAGCTACAAGGACTGGTTGTGGCCACTGACCACTGACCTCTGTCTTCCATGGAGGACCAGCTGTGCAGATGCAGAGTGGTGGTGCTCCAAGGTAGTCTGTACCTGTCCACTGGGTGCATAGGCTCTGGAGTTCTAGAGTGGTGCAGACCAAGTTCAGCCCCTATCTGTGTTTTGCCCAGGGCCACCCTGCCTGAGATATAGAGCAATCTGAGATGGCTGCTACTTGTGCTGGGCTTCAAGATTCCCAGACAAAACCAACTGTGAATCTAGGCTGATAGTTCCAGGCCTAGGGCTCACTGAGGCCAGCTGCTGCTTATTTGAGAGGATTTAGGAAGTTGTGAAACTTGAGCCAAGACCAGACATTCATATGAAAAAGCTACTGTTAACAGCTGTAAGTTGGGTGGAATCGAGCCTTAGGGGATCCAGGGTGGGGCAAACAGTTTTAGCCAGCTTTATGGAGTCTCAGGTATGGTAACAACCCTCTGACTCTGTGGCTTTTCCCTCCTCTCCATCCAGGAGAAAGCTGTCTCCCAGCTGTCTCCTTGATGCCAGCCACTTCAGTTCCTCCCTATATGCCACTGGTGCCTTTCAAGCTGCCACCCCAGTGTTGGAGCTCATAGGGAATAAGTCAGAGTAAGTTCATGTGTGGGTTCTTTAAGAGGAACTACTTGAGGCTCTTTAAGTTTCTTCCACTAGTTCAATCCCTGCAGGTTTTCACAGCCAGAAGTTATGGGGACTTATCTTCCTGGCACTGGTACCCCAGGCTGGGGGGCCTGGTGTGGGGCCAGGGCACGTTTCTCCTAAGATATCCATTCTGGAATTTTTATCCACCACACATGGATGTGGGACCAGCTCATTCCATGTCTCTGCCCCTCCTACCAGTCTGGATGAATGTGGTCTTTAATTCTGTAGTTCTCAGACTTCCATTCAACTTGATTTCTAATGGTTCTGAGTGATGGTTGTTCTATAATTTAGTTGTAATTTTGATGTGGTTGTGTGAGGTGAGCTGTGTTTCCCTATGCCTCCATCTTGACCAGTAGTCTCAAGTATACAATTCCATGATACCTATATATTGCATTGTGTGTTCACCAAAGTCTAATTTCCTTCTGTCAAAATAAATTTGACCCCCTTTACTCTCTTTATGATCTGCCCATAACTATTCCCCTCTAGTAACCTTTATACTGTTCTCTATGTCTATGAGTTTGTTGTGTTTATTCATTTGTTGCTTTCTGTTTTACATTCCAAATATGAGTAAAATCATATGATTCTTGTCACTTATCATCTGATTTATTTTGCTTATCATGATACTCTCAAGACCCATCCATGTTGTCACAAATGGCAATGTTTTATTCTTCCTTATGTCTGAGTAATGTTGCATAGTATATATGGACCATGTCTTCATTAACCAGTCATCCATTGAAGGACATTTAGGTTATTTTCATGTCTTGGCTACTTTGTATAATGCTGCAGTGAACACAGGGATACATATATCCTTAAGAATAAATGTCTTCAAATGTGGGGGGTAAATACCCAGAAGAAGAATCGAGTGTATTAGAGTTCCTTTTTCTCCCCATCCTCTCTTCCCCAGCTGTTATTCTGTGTCTTATTGATAATAACCATTTAACAGTTATAAGGTGGTATCTCATTGTGTTTTTCATTTGCTTTTCCCTTATAGCTATTGAAGTTGAGCATCAACTTTTCAGTTTGATGTAGCCTCATTCATTTTTTTGTGCTTTTACTTCCCCTAACTTTGGTGTCAAGTTTATAAAATCTTCTGTGAGACTAACATTGATAGTTTAGTACCTATGTTTTTTTAATTCCTGTATCAGGTCTTATATTAGAGTCTTTAATGTATTTTGAGTTAATTTTTATGTATTGTGAAAGATAGCAGTTTAGTTTCAGTCTTTTGCATGTGGCTTTCCAATTTTCCCAATACCATTTATTGAAGAGACTTTCTTTTCTCCATTGTATGTGTTGGCAACTTTGTCAAAAATTACTTACCCACATATATGTGGATTTATTTCTGGACTGTCAATTCTGTTCCATTAGTCTGTGTGTGTGTTTGCCAGTACCTTACTATTTTGATTATTGTAGCATTGTGGTATATTTTGAAGTCAGGGAGTGTGATAACTCTGGCTTTGTTTTTTCTCCCTTTAAGGTTGCTTTGGCTATTCAGTGGTTCCATATAAATATGATGACTTTTTTCTATTTCTTTGAAAAATGCCATTGGAATTTTGATGGAGGTTGCATTAAATCTGTACTTGTATATTGCTTTAGGTAACATGGCCATTTTAACTATGTTGATTCAACTAATCAATGAACATAGAATATTTTTCCATTTCTTTGTGTCTTCTTCAATTCCTTTAATAATGTCTTGGAGCTTTTAGTGTATAGGTCCTTCACATATTTTAGTGTTTTTTCCCCAGGTATTTTATTCTTTCTGTTGCAATTTCAAATACAGTTTTTTCTTTTTTCTGATAGTTCATTATTAGTATAAAGGTATGCAGTTGATTTTTGTACATTAATTTTGTATTCTGAAACTTGGCTATATTTGTTTATTGTTTCTAGTAGTTTTTTGATGGAGTCTTTAGGGTCTACTATATAAAAAATCATGTCATCTGAAAAAAAGAGATAATCATACATCTTCATTCCCAATTTGGATGTCTTTTTATTTCTTTCTCTTACCTGATTGTTCTGGCTAGGACTTTCAGTATTATGTTGAATGACAGTGGAAAGAGTGGGCATCCTTGTCTTCTTCCTGATCTTAGAAGAAAAGTTTGAAGTTTTTCACCATTGAGTATGATATTAGCTGAGGATTTGTCATATATGGCCTTTATTATGTTTAAGTACTTTTCTTTTATACCCATTTTGAGTGTTGTAATCACAAATGTGTGTTGTATCTTGTCACATGCTTTTTCTGCATCTATTGGTATAATTATATGATTTTTATCTTTTATTTTGTTAATGTTTTATAACACGTTGATTGATTTGGGGATGATGATCTATCCTAATATCCCTGGAATGAACCCTGATTGCTTGTGATATATGATCCTTTAATGTATTGTTACATTTGATTTGCTAGTATTTTGTTTAGAACTTTTTATATCTATATTCATCAGAGATATTGGCCTGTAATTTTCTTTTTTGTGTGCATTGTCCTTCCTTAGTTTTCATATCAGGGTAATGTTGGCCTATTAAAATGATATAGGAAATAGTCTTTTTTCTTTAATTTTTTAAAAAGAAGATAAGAAGAATAGGTATTAAATCTGCTTTGAATGTTTAGTAGAATTCACTAGTGAAGCTATCTGGTCCTGGACTTTTACTTTTTGGAAGGTAGTTAATGACTGCTTCAATTTTCTTACTGTTGATTGGCCTATTCAGATTTTCCTTCTTCAGTATTCAAACTGGGAAGAGTATATCTGTATTTCTAAAAACCTGTCCATTTCTTCTAGGTTATCGAATTTGGTGGCATATAGCTTTTCCTAGTATTCATATATAGTTCTTTGTATTTCTGTGGTGTCCACGTAACTTCTTTCATTTCTGATTTTGTGTTTTCTCCTTTTTTCTTAGCGAGTGTAGCCATATTTGTCAATTTTATTAATCTTTTTAAAGAACCAACTCATTTTTGCCTTATTTTTCTATTGTCTTTTTTATTCTTTTGTTTAATTCTGCTCTATTTTTAATTCCCTCCCTTCTACTGAGTGTGGGCTTCATTTGTTTTTCTATTTTTAGTTCTTTAAGGTTAGATGTTGTTGAGGTTTTTTTTGTTTGTTTCTTGAGATAGGCTTGTAATGCTAGAAACTTCCCTCTTATTACCACTTTTGCTATATCCCCCTAAATTTGATATATTGTATTGTCATTCTCCTTTGTCTCTATGTATCTTTTGATTTTTTATTTCCTCTTTGATGCAGCTGTTGCATGGTAATATATTGTTTAATTTCCACATATTTGTGTTTTTTCCATCTTTCTTTTTGCAGCTGATTTTCAATTTCAAAGCATTATGGTCAGAGAATATGCTTGGCATAATTTCAATCTTCTTAAATATGTTGAGGCTAGTTTTGTATCCCAGCATATGGTCTGTCCTTGAGAATGTTCCATATGCACTAGAGAAGAATGTTTATTCTGGTGTTCAGGGATGAAAAACTCTGTAAATATCAATTATATCCATTCAGTCTAATGTGTCACTTAATGCTTACATTTTCTTACTGATTTTTGTCTAAATTATCTAACAATTGCTGTCAATGGGATTTTTAGGTCCCCCACTATAAGCATATTTTTGTCAGTTTGTCCCTTTAGTTCTGTTAGTAGTTGCTTTATATTTGGTGCTCCCAGATTGGGTGCATATATATTAATGTGTTATGTCTTTTTCATGTATTGTTCCATTTATCATTATAAAATTTTCATCATTGTCTCTTGTTACATTTTTTAAAATCTTGAAATCAATTTTTTTCTGATATAACTATGACTATTCCTGCTTTTTTTCTGGATGTTATTTTCCTGGAGTATCATTTTCTAATCCTTCACTTTGTCTTTGCAGCTGAGATATGTCTCTGAAGGCAACATATAGTTGAGTTTTATTTTTTGATCCATCCCTCTATTCTGTGCCTTTTAATTGGTAAGTTCAGTGCATTGATATTTAGGGTGATTATTGATATGTGAGGATTTCCTATAGTAATTCAATCTTTTATTTTCAGATAACTCTGTGTCTCCATTATTTCTTTTTTCTTGTTTTTCTACCTGTTATTTTAGTTGGATGGTATTCTATTATTTTTTCCTCCATTTCCTCTTTTTTATATTGTGTGCCTCAGTTCTAGATTTTGTATATGTGTGGTTACCATTAGGTTTACGAAAAAGTTTCATATGTACAGTAGTCCTTTTCTGGATGTACATGATTGCATGCTATATCTATTTACTTATGCAAGTTTGTCTTTTTATTTTAAAAATGTTTTAACCTCCTTTAATAGTTATATTTAAGTGTCTAATACCCTATTCTGAACAAGAGTTGAAATTTTCTGCTTCTGTCTGTTAGTCATCTCAGTCACAGTCTTGTACCTTTTTGTCTTTTTGTTTTAGGTAGAAGAGCACCTTTCAGTATTTCTTATAATGCAAGTCTTGTGATGGTAAATTCCTTCAGCTTCTGTATCTCTGAAAAAGCTTTTATTTCTCCTTCACATCTAAAGGATAACTTTACTGGATGTATTATTCTTGGCTGATGATTTCTCTCTTCCAATAATTTGAATATTTGCTTGTACTGTCTTTTAGCTGGTAGGGTTTCTGCTGAAAAATCTGATGATAATCTATTGAGGTTTCCTTGTCGGTTACCATCTTCTTTTCCCTGGCTACCATGAAAAATCTTTCTTTCTCATTAATTTTTAATTACTATAATGCACTATTTTATTTTTTAATTAATGTATTGTTGTTCAACTTTCTCATTAATTATTGACAGTTTTAATATAATGTGCCTTGGAGAAGTACTTTTTGGATTGAGATGATTAGCTTTTCTGTTAGTCTCTTGGATTCAAGGATCCAGTTTTTTCTATAAATTTGGAAGTTCTCATCAATTATTTGTTTAAATAGGCTCTCTGTTCCCTTTTCCTTCTCCTCTCCTTCTGGTAGACCCATTATTCTTAGTTTTCATAAATTTTACTATGGTTTGTCTTGATGTGGATTTATTTGCATTTATCTTGTTTGGAGTTTGCTCAGGTTTTTAAATCTGTAGGTTAATATCTCCTGCTAAATTTATGAGCTTTTAAGCCATTATTCCTTCTAGTACTTTTTCAGCACTGCCTCTCTTGTTTACTTCTAGGACTCCAACGATACAAATATTAGATCTTTTGTTATAGTTCCACTGGTACCTGAGTCTCTCTGTTCCTTCTCTTTCTGTTTATTTTCTCTGTTTTTCAGGTTGGATAATTTCTACTGCTGTTTATTCAATCTCACTGATTTTTTTCTTTGCTCTCTCCGTTGTGTGCTGAGGTTCTTTTATTTCAGTTATTGCATTTCCAGTTCTAAAATTTTAGTTGGTTCTACTTTATTTCTCCTATTTATTTACTCAGACCTTCTGTTTTATCATTTGTTTCAAATAAGCATTGTTGAAATATTTTTATAATGGGTAAGATCTATCATCTTAGTGTTGGCATCTGTTGGTTGTCTTTTTTTCATTCAAGTTGATATTTTCCTGGTCTTTGGTATGATATGAATTTAGATGGAAACATGGATGTTTTCGGCATTATGTTATAAGAAGTATGTGTCTTGTTTAAATATACAGTTTTAGCTATCTTCCTCTGACATCACTCTGACTGAGAAGGCCATAAGTGACTTACTGCTACCCCCAACGTGTTCTCCACTGATACCAGAGAGAAAGGAGTAGCCTCACTACTGCTGAGGGATAATGAAAGCCCTGATTCTCCACTAGGTCTCCTCTGATACCACTCCAACATGGAGGGAGGGGGTCATCCCATAACTGCTAAGTGATGGTGGGATTCCAGGATCCCCCAGTGGTTTCTACTGATACTGTAGGGGGTGGAATTATTACTTCCCATTAAGGATGGTTCCTACTTAACCTTCTCTGACATGGCTCTGGTGAGGGTGGATGCTTAGGTTCCCAACTTGGCATTTTCTGGTATAAGTGGGGGTGGTATCACAGTTGTTTATTTGGTCTTTTGCTTGAGTATATTCATCGTTAGCTAAAAGTTTGTCTTACTGACCTGCTTCTTTCTGAATCCTTTTTGGTAGAGAGAGAAGGCTTCTATTCCTGGGGCTTTTTTTTTTATTTTTTATTTTTTTGCACTCTGTTCATTGCTATTTCTGGATTTCTGACTTCTCCAGCTCTATCTGGGGTATATGAGGCAGAAAGAAAACCCAAAGAAGTTACCTCTGTGTCCTTCCTTGGGCCTGAGGTACCTAGCTGTTCTACTTTCTTCTCTCCACTTTTCAGAGCCTTCTTTTTTTAAATTTATTTTAGAGAGAGGGGATAGGAGGGAGAAAGGGAGAGAAACATCAATGTGTGGTTGTCTCTTGTGTGCCCCCTCACTGGGGACCTGGCCCACAACCCAGGCATGTGCCATGACTGAGAATCAAACCAGTGACACTTTGGTTCATAGGCCAGCACTCAATCCACTGAACCACACCAGCCAGAGCTCAGAACCTTCTTATGTTTGTTTTATATATAATGTCCAGGGATTTTAGTTATAATTAGCAGGAGGAATAGGGAAAAATATGTCTACTTCATTTTCTCAGAAGTGATCTCCATTGATAAGTAATGATGTTAATTGCTGTTATGACCAATACAACTAGACAAGATAATTAAAGCAAAGATAGAAACCAGGATTTTTCAACTTAAGCGCTATTGACATTTTGGATTGTATAACTTTTTGTTGTAGAGGACTGTCCTGGACATTGTATTAATAGGATGTTTTATGGTGTCACTGGCCTCTACTCAGGATATGCTAGTAGCACCCTCCTCTAATCCCAGTCATGGCAACCAAAAATGTCTCTGGACATAGCCACATATATCTGGGAACCAAAATCACCCCAGTTGAAAACTACTGGTATATTGGAAAGAAGACAAATTATCTTTATTTTTACATAATTCAGTTGTTTACTTTTACTTCATATTAGAATCATCTGTATATGTACAGGCACCAAAAATATTAGATACATATGCAGATATATATTCTCCACACCTATCAACAGATTCAGACTTAGTTAGACTGGATGGGGCACAGGCATCAATAAATATTGAAATTCCCCAGATGATTTTTCTCCCCAATTTTATTGAGATGTAATTGACATAGAACACTGTATAAGTTTAAGGTGATCTACCTTATATATGTCATGAAGTGAATACTGCAATAAGTTAAATAAACATTCATCATCTCATATAAATTTGAGAAAGAAAAATAACCATTTTCCTTGTGATAAGGACTCTTAGGATTTACTCTTAACAACTTGCGTGTATATACCATGTAGCAGTGTTGGCTAGAGTCATCATGTACATTACATCACTAGTACTTACTTATCTTGGGACTGGAAATTTGTACAATATGTTCCTCTGATTTCCCTCCCACTCCACCCCAACTCCCTACAGTTGATTTTTAATATGATTGAGATCTGCTGTTCTAAACCCAAGAAAATACCCTGAAAAATTATTAGAAGTGATAAGAAAACTAACTTAAATGTGAGACAAAAGATACATGCAAATGTACAAAACTCACCTGGGAATGTCTCCACCACCACAGAGGCCAAGTTTCAGGTTACCCTCTCCATATTCAGCCCACCCTCTCCTTGCAGAGGAAGCCATTGGATGGAGCTGGCTAGGCTGCCAGGGCCTGGGAGGCTGCCCTCCTGCCTTGATCTGTCTCCAGAGAGGATCCCTGGTCTTGACACTTCTGGTTCCTGCTGCCAGGACACCTGGGTTAGCGACCAGAGGAGGAGCAGTCTGGCAAGGAATAAAATATTGGAAATGGGTTTTATCCTCCTCATAGACTTTTGGAATGAATGAGGATGTTGTTGATTACTCTAAAAAGTGGACTACCCTCATTCACAAATTTTGTTGTTGGCAGTAGATTTTAAGTTCCTAACATGTCTCCTTTGGCTTATAAAGGCTTCTAGAAAAGAAATGTTATAGGATTTTATTTTCCCCAACATTTTATTATCCCTCTCTCCTTCAAAAACAGTTTTTACCCCCAAAGACTTTAAAATGTACCGGGTTGTTACACAACTCTGACTTGCATTTCTCCTTCTAGGAAAGAGTTTCTGAGGCAGTGGCGTGCAGCTGTGACCCTTCAGGCAGGGTGGAGAGGCTACTGCAACAAACGGAACTTCAAGCTGGTATTAGAGCTGACTTTGGAGCTGGGGCTGCAGGAACAAATGGATAACTGTCCAATAAAAACAGATGTTAACAGTTTGTTTATCTGAGCATGGGAACTCAGGCAGTAAGGATCAGATCACTAACAGGCAGTGATAACAGATTTTAAATTACCAGACTCAATACTCCACACACTTTCTTTTTTAGTATAGTTTCGGGTCACATGGTTCATGGACTTCAAAGTGTTCTGTAGCATTTTGGACATCTCCATAGCTAGAATGAGATTTCCTTCTCTGAAATTAGATAATAGCTACCTTTATCCAATTTCCAGGCTACAAAATAAGTTAATGGATCGATTATTCTCTGTTTCAAGCAATTCATAATTTTTTTTCTTGGCCATAGACACTGCTAATAAGTGTCAGTTCAGCAAATGAACCAGGGCAACCTTGACCATGCCTCATTGGGCCTCACTTGACTGCTTGCCTTTGTTACGGATGTGACTGTGTTTTAGACATGCAATGGTCACGTCCACAAAACTGATCTCAGTCCTCTCCATGTTTCATGCTCACAAAGGCATAAGGGCAGCTGACAAGGATGGACAGGCTTCTTGGGGCCTGGTGCTTTAAGTGCACCCTTGTATTTATTATGAATAATAAATATAATTCTGTGTCATGGGAATGAATCTTAGAGAGGTTAAGTAATTTCCCCCAAAAGCACAGAGTTAGTGAGCAGTAGAGTTGGAGTTTGCATGCAGGTCTGTGTGACTTCTAAGCCCATAGAATGAGTGTGACACTCAGCCCTGTTCGGTTGGTCTTTGATAAACCAATAAAACTCATCTAGGGGTATCAGGACCTCTTGTGTCCCAGAGCATGTTTGCAGCATAAAAGGGGGTGTTCATCAATTTATTATTTCTTCTTTATTTTAAAGACCGCCGAGGGATTAATTTAATGGAGCCAGCAATAGGCCTCCACACAGGTGTGCTAGCTCCTAAGAAATTGGCTAGGTTTTGCTGTAGGTGTGAAAAGCAGGGCTTCTGGAATTCCATCTCCCATTGACACTCAAATTTTCTATCACTGGCCCCCCATAGACCACATTATTACTTATGCCATTTAACCAACACTTATTTGACACTTATCTGCATGCCAGTCTCTATTCTAAGTGCTTTTCAAGTAATGGCTCATTTAATATGCTTGTGCTCACAGGTTGCAAAATTTTAGCATCAGCCCTTTGCCAAAAAGCAGATAACTGTAAAGCTAATTTGCAAGGTCACCTGGGAGTACTACCTGTCTCCTGCTTTCTGTCTTCTTGGAAAGGACATCTCTGTGCTCTATGTCCTTCTGGGCCCAGACCTTCCTGTGAGTGCACGTCTCTCTTGTCTTCTCAGATCCTCTTGGGTTTTGAGCGCCTGCAGGCCATCACCCGGAGCCACCTGCTGGTGAGGCAGTACCAGGCCTTTCGGCAGAGGACAGTCCAACTGCAGGCCCTTTGCAGGGGCTACCTGGTGCGCCTGGAAGTACAGGCCAAGAGGAGGGCGGTGTTGGTTATCCAGGCACATGCCAGGGGCATGGCTGCCCGACAGAATTTTCGGCGGCAGAAAGCCAATGTAGGTGGTCACTGCTCTCCTGAGGCCCCATTTGGGGCCCCAGTGGGAGAGCAGGCAGGAGGACTGAGCAGCAATATTGACCTCTCACCAGACAGTCCTATCTCCTTCCTGTTCAAAGTTATTACCACAGCAGGCCCTCAAGCCATCTGGACACCTAGGTTACCCCCTAGGTTATAGCAGCAGGATAGTCTTATACCTAGAACATGGAAATCAAGCTTCTTGGTCCCCTCATGTTAGCCTTGAGGACTATTTCTCAGCAGCGCTGGTGGATCTTCTAGAAGGTATAAAAAACCAGTGCTAGGAGAGCTATGAGAGGCCCCAGTTCCATGGAGAAGAGCAAAGGCCTTTGGTTTCTGGGCTGTGGCAGGACAGCTTGGCACAGAGGAATACCAAGAGAAGCCTTTGGGTGTCTGGGCAGGAGAAGCTGATGGGCAGAGAGCAGGCAGTAGTGTATGATCCCATTCCCCTGGAGGGTACCTGAGACTAAACCTCAGTCAGCTAAAAATTGTGAGAAAAAAGAAGGGCTAGGGTGAAATTTATCCCACTCTATTGATGAAAACTGGATGTAGTGAACAAATTACTGTCATAGTGGCCAGGGCAAGTAAGAGAATAGACCCTCAGATATGTTAGCAGCTTGCTTCTGCACCCATGTGACTCCAGGCAGGCCACAGTCTAGACTCAACCTTGTGTATGTTAGTGCAGGCCCTGGCACCTCTCCCAGCAGAGGCTGGGTGCTGTTTGAATAAAGGACAAGGTAAGTTTGATGTGAGACTCTGGTGGTCCTGAGTTTGAGGCAGTACCTCAGGGACCACGTGGGTCTAGAGACAAGCAGGCAACCTCTCTCTCTGGAACTGATTCTCCATTGGGAAATCAAAAGCCCAGGCTGCTTAATCTCTAGTCACTCTAGCTATTACAATTTAGAACTTTAGAGGAAAATACATTGATTTGGATAGATGATGGCAGGAGCAAGTTTGTTTGGCTTTTGTGAGGTACTTGCCTCAGTGGAGTCTGTGGATAACCTTCCCCATGGGGTGTGTGTGCAGGGGCTGCTGGTCATCCCAGCTGAAGAGCCAAAGGGCCCGAGTTCTCCATTCACCAGGAAGCGCAAGTCAATCTACAACACTGTTACAGACACAGAGATGGTGGAGCAAGTGTTTGGCTTCCTCCCGTCCATGATCGGTGGGCAGGAGGGCCAGGACTCACCTCACTCTGAGGTAAGATAGGCCCTGTCCTTCAATGGTCCATCTGGGCAGGGAGGGGATGGGCCCACCTAGTCCAGACCTTAGTCAACCTCTAGGCTCATGAGAAGCAGACTCAGTGGGGGAGTTGGAAGGGTGGGTGCTGAAGTGTGTTCTTCAGTCCTTGGTGAATGTGCAGAGAAAAGAGGAGAATGGCATTCTGTGGTCGCACACTTTCAAGGTAAGCAGGTTTCTTACCTGCAAGACTTTCTAGATCCTTTAATATGCAAACAACATTGGGCTTTCAGTCAGGCACCTCTACCTCTGTATTTGACCCCTTGCACAGAGCACTTTGGTGGCTGCTGCTCTGCAGACTATACCTGGGACCTAATGCTGAGAACTAATGACCATTGGCAGGAAGAAGTAGTGTGTGAGAGGGAGGTAGCAGGGTGGGAGAAAAGCAACATCCCAAGGCTGTCCTGCTTACTCTCACCACAAACTGTTCTGGGCCTCATGCCTTTTCCCTCGCTCATGCATGCACATGCACACACGGTATACCTCCCCTCCCATTTGTTCAGTAGGGGTACCAGGACCACCTCCACAGGAGGGGCACCTGACAGAGGGCAGGCAGGAGGGCAGGGAGCCTAGAGAGTCTATGTCTGCTGGCCAGGGGCTCTGAGGGTTCTCAGGTGGCTGAGAAGTTTACACCAAGGGCAATCCTTCAGACAGCAGTCTACCAGGGGCCAACAGGGGTGTGGGGTGGGAAAGTTCTCCAACACAAGGGGGAGTGGACAGATGGCTTTGCACCCGGTGCATAACCAGACAGACCTTTTGGGGGGCTTCCTGGCCCCCAGAAATGCATACGTTTGAAAGAATGGCATCTGAAAAGAAGGCTGATGTTTCTTCCTCCTTCTCACGGGTCCCCAGGATGTGGAAACAAAGACCCAGAAACTGCTCGAGGTTGACCTGGACACAGTCCCCATGGTGGAGGATCCTGAGGAGGATATGGATGGCCTGGCTGAGTACAGCTTCCCCAAATTTGCTGCAACCTACTTCCAGAAATCTGCCAGCCACTCGCATATCCGGAAGCCCCTTCAATACCCACTGCTCTACCATGAGGACGATGCTGACTACTCGGTACCTAGCAGTTCTCTGGTTTCTAGTGATTCAAGCCACCTCCATAGCCCCTGGCCTGTTCTATGGGCCCCATGCTGCAAGCTGAGTTCCAGCTGGGATCTCTGTCTCAATTTCCCCAGGGTGCCCTGGCTGTGTGGACTATGATCCTGAGATTCATGGGTGACCTTCCAGAGCCAGTGCTCTTTGCCAGAAACCACCTGAGTGGCAACTCAGTGATGCAGCAGACCCATAACATCATGGACAAGGAGAGCAGCACCCAGTCTCCACAGCACAAATATGCACAGGTGCGTGGATGAGGATGGTGACAGAAAAGGGCAGACATTCTCTAGGCATCAGAAAGGCCCAAGGCCCCAAGGGAGGCCTGGAAGAGGGGGCAAGACATGGAGTCCCCTCATGTACCACCTTGAACCCGGCCCAAGCCAGGACTCTCTACTCCCAGGAGTTTGTCTTTTTTTTCTTTTTAATCATTTTTTATTAATGTTCAAATACAGTTGTCTCCATTTTCCCACCACTACTTTCCCCCACCCCACCCACCCCCACCTCCCACTCTCAATCCTATTCCCCTTTGGCTTTGTCCATAGGTCCCTTATACATGTTCGTTGAGAACCCTTTCCCTTCTTTCCCACGTTATTTCTCTCCCCCCTCCCTTCTGGTTACTGTCAGTTTGTTCTTAATTTCAATGTTCCTGGTTATAGTTTGCTTGCTTGTTTGTTTTGTTAATTCTTGAACTGCACTCAGGAACTCATGAGTCAGGCATTACACCGAGAACATTTTGAATTATGCGGTCATTGTTGGAGAGGGTCCCAAGCTCTGAACATTGGATTTACTTGATCAAGATTCAAATGCATATAACAATAATAACAACAGATATTACTGACTGAATGTGCTATGAGACAGTAGCTTCTCTTCAGTAAATTCTCAAGTAACCCAACCCTATAAGGTAGGGATTTTTATGTTTATTATAGCTAACGAAGCTGAGAAGTGACATGAGTTGCTGCCAAATCACAGTGAATACATGTGACAGAACTGGGCTTTGAATTCATTGCACTGAATTTGAAGCCCAAGCTCTTAACTAGTGTTCTACCCTAATCTCTGATGGAAGGTTAACTGACATTCATAGTTGGTCAGAAGTGCTTCTGAAGGATTCAGTTCATGGTGTAGTCTTAGTTGAACCAACCAAGAGCAGTCCAAAGGAATAGCAGTGACAGCACATGGGCCCACCAGCAGTAGGAGCCCATGACTGCCCCATACATTAAGCCCTATGGGCAGGCAAACTGTGCGCAGATGTAGTCTGCAGCCCAGGATCACTTGGGCACATCAGGCCTGGAATTACATAGAAGGTGCCCAGGCTCAAGCCCCCATCTCTAGAGGCATGGGCTCTGCAGAGTATATTAACAATCTATTACTTCACAACATAGTACCCCAAAACTTGGCAGCTTGAAAAAGCATACATTTATTATCTCACATAGTTTCTGAGGGCCAGAAGTGGCTTAACTGGTTAGATCTGGCTAAAGGTCTTTAGTGAGATTGCAGTTAAGCTGTCGACAAGAACAGCTATCATCTCGAGGCTCCACTGGGACTAGAAGATCTGCTTCCAAGATGCCCCTCAGGTGGCTCAGCAGAAGGCTTCAGTTCCTTGCCACATGGGCCTCTCCACAGGGCTATTTGTATTATCACAATATGGTTTCCTCTACAGTGAGTGATCTAAGAGAGAAAGCCAGAAGGAAGTTGCAATGCCTAGTCCTGGAAGTCACATACCATGAGAGGCAGGAATGTCAAGTCAGGGAACGCTGGGCACTGCCGTGGAGGCTGGCAGCCACTCAGGCAAGGGACCCTGAGAGGCAGTCCAGCCATGGTGCACCTCTGGAGGGTGAGCACAGGGAGAAGCAGGACTGGTTTTCCTGAGGTCAGACCTCCGATTTTCATTATTCAATGAATTGTTTTGGTACTTTTTCAAGAATCGGTTGTGCAAATTTGTGAGTTTATTTCTGTGTTCTCTATTCTGTCCCATGGATCTATGTGTCTGTCCCTCTACAAATGTCATGTTGTCTTATTGACTGCACATATATAATGTCTTGAAATTGTGTACACTAATTTCTCCCACCTTATTATTCTTTTCAAAAATTGTTTTAGCTATTCTAGGTCCCTTGCCTTTCCATACACATTTTGGAGTAATCTTACCCATATCTATAAAAATAATCTTGCTGGTATTTTGATAGAAATTTTGTTGATTGACATTTCTATTATGCTGAGCCTTTCAATCCATGAGCTTCATTTATTTTTATCTCTTTTGATTTTTTTAATCAGTGTTTTGTAGTTTTTAGCACACATGCCCTATGTATGTTTTATTAGACTTACACATATATGATTTTTTGAGATTGTAAATGGCACTGTATTTTAATTTTGCTACTAGTGTTCCTCACTACTATAGAAAAAATGTAATTGATTAATGTGTTGACTTTGTATCCTGCAACATTGCTGAACTCACTTTTATAGATATCTTGGAATTTTCTATGTAGACAATCATGTCATCTGCGAATAGGGACAGCTAATATGTGTCACGTTCTGTCTCTATGGCAAACCATCTTTCCCAGCCAGAAGCTTGTGCCTAGCCCTGGGACCTGGGCTGACCCCCACTCAAGCCCAGGCCCATGCTCAGCTCTAATGTTGACGGCCATGTCTCATGGCACCATCAAGACAAGATGTGACCTCTGTCTGATGAGACCAGTGGATCCTGATGGCCTTGCAACCTAGATTCTTTTGATACCCTGGCAGGGCTCCCACCTTGCCATGGGCAGACCATATTCCAATTCATTCACCCAGTTTTCACTGAGAATGATCATGGCCTGGGGCTGCCCAGGGCCCCTGAGCTCAGACCCAACCCCAACTCAGAGGCTTTTACTGGTGACAGGTTCAAGCTTTGGAGTCATAAAGGTCCTGAGCCCTCCCAGAGGGCCAGTTACTGGCAGACCAGCCTTGTTTCATCTCTCATCTTCCCTTTCTTCTGTGTCCTCACTCAGGATTGAGGATGATGCTGCACATCTGTGCATGTTGCAAAATCCAGCTGAGATGTTTTGTAAATTGGATAGGAAATGGCTGGGTAAGATGGACACTCTTCTACCCTGGGCTGTCAGGTCAGCAGCGTTGAAGTACTGCCTTATTCACCTTCACTTACAAACTTTCTCTATCTATAGAGGCCCAACCTCAGAAACAGAGGGACCAAAGACATCTCCTTCACGAAGCTGAAGCGCTCCTCCCAGATCACAGGCCAGGTGAGCTCAGGGCCAGGAGCTCCCACCTCTGCCACCCACAAGGTTCCAGGTTTTTGCTTCCCACCTCAGCCCTGTTTGCTTTGAAAATGGGGGAAATCACAGTGGTTCTAACTGCTGTTTTGGGGTTTCAAGGTTGCCAACCAACTGAATTTTGGAGAGGAGGCATTTGAGTCTGATGGTTCTATGTCAAACCGACCCATGTCCAACCTGGAGAAGGTGCACTTCATTGTGAGTTATGCCATCCTGAAGCCCAGCCTCAGGTCAGTCCCTACTCTTACTCTCCCATTTAGAATATCAAACCCCCTCACTGGATCTCAACCCATAGCCACAGCCTCCTTCTCTGCTTCATATCCCCAAGACACCCCCTCCTCTCCCTGCTCTCTGTCCTGGGACCTACAGACTGGGTCTCAATACAGCAGACATTATGACCATCAAGGGATCTTTACTTGCTCTGAGGTAAATCCCATGAGTTTTAGGAAAACAGATTCATCTTGAGCTAGGTGATTCATTTCATGACAGCCTATAACACAGGGTCCTATAAGGCAGCAAACTCCTCATTTATAAAATGTATATTTTGCTTTATATACAATTTTATTTACAGGAGTTGTGTTTTCAGCAAATTTTAATAAATATGCATACTGCTTTCAGGAATAGACTCATATTTTAGGGGTTCACATATTTTAGGTTATTTTTATCCAAATTTGTGAAATTGCTGGCCATTATTTCATCAAATAATTCTTCTACTTTATTCTCTCTCTTTTCTCCCCCCCCCATCTCTTTTCCTTTAAATTCTAATTAAACCTATGTCAGACTATTTTATATTGTCCCTCAGGTCCCTGTGGGTTTGTTTTTCTTTTCTTTCTTTTCTTCACTTTTCTCTTTGTTCTTTAGATTGAATAGTTTCTATTGATCCATCTTTAAATTAACTGATCTTTCTCTTGTCTTCCCCAGTCTGCTGTTACATCCATCCAATATTTTTTTTATTTCAGAAATTATTCTTTTTGGTTCTAGGGTTTGCACTTTTTTTTAATAGTTTCTATTTCTCGGTGCATATTTCCTATTTATTCATGTACTAGGAACATAGTTTTCTTTATGTTCTTGAGCATAGTTGCAGTAGTTTTAAAACCTTTTCTGGCCTCCACTCAAGATGGTGGAGTAGGTAAACATTGTATTTGCTGCCTCCATGATCACATCAAAATCACAACTAAACTGCAGAACACCCATCATTGAGAACAACTTGGAATCAAGCTGTGCAAAAGTCCTATAAAGGACATACTAAAGAAGCCAAGTCAAGACTGATAGGAGAGATGGAGACATGGAATGAGCTGGCCCTACACCCACGAGTGGCAATTAAAAATCGAGAGGAATATATCAGCTGCAGAGGTTTTTCTTGAGGAGCAAGGAATTCTATCCCCATACCAGACCCTCCAGCCCAGGTTTCCAGTGCCAGGAAAAGAAGTTCTCATAATTTCTGGAGGCAAAAACCAGTGGAGATTGTGGCTGAGTGAGATGGAGGATTTCTGGAATCCCAGGCTTTCCTCTTAAAGGGCCAATACCCAGACTTAGTTGGACTCACTTTGAGCTCCATTGTTGGGGCAGCAGCTCAAAAGGCACCAGGGATACAAGGGGAGGAACTGGAGTGTCTGACTCTGGAGTAAGGGCCTGAGGGGCAACTTTCTCCAAAACAGAAGTGCTGGCAGAAGCCATTGTTTCTTTTCTGAACCCTGTCCCTGGAGGCACAGTCAGGAGCCATATCTGAGTCTCCATCAACCTAATTAACACCATTGCCCTGACCTGGTGATTCACTAAGCCCAGGCCATACCCAACTTGCGGGCCCACCCAGCCACTTCCAGTGGCTTTTCCATACAAATGGCCTACCATGGCTCATGTTTTGGATTTTCCTAAATTCTCTCAAATGTTCACAAATCCCAAACAAGCAGCATCTGGCATCAGTGTGCCACGTGCCTCTTTCTAAGTAGCCTGAGGCCTGGCACTAGTGGCAGCAGGACTCAGTTCACAGCTTGACCTCTCCTGGGCATCTCCAAACCCAACAAAAGTAGAAGCCATCTGCAGATTACTTTGTAGCTCATGCCAGATGGTCCTGGGAAAGGCACAGGATGCAGTTAATCTTGGCTTACACATCTTGGGAGGACCCAGAGCCAAAACACTCTGGCCAGCTTCAGACCACACCAGAGCATGACCAAATCACCTCCACAAGCAACACACCCAAGGAGAACTGAAGCAAGTTCTGGTCCATGGGATTGGTTTCTACACAGTAGCTCCCCCACTGTAGTCACAGCAAATGTCATAGCCAATGGATCCTGGGATCACTCTTTCTCACTGATGCATCAACAACAATTAAAGCTCAACTACAACAGGAGGAAGTACACAGCCTACATGGGAGGTATACCTGGAGTGCCCAGCTCAGGTGGCCAAGGAGGCTGTGCCACTGGGCCCTACAGTACATTTACTGTACTTTGTACAGTAAGCCACCCTTCCAAGATTGGAAGACATAGTATATCTACCTAACACACGGAAACATAGAGGGGCAGCCAAATGGGGAAACAAAAAAACAGGTACCTAATGATAGAACAAGGAAAATCTTCAGAAAAAGAAATAAATGAAATGGAGGCAAGCAAACCACCAAATACAGACTTCAAAACAATGGTTATAAGGATGCTCAGGGAACTTAGTGAGAACTTCAACTGTATAAAAAGAACATAGAAAGTATTCAAAAGAACCAGCCAGAAATGAACAGTACACAACAGAAATGAAAACTCAACAGCAGATTGGATTAAGTAGAAGATTGAATCAGCAATTTGGAAGATAATGTAGAAAAAAATACCCAATCAGAGCAGAAAAGAAGAATAAAAAATGAGAGGTTTAAGGGACCTCTGATTCAACATCAGACATGACAATATCTGCATCATAGAGGGAAAAGAAAGAAAGCAAGAAATTGAGAGCCTATTTGAAAAATAATAACTGGGCCTTTGTCTGAGCCTGCGCGACATTGTAAAACCAGCCGCTCCCTGATCAGCCAAGCAGGGACCCAGCAGCTCTGAGACCGGGGTCGGGGCTGAGAAACCAGGCCAGGGCTGGCCGTAAGTCTCAGGGGAGGGAGCTGGAACATTCGCTCCCTGGACAGCCAAGCAGGGACCCGCCACGCCAGCATAAACCTGGTCGCTTGAAATCTCACAGACAGGAGTTAAGATCTCATAGCCCCGGGAGGATCGAACGCGGGAGCTGGAGAGCGCGCCTTTGTCTGCACCCATGCGACATTGTAAACAGCTGCCAGGGGATCGGTGCATCAGCGCGCCCAGGGAGACCCGGCGCGACAGGGCGTGCAGTTGCTGGGCACCATAGGGGTTGAACCGTGTTCGTGGGACAGTTGGAACCTGTGCAAGGAAGACTCAGGGAACATCGGGACTTGTGGGCGCGCGACCACAGTTCGCGCCTGGGTCCCTGGGCAGAGAATCTAGGGACACCTCTGAGGTCAGTGGGCCAGAGAAAACTGAATGCTGAACAAGGGAAAAATAAAAAAATAAAAAACAATACAGTCACCCCTCGGCCACTACAGTCTTCAAGACCAGAAAAATCAGCTTGGCAAGATTGATAACAGCAAGAATTAGCGGTTTTGGTGTTATTCGCTTTTTAATTTTTTTGTGGGGTTTTTTTTCTCTTTTTCTCTTTTTCACTATTTTGATCTCTTTTACCCCTCAGCTCCTTTTGGCTTCTCAATACTTCTTTCTTGTTTTACTCCTTCTTCCTTTCTTCCCAAGCTTACCACTCCTTCCTGTCTTTTTTCTCTTTTTCATTCTACTTTTCTTTATTCTCTTTTCACTTTTTTATTTCCTTTTCCTTCTTTTCTTTC